>CM049806.1:4036480-4418397 GCA_027422405.1 Ptychobarbus kaznakovi
TCTCACCTGCGCCTCTACAACACTTTCCACTTAACAACTTTCACTTAGCTCCACTCCACACACGTGCAGCGGAGACAACATCAGAGACAGAGATTATCTTTAATCTCTATCCCACGTCGAAATATAAATTAAAATTGGTAGTATGGAAATACTTTGGATATAGAAAAGCCGAACGCTTGTGTCCTTGAGGATAGACACAGTTCACAAAAACTGGTCTCAAAGTAGCCGCAAAAAGAGGAAACGCATCGAACATAGGGGTGTGCGATATATATATCGTCTGCGATATTATCGTAATTGTTGTTTTAACGATGTGCAATTTGACTATAGAGTATTTTGCAAAAAACAAAGTAAACGCCTACCGAGTGCACACATGCATTAGCCTGCGTGGTGATGAAGGGGTTAAGCGGTGCACGTGCACATTTAGAGTGTGTTCTTTCACTGCATGATTCAGTCGATTAAAATGCATTAAGAATGATCGCAAAATTCAAGATATGGGTCAGAAAATGTATATATTTACGTTTCACATAGTTAAAATCACACGAAGAGAGCCGTTTTTTCTTCAAAATATGCATGATTACAAATGTAATATTGATTTTATACAACATTCAATAAACAATGAGTTAATAATAAGAGACTTACGTTTTAGACACCATATTGCCTGTTTTTGCTCCATTTCGCTGACACAAAATAATTATAAACCGCCACAAGTGATCCGTTTCTGAGTGATTCAACCATTTAAATGATTCGGTTCAGTCGCAGTGACTCGCTTGCTAAATTAATGAATCGTTTAAATGATTTGGTTCAGTCGCAGTGACTCACTTGTTAATGAATGAATCATTTAAATGATTCGGTTCAGTCACAAAGACTCACTTATTACCAGTGACTTTCTGCCACCTACTGGCGATTTGAATTTCACATTTAAAGTATTTTTGTTTTTAAAATAATTTTAAATATCAGTATTCAGTGTTTAAAATGTAAAAAAAAATATGCATGTGTAACTGGTTAAAGCACTCAATATCCCTCTAAGCTGCATTAAACAGTGTGTAAATACATCTAAATGCAACTTCTGCAAAGATTAATTTTGATAATACTGGTTTCATTTGTTTGGTAACTGCCTAAATATGTATTATCTTAATTGACTGATTAAATGTAACAATTTGACTCAAAAGATGTACACTTTTAGAAAAAAAAGCTTTATTAAAGGTAAAAATCTATTTAAGCTTAAACTAAAAGATTAATTAATCACTGATGTTAACTGACCAGACAGAATATGAAGAATATCAAAAACTGCAGCTGTCCACGGTTGTCAGATATCAGCACAATAGCACACTCTGCAAAATATTGTCTAATTATCGTTATCGAAAAAATATTGAGATCGCACACCCCTAATCGAACATGTTTACCTATATTTCAGAACAGCATCCCTCTGTGCAGATATAGTTATGTCCCATTTATAACTTAAGGCTAAAGCCTTATGATTTCCGTGATACAGAGTGAATCCCAGAATCCAGTCATGACAATTAATTTACAATGCAGATGTCACATAAAACGAGCAGTTTGATGGATGAATAAATCAAAAACAGAGCTGTCAAATCACTACATGGTCTAGTGTCTTTGATTTATTATAGCGAAAAAACACTGCTATATAAAAATATAATCTGTTTGTTTTGTTTCTCTCTGTGAGTGAGCGGCGTTGTCATGGACTACATACTCAAGTATGCGCGCTGGTGCCGCTCCTAGTGTTTAACAGCGCCTGCTGTCTCACTATCTGAGGACAAACACTGAGAGCCTCACTGACATTGAGAGAAAAATTTATAATCCTTTCATCATTTTATTTGAGAAAACCATTGCCAAATACACTGACACACAAAGCTCTTCACTACTACCCGTCGTCTTGTGTGATTTGCGGCTGCTTAGATGCTTCAAATGCGTATTACTGCCCTCCTCAGTTCACTACTACCCATCAAAATAAAAGTCTGCTTTTTAACTCGAAGAAATTGACTGACATTACGATTGTACTATAATGTAGCCTACTTCTAAAATAATAATAAATAGAAACATTTAAGGAATATAATTTCCCCCTCATTTTTATTTAGAAAATTGCTGTTGTGCAGCCCTTTAAGAAAGCATAAAAGGATAAGTTATTTTCATTTGATTACATTTTAAAGCATTGATTAAATTGTTAAAGCTTTATACATTTCATTACCACCATTTTTGATAGTATATTTGCATTGTCATGAAAGTACAGAATCCAGAAAAATTAAGTCAAACCAGAATTTATGAATTATTAATGATGAATATAAGTTGTTAAACTAATATATAATCAATGATGAAATCTACTTGATTGTTTTTGATGAATGAAATTTGAATAAACACATGCTTGGTCACAAAAAAAAAACCCTGTTTTGATTGTTTTAATACCGTATACCATGATATCGTAAACATATAGTTCGTCTTCGTGATGATGCCATATACAGTTTTGAGTGTTTCTTGTGTTTGGCACTCTTTACGTGTTTAACCAAGCTCTCGAGCTTAAAATGTGTAGATTTTGTGGCGAATGCGTTACCTGCAAACTCCATCCCACAGGCTTTAAAGTGAATGCAGTGCGTAGAGTAGGGATGGCTCGATACCACTTTTTCAGAACCAATCCGATACCAAAAATTCTGAGTATCTGCCGATATCGATCCGATACCAGCTGTTTTTTTTTTTAAATCAGTGTAGAATTTGTATATCTCAGTGTGTGTTGACCTGCTCATCACTCTTTTGTGTTTTGCACACAATCTACTAAATATAGACAACTTTACTGTAAAGACAAACAACAAATGATTGGATATGTACGACGGCGTTTTAGTGCCACATTAAAAAAAATAAAAATCTAAGATTACGAGATTAAAGTCGTAATATTTCGAGAATAAAGTCGAAACTACGAGGAAAAAAGTTGAAATGTTACGAGAATAAAGTCGAAACACTTCGAGAATAAAGTCGAAACACTTCGAGAATAAAGTCGAAACACTTCGAGAATAAAGTCGAAACTACGAGAATAAAGTCGAAACTACGAGAATAAAGTCGAAAACTACGAGAATTAACGAATTCGAAACTACGAGAATAAAGTCGAAACTACGAGATAAAGTCGAAACTACGAGAATAAAGTCGATACTCGCGAATAAAGTCGAAACTACGAGAATAAAGTCGAAACTACGAGAATAAAGTCGAAAACTACGAGAATAAAGTCGAAACACTACGAGAATAAAGTCGTAATATTTCGAGAATAAAGTGGAAATTACGAGAATAAACTCGTAGTAATACGAAAAATCACAGAATTGCTAGAAACAATGGATGTGGAGGATTTGGTTAAATCCTACTTTAGATTAGGATTTAGCAATAAGGAAATTCTTTGTCTTTTGGCGCATCAGCACGGAGTTATAATTAGTAAAAGGACACTGCGGCGGTTATGTAGGAAACTTAATTTATTCAGAAAAAAAAATCAGACAGACATTGAGGAAATTGCCTCTTTTGTGCAGTCTGAAATGGCGACCAGTGGTCGACTCCAAGGATTATCGATGGTTACATCTGCATGCTATTCGAAGAAGATATGTTGTTTCTCAAGAGACTATGAGGATGGTGATCAAAGAAATCGACCCTGAAGGGGTTGAACCTCGGCGCGCTCGACGCCAGTACTTCAGCCGGGGTCCCAAGGCGTTGTGGCATATGGATTCGTATGATAAGCTTAAGCCGTACGGCATTGCAATTAATGGTTGCATTGACGGCTTCAGTCGGTTTGTGTTGTGGATGGAAGCGTGCAATACAAACAGTGATCCCAAAGTAATTGCAGACTACTACATTTCCACTGTAACCCGCATTGGGGGTTGTCCCGAGCGACTGCGCGCCGACCTAGGAACAGAAAACGGACACGTCAAAGCCATGCAGGTTTTCTGCGCAGCAAGAAGAAACCACTACGATCAGTTATATTCTTGTAATATTACGACTTTATTCTCGTAATATTTACGACTTTATTCTCGTAATATTTCGACTTTATTCTCGTAATATTTCGACTTTATTCTCGTAATATTTCGACTTTATTCTCGTAATATTTCGACTTTATTCTCGTAATATTTCGACTTTATTCTCGTAATATTTCGACTTTATTCTCGTAATATTTCGACTTTATTCTCGTAATATTACGACTTTATTCTCGTAATATTACGACTTTATTCTCGTAATCTTGGATTAATTTTTTTATGTGGCACTAAAACGCCGTCGTAGATATGTAACTATAATCTATGACAAAAATACTTTTATAAACTAGGTTAGTGGATAATTCAGTAGCAAAACTTACTCTAGAAAAATCATGAGTGCATAATCATTTTATAAAATCTATAATTAGTGAATTGTTTTTATTGGGAAACAAAGAAAAGGGAATAAGTGTAGGACTAAATATGGTTAAAAAAAATTATATATTGCTCTTTGTATTGTTTTTAAAATACATTTATGGAAAACAAGTAATATTTATATAGAAATATATATGCTGTAAAACTAAAATACATTTATTTTAAACATTCTGCACAGTAATGAGGCAGCACCATATAACAGATGAGACGAACAAGGCTATTACTAATCTTTCATTGCGCAAAAATATAATACGAAAGGCTCCAATACAGAGTGCCATTTAAGCACTTATGCACATCCCGTATGCAGAATGATACGCTTGAAGCAACACGGAGTCACAGCGTGCAGGCTCACAGTGCTTATGCGTATCCTGTGCGCAGAATGATGCTCTTGAAGCAACACTGAGTCACAGCGCGCAGGTGTAGCGCTCCAGAGTCCGCATAGAGAAGTTCAAAGCACAAAGGAAAGAGATATTAATGCGTGGAGTATTAAATCTGTGCGAAAGTTTATTTAGCCTTTTCTTTTAACCATTTTAAATGTCAGTTACTGTGCTTGTGAAGAACTCTTCATAGTGCTCTCTACAACAGTGTTGTGATCTAACAGACACCTGGTTGAAAGTAACACGATTTAGAAACAGCACGAGACTCTAGCTAGATAAAATCATTTTATGCAAAACCATTGAACTTTATTTACAGATCAAGACTAGTATAATACAGTGGAGAGAGTTTTATCGTCTTGACTCTAGTAACCGAACGTGGCACGCAGTTTGAATGCTGAATGGAGGATGAAGGACCGCTGCAGCGGAGAGAAGTGTTTGTTAACTTGACTTAAATATTAATCTGTACCTCACATTAAATTAGGCAACGGCTTCAGAACACTTTAAATATAGTGTACAGAAACGTTATGCTGTTTTATGTGTTTGTGGCTTCTGTGGGGCTTAACAATAACACAATATTAGCTATGCATAATATCGAATTTGGATCCGTCTCATCAGACCGATACCCCGATCCAGCAGAAAATGGCAATATCGAAGCGATACCGATCCTGAATATCGGATCGGCACACCCCTAGCGTAGAGCACAGTGCATTTTCATAGCGGAGCCACTTAAAGTCTTTCAACCATTCTCTCCGAAAACTGTATGCCGCCTTTTCAACATTGGATCAACATTCACCCCATGATCGCTATCACAGCACCATTATTTGTAACTTTAGGTGGGTTACAAAATAAATCTGTCAGTGTTTCTTTTCATTTCCTCTCTTCAGCCCTTTGCTTTTAAGAATGTAAAGATGAAGTTATGTAACGTTTGATAGAACGGCAGACTGTATCAGCGCACACAAGGCACACAACTGTGAAAGTTTTTAGAGAAATGAAAACAGGTCGCACCACAACAATTATATTCACTCGCACAAATGCTCCCAAATATATTTTGAAGTTGCACAGATAAAATTATGGGAGCATATGCAACCAAAATGGTCGCAATTTCGAGCCTTGCTAAAAAAAAAAGAAAAAGGATAGCCTCAGACAAACAGTCTTGCGTGCTAACAGTCATCAGTAGAGGTCGACCAATATGGGTTTTCTCTTCCGATCCGATTTAGAATTTTCTCCTCAATGCCAAAATTTATTCAATAATATCCATATACATTGCCGATGATTTTTATAAATATGATACAATACCATACCAATTATTTTCTTTTTTTCTATAAAATAATACAAAATCTAAGTCAATCCTATAATAAGAAAGTAAAGTAATAAACATAAAATTGCTTAACATTTCTAAAACATGTATTAAACATAAACAAGCACTCCAATTAGATTTGTAATAAATATATTAAAAAAAAAAATAATCTATCCACAAACTAAAACAAAAACACAGGTACAATCAAAAACAAACTAAGTATTACTTACTCACATAATTTAATACACCAAACCTAATAACTTACTCAGTTATACACATAACCAGTCCCCACAGTTATAATTAACTCCACAGCCAATAATTAAAACTCACTGCCAATAATTATATAACGATAACATTTTAACTGATCATTTAACTAACATCTCTGTTATACATATCACAATATTACTGGATGTTTATATTATAGCTGTGGTGTTCAGATTCATCTTGAGATCAAGTTGTGTTGTTACTTTTTATCATTATACCCAAGTAATGTATAGTCACTCCAATCAGGGGTTATTATCCTTTTCAAGTCAAGGATCCTGTACCATAACCTGATAACATGTGCACACAATGTCAAATCGGCAAGTCACCTTTATTTATATACTATTTAACAATAAACCAAGATAGTGTAACGCATAATCACTCATCTTACTTCATCTCATTTCATGTAATTTTGAATTTAGTAATGCATTGTCCAGCTTAGATTTCTTTATAATATTGTGTGTATCAATGGCATTGTCCGCTTAGTTCTGTTTTGATATATCTGTGACCAATCAAAGTCGATGATTGCCGCAGGAAATGAAGTGTCCCCAACTGATCCAAGCCATATAGAGAAGCAACAACTTCGACAAACAGGCTCATCAGGGGGCCAAAACCCCTCCGGACCACACAGAACTCAGTCTTTGGGCTCAACTGCAGCCGGCCAGACCATCAGTCAGTTCTCTGTTTTTCACATGCATGGCAAGTCCAGATGTAAGGTGGTCATCTCCTACACGTCTCGATGAGATCTCATAGGTGATGAGTTCCTCTACTGGAGATCTGTCTCTGGCTCACTCATCTGTGACTGTCTCAGACTCCTGACCTGCTTAGGCGTGTGAGGTTGTTCTCTCTAGGAGCTATCCTTCCTTGTTATGGCATAATTTGTTAATATCAGATGATTTATTAAATCGCTATTCTTGCTTCCTCTGACACCCCTCTTTTTCATCGTCGTCTCTCTCACAGGTCTTCGGTCATATCTCAATCGTATTAACTAGTATACAGACTCCAACTGAAATTGTCTAATCTACTACGGATGTATCCCATGTGGCATGTAACATAGAAACATAGAAAAATTACGTCATTAGAGTGTTCATCCAGGAATACCCCCTCAATACATCTTCATAGCTAAAGCCCAAATAACTGTAAGCATATGTAATATTTAGTTTCAATTAATACTGGCTGTACAAATTGTTATTGTGCATACATCCAATGCTAATATGAGATGCTCTTTTAGATTAACAAAAGAGATGTTCAGTGTGTCTGAACCCGATTACGTTATCAGGAAGGATATTCCATTCACGATCTTTCGTTCTCAGCATCCATGAAATTATATCTCCTTTAGTGTACTTATCATGACTATCCGATCCGGTGCTACCAAGTGTCCATTTTGCGACCTATGGGAGCGTAGGTCTGATAGATGTAGCTTTGTGATAGGAAGATTAGTCAGGTACGCCAGTTTGGCTAAATCATTAGTTTTAATCCTGTCTACATGTAATAAATCGTTTTGTAACTGATTACGACAAACTAATTGGTCGTGTATTCGAGATGGCAAAAATTAACTGAGTTAATACTGTGCAGTCCATACTTGTTTCGTTGACTTGTAAGTCCTCTGAGCCGCAGCATTTTTGTTACTATCCTGTAGCGATTGTTTTGAATTGATAGATGACCAGTAGACACAGCAATAGAATAGTCTACCCTCTGAAGGTCATGAAGCTTAGAACATGTTTAGAGTGCATCAAGAAACTGTCTCTTGTTGCTTACGTCAGCCTATGAAATTGTAATTTCAAATGGTTCAAGTGAAAGCTCGAGTTTTCTTGTTAGACAGCTCTCATTTAATAATGTCAATTTCAATTGTAAGATAGATGTTTACATCTGTCTTAAGATAGGTCTAATTGTCTAATTTAACACTGTCAGATTCTTTACACTGTACCAGGCGCGCTAAGTATATATTGTCTATCTTGTCAGAGTTGTAATCAAGGAGATACTCGTACTGTCCTGGTCTGTCGTGTCATAATATTTTATCTCGGTCTTGATTCTAGACTTTAGACAAGCAGCATTACTGGTCATGATCTGTTTTTGAGTTCACACCAGTTCTTACTTAGTTGATAGTTGTCATGTCATGGTTTTGTTGGAAACTAATCTAGTATCGTGTCATCAGCACTAATAAATATAATACCCGTGGCTAACATATATAGGGCAAATATAATAATGAGCTAGAAACAAGAATAGAGTTGCGTACATACTACACATATTATTTGTGTGACATCTCTCCGTACTTATGATAATTTAAGATAAGGAACGCTCCGTATAAACGACCAGTGGTAGTGATCGGAAGACATCTAAAGCCTAACCATCTTAAAGCAATACCCTTGTATACCTGTATTTTGTATCTATCGATCTCATCTATCATGCATGATCATATCTGTCGAACGCAGCGCACTAAGATCAACTTAAAGCTAAAAAGTCGTAGATGCAGCTTTGTCTGATTCAAGAGCAAGTTCAATTCATGTAATTTTAACAAGGTCAGTTTCTGTGCTATGGCGGGGCCTGAAATCCTGACTGAATATTCCATTAATAGTAATTTTTTGAATGACAGAAAGAGCACAGTTGAGCAGACACTACTTTTGAAATCCCAATATTTTCCACATAAACGGAAGATTTGAATTGGGCTGTAATATTGCCATAATCACTGGATCTAATTTTGTGGTCTTATTATGTGCCTAGGCTTAAAATTACGAAATGTTGTTTTGACCTTGAATGAGATTACGGCAGTTAAATAATATAGAGAGAATCGCATGTGTAGTGTTGTTCAGCTGCAACAGGTACTAATTATACTAATGTTTAGTTGAGTCAGGATCTAATAACATGTTGGTTTAGATGGCAGTGATCTTAAGTTTATGTCTAGCTAATGTCTTCTGTTGTGTTGGTAAAGCTGCTCTCAGTTTTTCTTTGCGATGGGCAATTGAAGCTGAAGTACTAGAATGTAGAATCTACTTTTGTTATTGTATTTTCTGATATTATCTATTTTATCAGTAAAGAAATTCATAAAGTAAAGTCATTACTATTAAACTGTGAGGGAATATTTAGATCGGGTGACATCTGTTTATTTGTTAATCTAGCCCTGTGCTAAATAGAAACCTTGGATTGTTTGGTGATTATCTTGAGTTTGCGGATATACTCGGTTCTTGCAGTTTTTAGAGCCTGTCTATAGCTGGACATAATGTTTTTCCACGCAATTCTAAAGACTTCCAAGTTACTTTTTCTCCATTTGCGCTCAAGAATACGAGTTTCTTTCTTGAGAGAATGGGTATAACTGTTGTACCATGGCGCAGCACGTTTTTCTCTAACCTTTTTTAATTTGATGGGTGCAACAGTTTCTAACGTATTGGAGAAGATAGTTTCCCATGTTGCTAGTAATTGTGTCTAGTTCAATCTGTATTTATGGGTACACAGAGCAGTTTGAGATAAATAAATCGGCAGGTTATTTGTGAATCTGTCTTTAGTGGCTGGAATAATAATTCTGCCTGGGCGATAACGCGGAGCCATATAGTTAATATCAGTAATATGCAGCATGCATGATACAAGGAAATGGTCAGTAAGCATCATCACTTTGAGGTATGATATCTATATCAGTTAGATCTTCCATGCAATATTATTAAATCTAGCGTATGATTAAAACGATGCGTGGGGCCCGGTGACATTTTGCTTGACACCAAAAGAGTTTATTAGGTCAGTAAACGCAAGTCCTAATGCATCATTTGTATTATCAACGTGAATGTTAAAATCTCCAACAATTAGTGCTTTATCAACAGTAAAATAGGTCTGAGAGGAAATCTGCAAATTCTTTTAGAAAATCTGTATATGGCCTGGCGGTCTATATACAGTAGCCAGAGCAAGAGATAGGACAGATTTATTTTGCTTATCTGACAGTTTAACATTGAGCATAAGTATTTCGATTGAGTCAAACCTGTATCCTGTTTTCTGAGTAACATTGAGAATATCACTATATATTGTTGCGACACCGCCGCCACGACCAGTCTGACGAGGCTCGTGCTTATAACAGTAGCTTGGTGGAGTAGATTCATTTAGACCAAATAATCATTTGTTTTAAGACAGGTTTCAGTCAGACAGAGTACATCAAAACTATTATCTGTGATTATTTCATTTACAATAACTGCTTTCGGTGTGAGTGATTGGATATTTAGGAGCCCAAGTTTTAAAAATAGTTTTTGTTCATTTATTTTGCATTTTTCTGGTTTAATCACGATCAGATTTGTTCTAGATCCTGCATTAAAATTTATATTTTGGAACTCACTAATCGGGGGAACAGACACAGTCTGTATAGATTGGACACTGCAAGTACCATTATCATTTAAGTGGGTAGAACAAAAGTCATCATAGCTGTTATGGAGAATGGCTTACTAGTCGATAGAGCGTAGCGTCCTGGTGATGTTGTCCGACAGGAGTTCCGCACCGACTCTGCTGGGGTGCAGGCCATCAGCACGAAATAGCCTAGGACGCTCCAGAAAAGTTCCAATTATTGACAAAGAGAATTTTCTGCTCTGTACACCATGAAAACAACCATTCATTTAAAGCAAACAGTCTACTGAACCGTTCGTGTCCTCGTCGATACGTGGGAAGAGGTCCTGACACGATGATCGTCGTCGCGGGCGATGTGCTGCGTTACCGTCTCGATCAGGCTCCTGAAGTCCCTCTTCAGTGTCTCCGTCTGCCTCAGCTTGGTGTCGTTAGCCCCGCGTGAATCACAACCAGCTGCAACGCTCTCGTCATCCTTCAGGATCGCGCGGGTATCTGCACAGAAACATCAAGAACACGAGCACCAGGGAGACAATGAGTGTGCACTTTACCTTCAGCTAGCGTAGCACGGACATGCCGGACGATTGAGTCTCCGATGACCACAGCGTCACGATCAGTCTCGCAGAGAGGGGCGAAGCGGTTCCGGGATGAGATGTCGAAGACCGGAGGGGGAGAAGTCGTCGCCCGGGGCTGGATCGCGTCTTCCGCTGCTGCACCCAGGTTCCGTGGGTTCCCGGCGCCGGAGTGAAGGCCATCCTGTGACGATCGCGTCCCGGGTGCACGGGGACTGTGCAGAGAAAACACACGGAGTAGAGGTGGATGGGGAGTGTTAGCAGCGCGCTGCATACTAACCGGACTTATGAGCGTCAGCCCGAGATGTTTCCAGCGTTGCTATCCGTTTCCTCAGCTGGGCCTGTTTCCCAAGCAGCTCGCGGATCCGTCTCTCCACGGTCTCCAGCTCGAGCTGCGTCGAATGCAGCTCGAACGTGTCCTCACCTGCACACAAAGGTAGACACAAATCCGCCATTTAAGCAATTAGCAGTGAAACAGTGTTAAATGTGTGTATGCGTGTGTAAAAAGGGTATTAGCTGTGTTAGCGGCACCCGCGGGCTTGCTAACGGGCTATAAGCTAATAGCGGACTCGGGAAATCAAAATAAAACTTGCGATAACAAGCCGCTCTGATTATTCTCGTTGCAGAATGCGATCGGGGATATATTCACACGTTATAGAAACACAAATTATTGTGTATAAAATCGGTATAATATAAGAAAATAGACGATAAATAATTGGCTTGACGGAGATTCAGCTCAGAACACGCGTCAACGACAAACCGGAAGTGATCAGCATGTTTGCCGTTGCCGTGTGAAGCAAGCAGCAATGTGAAGCCATCAATGTATCCTTCAACTGCCTGAAACAATCACTTTTTACATGCAATGTATTTTAGGTGTTATAATAATTATATTATTAATAATAATGATATTTATTTAGTCATTTAGCAGACGCTTTTATCCAAAGCGACTTACAAATGAGGACATTATAGAAGCAATCAAAACCAACAAAAGAGCAACAACATGCAAGTGCTTTTACAAGTCTTGGTTAGCCTAACGTAGTACACGTAGGAAAGATTATTATTATTTTTTTTAAACTAGTATGTAAAATATAGAAAAATTAAAAATGTAGTGTTAGTTTTACCAGAAAAGCTAGCAGTTAGAGAATAAATATGCAATTGATAGAGGGTCAAATGTTTTTTTTTTTTTATATATATAAAGAGAAGACAGATTAGATAAAATAAATTTAGAATAGAGAGTGCTAGAGTTAGAGGGTCAAATAAAGATGGAAGAGATGTGTTAGCCGTTTCTTGAAGATGGGTAAGGATTCAGCTGCTCGGATTGAGTTAGGCAGGTCATTCCACCAGATGGGAACAGTAAATGAAAAAGTCTGTGAAAGGGATTTTGTGCCTCTTTGGGATGGTACAGTAATGCGTCGTTCACTTGCAGAATGCAAGCTTCTAGAGGGCACATAAGTCTGAAGTAATGAATTTAGGTAAAGGGGTGCAGAGCCAGAGGTGGTTCTGTAGGCAAACATTAATGCCTTGAATTTAATGCGAGCAGCTATTGGTAGCCAGTGCAAATTGATGAACAGAGGTGTGACGTGCGTTCTTTTCGGCTCATTAAAGATTAATCTTGGCAGCGTTTTGGATTAATTGTAGAGGTTTGATAGAACTGGCTGGAAGACCTGCCAAAGGAGAGCATTGCAATAGTCAAGTCTGGACAGAACAAGAGCCTGAAACAAGGAGTTGTGTTGCATGTTCCGAGAGAAAGGGCCTGATCTTCTTAATTTTATATAATGCAAATCTACAGGGACCGGGCAAGTTTTAGTAATGTGGTCTGTGAAATTCAGCTGATCATCAATCGCAACTCCAAGGTTTCTGGATGTTTTTGAAGGAGTTATGGTTGATGAACCTAATTGGAAGGTGAAATTGTGATGAAACGATGGGTTTGCTGAAACCAGATATAATATAATTCTAATGATTGAAGAAAATGACAATTATAAAATTATATTTTATTTGATCTCACCTAATGTTTTATTGTTATTTGTTTTTAAAATAGCCTCATGAAATGTTTTCTTTTTCCTCAGAAATTCTGTGTTGTGTATCTGGTTATCAAACGACGGCATAAAAAATCTATTTAATTTATCTTTAAATTATTGAAAATTAAACTTTTTTTGGCAAACAAAGGGAATTTACTATTACAATTAAAACATGTTAGAAATGTTGTAGTAATAATTTTAGTAGTAATAGTATGTACATTCTGCTGAACAAATATTTCTGCAGCAATGTCCGGAGCAGGGTTTCATAACCCACTTCACTCACCAAGGCACACGTGATGTGACAATAAAAGTGATTTGATTTGGTACAATTTTTTTTTATTTTATTTTGATGGGTTGCCGTGAATACCTTTACATTTGTGTGTATGATATGAGGATAGTTTTACTCAAATGAAACGGTGAAACGCTCATGAAGTGACACTCAGAGCAGTACTGGAGATGATGTTTCGTGTGTTTGTTCTCATTAAGACGTCACGTGCGCTTCAGTGTGTGTGTGTGTGTGCGCTAAGGGAAAAGGCGCGTCTCATAGGCTGTATTATCAGCGCATGTGAGCAGAGCACAGCGGGGAGCAGATCAGTGAAGGAGGTCAGCTGTACCACAGCATAGCAGCGTTACTGCAAACAGGAACAAGTACAAGTATACTAATGTTACATAGACATTTCTTGTCAGCGCGTTATTTGAGCGGACTCTGCTTTTCCGGTGAGCATGAGAGGTAACTGAGCAGTATGATAGAGAGAAATATTGAACGAAGCGTCACGCGGTGCAGTGATGACGGCTGAGGGAGTTCTCTCTTCAAAAAGTTAGCAGGCAGAGGGGGACATCACAGGGTTATCTTTTGTGCCAGTGGAATGGCAATCTGCTTGCTGCATGAGGCAGCATCATGTGTTGCTTGCAGATGCACCTGTATATTAATCGGCCTAATTTGCAGCACAATCAGACGATGCCGATTCATTAAAAAATGGCACAAAAATCGGCCCGCTGATCAAAAAACGTCTCGTCGTTCGGTACAAAATGTTGATACCTAAGGGGTTAATCTCATCAACGTCAGTGAGGTAATAAGCCTGCAGCCCTAGGTGTGTTCGACTAGAAGCAATGCGGCACAGATTGATCAGTGTTTGACATCCACGATCTTGTGTATTCATATATTCAGTTTATATTTGAATAATAGTTAACTTAATCTGAGGTGTGTGAGTGAGTGCGAGGTATCGGGAGGTTCTGAGAGAGCTCGGCGCCCGCAGACACGAGGAGGATCTGTTCCCCCCTATCCCCCCACTACCTTCACCCTGCGGTGATCCACAAAACAGCGGCTCTGTGAGGAGAGACTCCATTCAAAAGCGTACGGGGCAGTCTGCTCTCTATATTGTGCGGTTTTGTGTACTACAGACAGACTGAAGCACGCGTGACTCCTGCTGTGATTTCAGCATCTGCCGTCTAACTAAATGAGGACATAAATACATGAACAACACCTCCAGAACTGCTCTGAGAGTCATTTCATGAGAATTTTACAGTTTAATTTGAGTAAAAAAAAGATCAGGCCCTTTCTGACAGAGCATGCTGCACAACTTCTTGTCCAGGCCCTGGTCATTTATAGGCTGGACTACTGCAATGCTCTTCTGGCTGGACTTCCATCAAACACAATCAAACCTCTACAAATGATTCAGAATGCAGCGGCACGACTGGTCTTCAACGAGCCCAAAAGAGCACATGTTACACCTCTCTTTGTCTCCTTGCACTGGCTACCAGTTGCAGCTCGTATCAAGTTTAAGACACTGATGATTGCATATAGAACAACCACAGGCTCAGCACCCTCCTACTTCCACTCACTATTACAAATCTACATCCCCTCCAGAAGTCTGAGATCTGCTAGTGAGCGACGCCTCGTGGTACCATCACAGAGAGGCTCAAAATCATTCTCGTTCACCGTTCCTGGCTGGTGGAATGATCTTCCCACCCCCATCCGGAATGCTGGATCCCTGTCAATCTTCAAGCAACAACTGAAAACTAATCTCTTTCATCACTACTTGACTTCATGATTAAAAAAAATAATAATAATAATTCCTTCCCTTTTCTATATCTTTATCTTTCTCTCCTTCCCTTTGCTAGCTTGTATTTATTTGAACAATGCCTAAGACTTGGTGTTAGGGGCACTTGCTCTGTTTGTTTGCCTCTTCAAGATGAATCGCTTTATGTATTCCCCAATAGTAAGTCGCTTTGGATAAAAGCGTCTGCAAAATGACTAAATGTAAAACTAGCGTCTTATCACACACACACAGAGAGAGCTGTGATCGATCGGTACTCATACATTTGTCCAATCTCACGTACCGATCGCAATTTGATGACGTCACGCATATGATACGTGGGGACATATTTGGTTGTGCAGTCATGTCATCGCTGGTGTGGAAATGCTATGACGTTTCGAGGAAAAAATTTAAATTAGCTTTTTGTCTTGCAAGTTAGCTGATCTGCGCATCACTGTACAGTGCACAGACTGCACACATACAGGCAAAATGTCGCCACAATAACAGACATGGGTTAAAATGTCGTAAAACTTTCGGATGCATTTTAAAGATTCTATGCCGTGAACTTCGAATATTTTACATACTTTTGAAAATCCAGCATTTAGTTGATCCGCTTATCGTCACAGTTGTAAACTCGACGGCTTTCTTCTTTCGTGAGGGAGTTTGGTACGACAGCGGGTTTTTTCAGGTGGAACGTCAAAGAAAGCGACACACACGTCTCCCTGAAAGCCTGTATAATTCAACCAATCCGATGACGACTTCGAAACTCTTTCCACTTTTGTGTGCCATATGCATCAGACGTTCAGCCAGCGGTCCGTGGGTGTGATGTCTGAGGGTGAGACTAGTATGCAAGAAGAATGGATTATGGTCTGGTATTGCGGAAATCATTTTAGATGTATCGTAGCTGTTTTAATGTTTCTTATGTGTAGGGCAAAATGTTGACATTATACATTTAATTTATTCATAAATGCAGTATGCAATCAAGGAAATACAATAAGCATGCTAAATCTTCTTTTGCTGTAGTCCTTAATCCTGCATGTTGCAATTTAAACCTACATTTTACCTCAAACAGCAAATATTATTGGAAAATAAATATTTAATCTGAATTATTGGGCTTCATTTTAGTGAATCACTTCCACTGTCTGACACACATACATTCTATAGTGTTTGTTCAGCCGACTGTTAGGGCAGGATGCTTTCTGTAAAATGGAAAGTCATGTGAATTTCTAACAGTTGCATTTAAGTGTAGCATAATTAAAACGAAGCTATTATTTCAGCTCCGGGGAATTATTTATTAAAGATTCAATATTGCTTTGATTAAAGTGATATTAATCTTTAACTTATGATTTATACTTTATAGTGCTCGTCCAGCGACCATTAACATCAGTATATCTTTATCGATTTCGTTTCTCTTGCCTTGTGGCCAACGATCACAATAAAACGAGACTAATAATCTCTCAACTTTGAGCGAGGTAACGTTATCTTTTGGCAATAAGGTTCAAATACTTGAAAATCACATCTCAAGAGACAATTCTTTATAAAATGAAACAAGGTTTATTTATTTTACTGCTATTCTACGGTACATGATCTAAACTACTAAAACACATAAACGAACACATAATACACACACACACATTCAGAGCTCTACGGTTTAACGTTAGAAGAAGAGTTAAGGTAGCACTCTATTTCATAACTGCAGCCACATAAGATCACGAAAAGAGATGTCCACCCTTTTCTGCATTCAGATCAATTACAGGTTCAGTTAGGATAAAAACTTAGTTTGAAATACTTGCTTTACGTTGATTAAGCAGGTCGTATCTCTTATTCGTTCCACGTGTTGCTCTCAAGGAAATGTCCGATCCTTTGTCTCGGATGCCACGTGGTTTAGTTCGTGTTTCTTCGTGGTTTTGTTTGCTTTCACGTGTTTCCTGGAAATCTCTGCTGCACGTTCCCTCGTTGTGTGATGTCACTGGGGAAGCCCTTTTCTCATCAGCGGTTGCCTGGTTTTGCTTTGAGATGGAAACGTTGTTGAGCTGCTGGTTCGGTGTTAAGGCTTTAAGACGTCTTGAGTTCGCTTAGCTAGTTGTCTCAGCCCGATGTTAGAGGCGAGAGTCCAGCGTAACCGGCTTCCGGGTCGTCCGTGCAAGAGTTGAAGCGCAAGGATGAGAGCAAAGGGAGAGATCGATCTGGCACTGTTGGCCAGTTTTAAACAGACGGATTTCAGCACGCCCCCGGCGGCTGTACCAATCAAATTGTTCTTGCGGGGCAGAGCCTCGCCCCGCACGGTTTCTGTGGCCATGCTTACGTCATCTGATATTTAATTCATCCCATGAAAGATATTCTTACAGACCTTTATATGTGCTGTAATCATACATTATGATGCTACAATTTAAGTCATCTATACCACTTATTTACTGATGATGATAGCTTTTTTTTAGAGACTTAACACTCCATTTGGCACACCAAGTATATATATATGCTATATATGCAGTTTAAGGCACAGATTAAAAAACATTCCACATTCTAAATAATTCACATTTACACCAAGCCTATGAAAGGCAGAGTACAACATTAATATCCATATGTTTCTTGCGTAGATGGTTTTAATATTCAAGGCCATTAGAGTTATTCTGGAAATCCTTTGTAGATTTCCCCTTTGTTCTCCAAGAAAAAGCGCACGTTTTGCGCTGGATGAGGAGGGGGAGGGGACAGATATATCCAGACCGAGAGGCACCAAGTCCCTGTAGTTGTTTGAGCATTTATGACTTGGTACATGAAAGTAACCAAAGTCCTCAAAGATGTGCTGTTCCTCAATCATCTTTCTCTACATAAGTTATGTGCTTATGTCTTGCACATTAGACGACTCATAGGTCTGCCAGAGCAAGCTATCATAACTAAATTATATGCTTATAAGTTTGTTTTTAGCGCATGCAAATCTTTAGGATGTGGTTTATGGTCTTCAGTGATTTAAAGAAATTAAGGTTTTTACTAACCACGCATAAACTTGTGAATTGTACACACAAGCTGATCACATATTATTGTATTACAGGTTGTGCTGAATACAGTGTAGTCAAATTTTAGCCATTAAAATGTTAAGTAACTGAAATGAGCACAAATGTCAGGGCATGTCAAAACATCTCCAGAGGGTTAATATCTCCTTTTTAATAATGTATTTAATATGTATTTGATCATTTATTTACTTTTCACTTGGTAGATCTCGGGGAGTTTCTCATTTGAAAAGTAGATGTGGGCAAATAAGTGTGGGCACCACTGACTAAGATTAATGGCAGAAGTCACCAGGCTTTTCAAAATCCAAAACGGGCGCTTTTACATTTCGTTTTGAAACTCTTCAGCCATCGTCATGTCTCTCACCTCACTCTTCTTGTCAGTCAGCTGGATACGGTGGTCGAACGGTCAGTCCATTGTCCAGTTTGAATAGGACCAATGATAATATCTTACTGTACAACCACATGGATGTTGATGTTTGTAAAGGCATCTCCAAAACATTAAAAAGACCACTGTATTTGAAGGATAACATTAATGGAAAACTGTAATATTTGCACATTTCCTTTTTAAAATATGTTCAGTAATTCGCAGAGTCAGACAATTGTATTTACACTGCAAAAAATATAGGTCTATTATATCAGCTGTTTCCACTAAAAATAGATGTTCAGCTTATGTTCACCTTATCAGCTAAACTGCATACATTTGATTTGAATGTTTAAAACAATTGAAATACTATATGACCAGTGTAAAAGAATGAGATCAACCATTTCAAACAGTTTAGTTTTTATGGATATTTTCATATATTTATTATAAAACGTAACCAGGATACTGGATAATTTTTAGCAATAAAAATGTATGTGTAGGCTATGGCCCAAACGGAATTGCGGTCAGGATCTCATATTTCCTTAACGTTTTGTACCATTGACGGTGTTAAACATGCTGTCACGTGGATGGGAATATGCATGGAAATGATATGCAGATGTGATTATGCATAGTAAAACTAGGCATTGTAAGCTCCATATGTGGTTATTTCTGGGAGGAGTTGGGGTGGAGAGGCACGTGCGCACAATCTTCCCCTGACTAGGATTTATAAAGGGATTTTTGCGCAGGTTCTGGCGTATGCATGGTTTTATAAATCAGAAAAAATTCACGCGTACGCTAAATCTAGCTTTTGTGTGTACCTACACTTTTAGGATGAAAAGGAGTTTTATAAATGAGACCCCAGCTCTGGTTCTTTTAGTTGATGTGGTCAGTGCCCAGGTGAAGGTGAATGCTCATCCTCAGTTCATGCTGTTAATGTGTACCTCTTAATCTTCATATTAAAGATATTTTTTTTTATCTTTTTCAGTTCTACAAACATGTCGTCCAAAGTGTGGAGAAATTTGTTCAAAAGGTCAGTTGTTATCTTGCAAATGTAAAATGAACTAATAGATATTTGGAAAATGCCTAGAGAGAGCTCAAATATTTCCAAACTGTATTTTTATTTCCATATGTGAAGTGCATCATGTAGAATAAAGTCAGTTAAAGGAAAACGCCACCGTTTTTCCATATTCCAATATGTTCTTTCCTCAACTTAGACAATTTGATGCGTACCTCTCCCGTCTCAGTGCGTGCACTTAATCACTCTATGCTAGCGTTTAGCTTAGCGCCATTCTTTCCTTAGGATCCAAACAGGGATGAATTTAGAAGCCAACAAAACACTTCCATGTTTCCCCTATTTAAAGACGGTTACATGAGTAGTTACTCGAGTAAGTATAAAATGAAACGTGGTGATTTTCTAAGCGGTTTAAAAAATGATAACTATAATGTATGGCAGAAGAGCACTTCGCAGCACTTCGAACTTGTAAAATATCACTCCTGAAAACTCCCTCCTCACCCTCTAACTTCCGTCAATGCCAACGTGACCTGCACTATCAGTAGTGGTAGAGGGAGAGGGTGAAAGGGAGGGGGAGTTTTCAGGAGTGATGATATTACGTATCAACTTGTCTAAGTTGAGGAAAGAACATATTGGAATATGGAAAACGGTGGCGTTTTCCTTTAACAGCATTAAGACTTAGCTTATTAACCCTCTAATGCATGACTTATTTAATCATAAAGGAAAGTATCTTAAATGATTAGTTCACTTTCAAATTAAAATGTCCTGATAATTTACTCACCCCCATGTCATCCAAGATATTTCTGTATTTCTTCAGTCGAAAATAAATTAAGGTTTTTGATGAAACATTCTAGGAATTTTTCTCCATGTAGTGAACTTCAATGGACTCAAACGGTTGAAGGTCAAAATTACAGTTTCAGTGCTGCTTCAAAGGGCTATAAACGATACCAGACGATGAATAAAGGTATTATCTAGCGAAACGATCGGTCATTAAAAAGTATATGCTTTATAAACACAAATGCTCTCCTGTTCTGTGATGCACGTTCATGACTTCACGTAATACGCAACTGTTGAAAAGTTCACGCTTGACGTAGGCTCCATCTCATCTTCAAGTTCAAAATTGTCAGACAATCGTTTTTACCTTTTAACTCCTTTTTTTGTAAACGGCGTTTGACTTAATGTTAGTATTTGCACGTTTAACTTGTAAACACTGAGTCGGTACTTCCGTCTACGTCAAGTGTGACCTTTTCAACGTTATTACGTGAAAACATGAATGCGCATCAAAGAACAGGTGAGCTTTTGTTTATAAAGCATATACTTTTTAATGACCGATCATTTCACTAGATAAGACCCTTATTCATCATCTGGTATTGTTTATAGCCCTTTGAAGCTGCACTGAAATTGTAATTTTGACCTTCAACCGTTTGGAGTCGATTGAAGTTTTACTATATGGAGAAAATTCCTGGAATATTTTCATCAAAAACCTTAATATCTTTTTCGACTGGAGAAAGAAATACATAAACATCTTGGATGACATGTGGTTGAGTAAATTATCAGGAAATTTGAAAGTGAACTAATCCTTTAATATAACTTAATTTGTATGATTATATAGTGTTATTGTGCAGCAACTCTGTCTCCATTTGGTGAAATTCTCTAAATTTTACTTAAATTATTTTATTAAAAGGTTAATTTGTCAGCCCAAGACCACCAAAGACTTTTAGTACTAATGAGATATTTTAAATATGCCTGATGGTTGTCCTTTTTAATGCATGGAATATCACTGGCTGTCAAATTTGCTTTGTAAACTATGTATTATGTGGTGATTTGAAGCCCAGAACCTACACTTTTTCATCATTCATTACGTCTCTTTCTTTTGTGTGTAGTGCAAGCTTGAATACAAAGTCCCCGGGCTGTACGTCATCGACTCCATTGTACGGCAGTCTCGTCACCAGTTTGGTCAAGAGAAAGATGTTTTCGCGCCACGCTTCAGTAAGAACATCATTGCCACGTTCCAAAACCTCTACCGCTGCCCGGCTGATGACAAGGTGCGTTTGTTTCTCATGCCCTTGTAATCAAATGGTAAAGGTCTTGTCTAGACACTTTTGAAAAAAAATGTCAATTTTCTTATTTTCCATATTCAATGTTGGGTTGCAGAGTAAGATTGTCAGAGTACTAAATCTATGGCAGAAAAACAATGTCTTCAAGAGTGACATCATCCAGCCTCTACTGGATATGGCCGCAGGACTCCCACCCCCCAGTGTTATGCCAAACTCTGCCAGCAGTGCCGTACCCATCAACAGCACTACTCCTGGTAAGATATTCACTCATAAGGCATCCTCTGTGAAGCAATACACTGTCATGGCAACATGTTTATATTGGTTATATTGGGACTACATTAATCATTTTTGGTGACATAACTAACTGGGCAGTGGTTCTGTAGTTCCCAGCATTCTTTGCCTGGGATGGCATTAAGAGAGTCAGTTTATTAATATTATTTGTTGTGTTTTTCAGTAAGATTGTTCATATTGGAAATTTAGAAGAGATTCTGCTACATGACGGCTATGATGCTTCACTCAAAGTGCAAAAACTGTGCTAATGCCAGTACTGAGAAAAGTCACAGTTACTTGCTTCTCTTATGTTGCATATAGGGTTGTAACGGTATGAGATTTTGACGGTATGATAATAGTCTCAGAAAATATCATGGTATACGGTATTAAACAATCAAAACAGGGTTTTTTTGGTTGAACAAATGTTTGGAAGCATGTGTTTATTAAAATGTCATTAATCAAAAACACTCAAGTAAATTTAATCATTGATTATATATTAGTTTAACAACTTATATTCATCATTACTAATTCATAAATTCTGGTTTGACTTATTTTTTCTGGATTCTGAACTTTTATGATATAATACAAATATACTATCAAAAATGGTGGTAATGAAATTAATGCATAAAGCTTTAACAATTGAATTAATGCTTTAAAATGTAATCAAATTAAAATAAATTTTATCCTTTTTTTGTTTTCGTAAAGGTTTGCACAACAGAGATTTACTAAATAAAAATGAGGGGGAAATTATATTCCTTAAATGTTTCTATAAATTATTATTATTATTTTAGAAGTAGGCTACTTTATAGTATAGTCGTAATTTCTGTCAATTTCCTCGAGTAAAAAGCTTTTATTTTGACTGGGTTGTAGTGAAGAGCTTTGCGTGTCAGTGTATTTGGCAATGGTTTTCTCAAATAAAATGATGAAAGGATTATTAATTGTTCTCTCAATGTCAGTGAGGCTCTCAGTGTTTGTCCTCAGATAGTGAGACAGCAGGCGCTGTTAAACATTAGGAGCGGCACCAGCGCGCATACTTGAGTATGTAGTACATGACACAACGCCGCTCATTCACAGAGAGCAAAACAAACAGATTATATTTTAATATAGCAGTGTTTTTTTCGCTTTAATAATCACAGACACTAGACCATGTAGTGAATTTGACAGCTCTGTTTTTGATTTATTCATCAATCCATCAAACCGCACGTTTTATGTGACATTTGCATTATAAATTCATTGTCATGACTGGATTCTGGGATTCACTCCGCATCACGGAAATAAAAAGGCTTTAACCTGGAGTTATAAATGGGACATAACTGTATCTGCACAGAGGGATGCTGTTCTGAAAAATAGGTAAACATGTTCGATGCGTTTCCTTTTTTTGCGGACCAGTTTTTGTGAACTGTCTATCCTCAAGGACAAATAAGCGGTCGTCTTTTCTATATTCAAAGTATTCCCATACTACCAATTTTAATTTATATTTCGACATGGATAGAGATTAAAGATAATCTCTGTCTCTGATGTTGTCTCCGCTGCACGTGTGGGTGGAGCAAGAGAACAGTTAAGTGGAAAGTTGTTGCCTAGGCGCAGGTGAGAAACTGCATCTTTTATTTTCTCCAAATACCGTAGATAAGCAAATGTACACGGTATGATAATCGTACGTGTGTTTATATCATGGTATATCGTCATACCGGTATATCGTTACAACCCTAGTTGCATATAATATTAAACTAAATTCTTTCGCAATTTAGTGTGGCAAATCGTCAATTTTAGTCGACTATTCAATTTTTTTGCTTCATTTTTCAAAACTTAATTTTGCTCACGTCGACTAACTGGCCAAATACCGGTTAATAGGGGTGGGCGATATGACCAGAATCTTATATCATGATATGACAAATTTATATCACGATAACAATATACAGGTGCTGGTCATATAATTAGAATATCATCAAAAAGTGTATTTATTTCACTAATTCCATTCAAAAAGTGAAACTTGTATAATGTATACATTCATTCCACACAGACTGATATATTTCAAGTGTTTATTTCTTTTAATTTTGATGATTATAACTGACAACTAATGAAAACCCCAAATTCAGTATCTCAGAAAATTTGAATATTGTGAAAAGGTTCAATATTGAAGACACCTGGTGCCACACTCTAATCAGCTAATTAACTCAAAACACCTGCAAAGGCCTTTAAATGGTCTCTCAGTCTATTTCTGTAGGCTACACAATCATGGGGAAGACTGCTGACTTGACAGGTGTCCAAAAGACGACCATTGACACCTTGCACAAGGAGGGCAAGACACAAAAGGTCATTGCAAAAGAGGATGGCTGTTCACAGAGCTCTGTGTCCAAGCACATTAATAGAGAGGCGAAGGGAAGGAAATGATGTGGTAGAAAAAAAGGAAGTTTTAGAGCACTTCATGCTTCCTGCTGCTGACCAACTTTATGGAGATGCAGATTTCATTTTCCAACAGGACTTGGCACCTGCACACAGTGCCAAAGCTACCAGTACCTGGTTTAAGGACCATGGTATCCCTGTTCTTAATTGGCCAGCAAACTCGCCTGACCTTAACCCCATAGAAAATCTATGGGGTATTGTGAAGAGGAAGATGCGATATGCCAGACCCAACAATGCAGAAGAGCTGAAGGCCACTATCAGAGCAACCTGGGCTCTCATAACACCTGAGCAGTGCCACAGACTGATCGACTCCATGCCACGCTGCATTGCTGCAGTAATTCAGGCAAAAGGAGCCCCAACTAAGTATTGAGTGCTGTACATGCTCATACTTTTCATGTTCATACTTTTCAGTTGGCCAAGATTTCTAAAAATCCTTTCTTTGTATTGGTCTTAAGTAATATTCTAATTTTCTGAGATACTGAATTTGGGGTTTTCATTAGTTGTCAGTTATAATCATCAAAATTAAAAGAAATAAACACTTGAAATATATCAGTCTGTGTGGAATGAATGTATACATTATACAAGTTTCACTTTTTGAATGGAATTAGTGAAATAAATCAACAACTTTTTGATGATATTCTAATTATATGACCAGCACCTGTATATCACGGTATAGTGATTTTTTTTTTTAAGGTTTTTATTATATTCAAATCGTTGATACCATAGAATTGTCATAATCCTTGTCACCAATGTCAATATCAAACTAATACAAGCCTAAAGAGAAAGAGAAAAAAATTCAACCTCACTGAAGATAAATAAACTGTCAGTGATGAAATAAGGATAATAAACTAATTGCAAGCTTGAAATAAGGATAAGAAACTAATTGCAAGCAATAGGACAAAAAACTACAATAAATAAGAAACGCTACATTGTGTAAATTAATTCGTCTTCACTGTTAATTATATCTATGATATAAATAATTAACACGTGTATTATGTATAGATTCTATACATATTATAAATGTATCATTATTATTGTTATTTTTTATTTATTCTCAAAGTTACAGAAGTGATTTAGTCAAGAGCAGTGAGAGATTTTCTAGCAGTGTGCTATGATTAACATGAATGGCAGACAGACCGAACTTTAAGACCGAAGTCCGGATCCAATAGAGCTAAGTTACTGTTACATATGCATTTTCTCTTTCTGCCGTTTGCTCTCTTAAGACCTAAATCGCTGTGTTTATGAGGATACTTGCAAAGTCAGGGATTCTGATGCATATAAGTGTGTTTATGTCATTGTTCAAAGTCGGCAAAAAAGAAAAAGCACGCTCCTCACACAGAAAGAGACGGCGCACGCATATAGCTCTGTTGTTTGTTTCAACGGCTTAAAATCGGTTGTTTTAAAACTGCAGTGCTTAAAAACGCGTGACCATGCTACAGACGTAGTCCCTCGTCCTGCCGGCAGGTCGTTCTCCGCCTGCTTCTCTCTCCCCTTCACGCCCCGTAGTGGGCGGCATATAAAGATCGCAGACACTCAAATGATGAAAAGGTATTACCGTAAACAATGTATTTTGCGACACCACGAAATAAAGGATAGAACACAATATGAAACGATAGACTTTTTATTTTGTTCATCTGATATATATAGTCATATCGCACAGCCCTACCGGTATTTAATAGTGGTGCAGTTAATCCCTGCAGTTAATAGTGATGCATTTCACGTGTGAGAATCCATAAAACACATTTTTAGAAGATTTTCCTAGGCTGCATGATATACTAAACCCATTTAAAAATCATAATTAAGCATAATTGTGAATTCACAAACGCTATGATTTAATTAATTATATGCAATGCAGTTCTAATATGCGCTGTAATTATTTACATGCGTGTAGGTTACGTACGTGCATCACACAGCGGCTCCGTTCTCAGTAGTTCCACAGAATATGTTATCATTTACATGTGCGTAGCATCTCAAACTCAATCTCTGAATGTTTTTGCATGTTCCTCTGGGAACGCAACGAGCACCATTTCATCAGATTGGTAAGAAAAATAATTTATAAATCTACGCAGACACAGGAGAATACATTGCGGTTTCAAAATAAAAGCTCAAACCCTCACTCTGAGTTTACATGTTTTGATGTCCGTAATTCATTTAATTACAGTGGCTATAGCATTTCTGTCCTAAAGAAATAGCCAAATATTAAAGATTAAGTGGACATTTGGATTAAATGGCGCTTGGTCAATATTAAACAAGGATTAGATTGCACAGTAATGTGTAAAAACAATCATCAGGCTGTTGGCCCTCCCTGCAGGCCTTTGTTGTAATGCGTTATCTACATTAGTCGATTAGTCAATTTAATTATAGAATATCAATTAATTAGGTTGTGTGATTTAATTTCTAAAGGTGTACCCACACTGGGTGTTTTGAACCATGTCCGATATAGTAACCGAATAGTAATCGAATAATACCCAGTGATTATCGAATATTACTTTTGCTTAAAATGGCCATCCCTACAAAGTATGTATATGTGTGTGTATGTGTATGTGTATATATATATTTTTTTTATATTATTATATATTTTTTTTGAAATACTATACTTTTACATTTTATAATATTTCTGGTAAATACTCCTTTAAAAAGTGTTTTTTTAATGATTTTATTAGTAGTAGACACGTGGATATGTTGTCATTCTTGCACTATAATACTGAACTTTGATTTCATTGATTTGGACTGAGACTAGACAATTGCTGCTTGCACTCTGTTGCACTTTACTTTTGCTTCAAAAAAGGACTTCATAGAAATGTGGATTTCATTTGAAAATATTCTTAAGTAAAATTGTTTTTGTTTTTTTGTGGGAAATTAATCCTTTAGATTAATCGATTAATCATTCAATAGATTAATCGAAATAAAAATAACCCCGGCATCTTGGCCAAATTTCCTTGGCCTCCTAATCATCACCATACACTGATTGGCTTCATCAATCTGTCTCCTCTCCACCAGTAAGCTGGTGTGTGGTGGGCGTTCTGGCGCAATATGGCTGCCGTCGCATCATCCATGTGGATGCTGCACATTGGTGGTGGTTGAAGTGATTCCCCACTTCTATGTACAGCGCTTTGAGTACCCAGAAAAGCGCTATATAAAATGTAACAAATTATTATTAGTCGTTAATGGCAGCCTTAGCTTACTGGATGCACTATTGCTAGTATGGACGACACAGGAACTTAGTTTAAGTTTGTTCAACAATTTGTTTAAATTGTTTTATTCTTGTTGTAATGATTTGCTAATTAGTACTAATTAATTTTCCTTACTTTAGGTTTATTGAACAAACACTTTTTTGTGTATATCTAGTCTTCTAACAAAAAATTAATAAATCTCATGCTTTTAGCAGACTCAGTCACAGCTACATTCCTTATGGTGCGGGATGTTCAACGTAACCTAGGTTAATGTGAAATATGTCAAACAGACCATCTCATTAACTAAAATGTTGCTATAGTAACCTAATATTAATGTTAGAAATTCAAAGCTATGGCTGTTTTAGTGGTTTTAAATGCTCTATACTATTACATAATTAAGATCCCTTTTCACATTCAGCTTGACTGAAGGGCAGGATAGTCTGGTTGATGCTCTGATGTACAATTTTTTTCCTATCTATACAGCATACTTTTTTTCAGTATATGTCAACTCCTAGTCACAAGTTTTCCCTAGTTCTCAAAATTCTGAACTTTTAGCTTCTAGTTTATGCTGACACCTTGAGGCAGAAATTGAGTACAACAACTTGTTTAAAAGTCTGTCTTATCAATTTCCGCTTCTTTACTGCACAAATATTTGTAAAAACTCCAAAACATTCTTAAATCTGTATTTTCTCCTGCTCCCTAAAGGAACCCCAGCAACTCCTGCCACCCCAGCCAACATAGTGCAGAGTCTCCCAGACTGGGCGTCTCAGATCTCCAACACAGACACAGTGAATGCGGTCGCACAGATCTTACAGAGTCCCCAGGGCCAGCAGGTTAGATTCCTCATTACTAAAAGCACTGTTCACTGCACAGCTCAGGTTTCCTACTGGGTTTGGAAATGTATGGAAAAAAGAAAGCGGAGTATGGAAAAATATTTGTGTTTCCAGACTTTTGCCCCCATTTAGTTTTTTAATAGAAAATTAAGAATTTAATCAAAATAAATGTATCGTACAAGTGAGGTTTCAATGCAGCCGTTTAGTGATTCTTTAGTGTTCGCCAAATGATTCAATTCAAGATTATTTGTATAGCGCTTTTTAAGATACAACCGTTGCAAAGCAACTTCACAGGAAATTAAGTTTCTAAAATAGATTTATATTGTAGAAACGCAATATAATTAACTTATGGCAAAATTTGGTTAAATTCAATATAATCGCAGATGGTTGGCTTCCTCTGAGGTCCTCCTAGGGGTTGTCATCTGAATTCATTCAAATGAATTAATTAATTTATTGTGCACTCTTTCATTATGCAAAATGCAGGTTATAAGCATTTTGGGTTTAGCACCATATTACATTGCCTCAAGGATATTTGCACAAAAAAAAAACTTAGCAAATAGGACAATGCACACAGAGCCACCTATTGTGCCATGAGCCCATTTTGCGGTGTGGTTTCTTGGCCACCACAGACTATGCATTAAAGACACCATAGGCCTTGATATGTGGCATACTGCCCCAATGAAAGCCAAATCTTAATCTCTTTTTCTACAGTACCAGTCTTTTGTATAGACCCTTAAACTTGGCAAATTTTATGCCATCAGCCCATTTCTTGTCATAATTTCTCCTCCGCCACAGAGGATTTGTTAAATTGGACATTAGGCCTTGGTATTAGGGGTACTACTGTAAAGAAATGCTACATTTTGAGCAATTAGATCTGTTAATTAATGTGCGTTTTATTCATAGTAAGATGGCAGTGATACACAAAGGAAATAGGTTATATAAAACTAGAAATTGTAATGCGGTAGCATGCAAATCATTATAATGAATAGTTTCTTGAGGGCACAAAAAAGTTTCTTGTGTGCATGTAAAAGTCTATTACTTTTTATTTTAGGGATTGTTATTTTAAGAAAATCAATGAAAAACTAAATTCAAATATTTACAGATTACTGTACTATATACCAAATATAAAGCTGAAAATAATGCTGTATGAACCATTTATGTTAAACATGGTCTGAAAATCTACAGAGAGGTTTGGAAATTTGAGTCTGGAAAAGTATGGAATTTGACAGCTGTATTTCTGACTGGTGTGTGTGTGTGTGTGTGTGTGTTTCTAGTTGCAGCAGCTGGTTCAGAGCCTCCAGATGCAGCAGCAGAAACCTCAGCCCTCTCTTCTGCAGGCGCTGGATGCAGGTTTGGTGGTGCAGCTGCAGGCCCTGACTGCACAGCTCACTGCAGCCGCAGCAGCCAACACGCTCAACCCGCTGGAGCAGAGAGTTTCCTCATTTAACAAGGTGAGGGAGCTTTTAGGAATAATGCTAGCTAGTGTTGTCACGATACCAACATATCTGTATTCGGTACCGATACCAGTGAAAATCCACTGTTCTCGGTACCAATTTCATTATCAAAGAAAGACACAAAAACATGCTAATTAAAAACACACTATTTTTATTAATAGTCAAACAAAAGAACATTTACAAAAAACAATGCCATTCTTTATACGTATTTAAAATTGTTTAAAGTTTTTCCGCAAGTACTAGAAGTAAAAAAGTTTCACCCAAATTTAATTTGTTTTTTAATTAATGAAATTTACACATTTCATTTTTTGGTAAAGGGGATTTACTATTAAAATTAAAACATTAAAGTATTGTGAGATTATTTCTTGAAAATAAAGTTTTATTAATTTCATTTAACAGTAGTAGTAGTAGAAGAATCACATACATTCTACTAAATAATAGTAATATATTTCTGGCACAATGTCTTAAGTAAAAACTAACTTTTATTTTGACTAGTTGCCGAGAATGTCTTTTAATTTGACAATGGTTTTACTCAAATGAAACGGTAAAATGCTCGTGAAGTGACTCTCAGAACAGTTCTGGATATGTTTTTTGTATTAATGTCTTCATTGAGATGGCAGATGTTGAAATCACTACGAGTGTCACACACGCTTCAGTCGATGTAGTAAACAAAACCCTGTGTCTCTGCCATTTATTTATTCACACAGAGTGCAGGATTCATATTTACAGATACTAGTCCATATGGCTATTTTATTTAAGTGTAATGACCTACTTTTAATTAATCTAAACTTTGACCAATTTCGTGACATTCAGTGTTAAACTGTAAATTCCATTTTTATAACTGGATTTTGAGATTCCGTCTGTGTTTTATGCATCGTGGAAACCATAGGGATGTAAGGACGGGCCAAGAGCGGGGTTGACCGGGTACTCTGGTACTTGAACATACCTGATAACCGTGACGTTTTCTTTTTTTCTTTTTTGTACCGACCCGGTACCGAAGTACTGGGTATTTTGACAACACTACTGCTAGCTGAAATAGTTTCTGAAATCTTTGGTTTGGTTTAACCCTTGCATAATGTATTATTCCATTGTGTTGTAGAAGCTATTGGGTCAATTTGATTTTGGGAATGAGTCGGAACACAGCGAGGATTCTAAGAAGGATGCTACATCTCAGTTGTATGTATTATTTTTTTTTGACTGACTTTGAAGAAAAGCTGTTCCCTGTTATGTTATTTTTGTAAAACATGTTCTTACGGTCTCTTTCAGACCTGTGGTGCCAGAGTCCATCAATAGCTCAATATTTCATCAGCTAGCCGAGCATCTTCAGCAGCAAAACCTCGAGCAGTTTCAGAAGCAGCTAATGGAGCACCAGCAGCATCAACAGAAGGTACATACAACTGTGATTATTTCTTTACATAATGTGTTAGAGCCCGTATATCATTCTTGTACCTTGATATTTATTAATGCGCCTTGTTTTTTTTGACAGTCTATGACCATGGAGGGCCAGGATGCCATCTTTGGTCCTGAAAATTCGGCCCCTCCTGGCCAGAGCAGTGCCCCACCACAGCTTCCAGAACAAGAAGCAAAAATGGATGACTCCATTGATAACCAGCAACAGGTGTGATCGGGGATCAAACTTTAGTTGGGAGGATAAGCTTATATTAGAAGTGACGAAATCACTGTCTTCTGTTGGATGTCTGTAATACCAATGATTAATAATTAAAGCTGAGTGACAAGTGGATAGTGGAAGCATCAGGTTCACTTGTGTATTTTGCAGGACATGGATATTGATGAAGGACAGGATACTGTAGATGAGGAGCTCTTTGAGGCTGAGGAGAAGAAAACCAGCAGCACCCGTTCAAGGACACGTTCAAGATCTCGGTCCAGGTTGGTGTAGCAATTTCGGCAAATAGTTCTAGTCTTATAGCGCTTTTCCACTGCATAGTAAAGCATGGTAATGTTCACTTTTGTGGGGTTTTCCACGGGGTACAGTACCTGGTACTTTCTTCAGTACCACCTCGGTTGAGGTTCCAAGCAAACCGTACCATTACCAAAACGTGATGTGTAAACTCTGCTGATCACTGATTGGCTGGAGAAAATTGTCACTTGCCTGCGTCATTGAACTTGCGACACGAGACGCAACAGATCCACTAGATTTAAATCAGCACAGCCAGCGAAGGATCGACTGCAACTGTTTTGAATGAGCACACCATTTTATTTTAACAACCAAAAAATGTCTGTTGCGTTGTCTGTTGAGGAAGTACAGACGTTCCTCTCATTGATACCAGAGGAGCGGATTCAGCGAGAGCTTAATGCGGTGACGTGGAATGAAAACATTTTTCAGGAGTCATGTACGGTGGCCGAGAGAGCTCAACGCGCTGCAACTTCAGGAAACATGCAAATAGAAAAAGCACCAGCAAATCAAGAAAACATTTTCATCAGTTTTGACAGCAGATGGTGCAAATGCTCACAACACAAACAAAGAAACGCACTGCAAATGCTCACAACACAACCAAATACATTTTATTTGCAAACGCGTTTCTTAACATTTTGATTTGTTGCAGCATTTGCAATTGCGTGTTGTGCTATCAAATAAAGCAAGTGTTTTGCTTCAAATTGTAAAGTGTTTTCTTAATAGCAGGTGTCTTTCTTTTTGGTTGTTTGCCATTTGCAGTGTTTGTTATTGAGCAAATTTGCACGTGTTGTAAAATTTGCAGGTTGTTTTCCTGCAGCGCGTTTCCTTTTGCAGCACGTTGTCATTTGCAGCTGTGCATTTGTCAGCATTGATGAAAGTGTTTTCATGTGAATTTGTCATTGTTTTGTTGTATCCTTAATTTCGCGTTTCTATTTGGTTTCAGCGCGTTGCTCTTCTGCAGGTGTAGTCGGTTAAATTGAGAATGTCATTTCCAAACCTTATAGGAAAAGTCTATGGAATTTTGTTGAACTCAATTTCCAGGCATAGTCTGGGAAAGCAGTAGAAAGCGACGCCCGATGTGAATAGTCACACCCTTCAGTGGTTCTCTGTCGGGTCACTGATTTGCAGTGGTAAATAAATTAATTTTAAAACGCAGCAATTTCCATTTGGCGAGCATTTGCAGCGTCAAATTGACGAAAATGTTTTCTTAATTTGCATGTATTTGCAGCGCGTTTCTTTTTTGGTTGTGTTGTGAGCATTTGCAGCGTGTGCGTTGTAAAATTGAGGAAGTTGTTTCCTTAATTTGCAGGGTTTTTTTCTATTTGCAGCGCGTTGAGCTCTCTCGGCCACCATAGTCATTGCAGTAGAGGCGACGCAACTATAACGATGTGAATAATACCACCCCAGGGTTCGTACGGTCATGAAAAACCTGGAAAAGTCATGGAATTTTAAAACGGCAATTTCCAGGCCTGGGAAAGTTTTGGAAAAATAAATTAACCCACAAAGTTTTGGAAAAGTCATGGAATTTTGTTTCACAATCTCTGTGTATTTGAATATGTTTTAGTTGATAATATTGGTTAAATTACAATAGTTAACGTTCGTGCGATCCGTCACGTGATGTTCTCTGCGTGGGGTAACGGCAACTCGCAGACGCTGTTGCAGCTAGTATTATGTAGTAAACTCACGCAATACCAGGAAAATGCCAATGTATGGCTTCATGATGAAAGGTATAAGGGGTGGCTTGAGAAAGATCAGGACCCGGGACGTGCAATATGTACACTGCTGTAAAACGGGAGAGGCAGCGCTGTCTAGCCATGCTAAGGGTGCAAAGCACCAGTCTGCTGCTGCAGCTGCGTGCTCGACAGCTCTCAACCCTATCACCGGCTTTTTCACTCGTGACTGACGTGACACCCGCTCCCAGCTGCGGTGCTTCTAGGGGTGTAAATCGGATGGTTTGTCACGATACGATATCGATTCTCATACCCAACGATACGATATTTGCTGATACCTCAAAAAATTATAGGATTCGATTCGATACAGGAGTATATCGATCGATGTTATATACATATTTTAAACAACCATCTACATTTTTATTAACTCACAAATGCAACCAAAAATATATAACATGAACATAAATCTAAAAATGCTACTATGGGCTCAGTGCTAAAAATCTTTTCTACAGATACAGATCCTGTTTACAAGGATATTAGCCAAAACATTAATTTTGATGTAGTTTTGTCTGTATTTATTCATCCATGCACAAAAAAGTGGAGGAGAGCTTAATTCAGTATTCGCGCAGAGTAGGCTTGCCGCGATAGACGGTGATGACGGTTATACCGGTGTTAAGCCGCAACACCGGTACATTACTTGCCCACCGTCCCTCACCGTCGTTTAGATTTTTTTTAATAGTAATAAAAATAATTTTGTTCAGTTAGAGGACACTACAATTACAACTGAACGCTGCTGCTCAATGCAACGCACCGAATGAACGACAGCCGTGCATCACAGCAGTCTAGGTCTGCATTGCTGCGTTTGTCCCGACCAGATTCTTGTGCCGCGGGATTCATTTCCTGAATAAAACGCGGTAACGGTCTGTAACTCTGGTGCAATTTGAACAGGAGCAGGCAGTCTAACATTATCCCGTTCCCGAGGTCCTTTCAGAACAGCATATCTGCGCTTTATTCTTATCAAGCACCGGTACAGCCTGCACTCGGGCCGTTATGCACGCCCTGCACGCATGAAACAGTGCTTCGTTTTATTTGCGGGGTCTGTGCACAACATGTGCAACGATGCTCAGAGCAGGCTAGCAGATATAATATACAGCTCTCAGACAGAACAAGCAGGTTGTGATGAGTGACAGAGCAGAATAAGGATGAAAAAGTGTGAAAGCGATGTCCTTGAAGGACGTTCAACTATCTTTCCTTTTTGTATTATGCTTATCCTATCATTTTAAATGACAGCCGGTGTCGAATTAATTAATTTATTAATTAAATGTCATTTATATTTTTCTGTTAATAAATTCAAGACTCTTGACAAGACGAATAAAATAAATACAATTTTGTGCAGACTACACTTTTATTTGTTAGCCTAGCTCTCGGTCTTTCATCAGAAATGTGAAGAAACAGTGAATATATCGCGGGAGCGGGTGAGTGCGGAATAAAACCTCAAACAGTCCCGCGCAGACCTCTACATCACAGATCAGATTTAATTTATCACGTGAAGAGAGATGACTGACAAGAAGAGTGAGGTGAGACTGACAAGACGATGGCGGAAGAGTTTCAAAACCAAATGTAAAAGCGCCCCTTTTAAGCCTGTTGACTTCTGAGTCTGACATTAATCAAAGTCAGGGGTGTCAATCTACTTTACAAATGAGAAACTCACCAAGATCTACCAAGTGAAAAGTAAATAAATGATAAAAAATGATAAAATAAAATAAAATAATTAAAAGGTTTGTTGGGATGTATCTTTGTTGTATTCATTTAATAATAATAAATAAAATATTTGTTTAATATTATTCACAATTCACGACGCCATCATTTACATTTATGCATTTAGCAGACGCTTTTATCCAAAGCGACTTACAATTGCATTCAGGTTATGCATTTTCATTAGTATGTGTGTTCCCTGGGAATCGAACCCACAACCATCAGTAGTTCCTCTGTAAGAAAAAGCTCTTTGGAGCGTCTGATGCGCGTATAGACATAAACACCACTGATCCTCACAAACTTCTCCAACACACGCGAGCATCCGTTATAAAACAACTACGTGAATATACTGAGCTGTATTCAACTACGTGAATATACTGAGCTGTTTTCAACTACGTGAATATACTGAGCTGTATTCAAGCAGAAATATGAGTGAGCCGAGAGCGCACATACACGGTTCGTTTGCGCATAATTTATAACGGACATAACGCGCGCCTAATGCACGATCATGTCACTGTAATCAGCGTTACCTTGAATACAATAGTCGTCCATCAAAACTTTAGGCTACTAGTGTGACACTGGCTTCTTTTATCCAGCAGAGAGCTGTAGTTTGCGTATCATGTGCTCATACAGAGTTTTTGAGCCACCGTTCGTATTACAAGTCTGTATTACACACGATGAGAAACGGTTTGCTGCTCCGAAACACAGAATACATAGAGAGGTGGTACTGTTATTTATTTATTTATAGGCTATATATGACTTAACATGCGAGTCATAATATTAGTGAATATATTATATTGTAGTTTTATCTCTCGCCCCCCTGGTTGAGAAACACTGACCAAAAGAGTGATCTTCCAGCATTGCCTTCGCGATCGATCTATTAGGCATCCCTGATCTATGTGATGTTTAAAAAAAAATAATATTTGTTTATCATTTATTTGGTTCCACAGTATTTGCAGATTTTTATTTTATTTAAACACTGCTTGACGCCGAATTGCTGCTGATATTAAAGTCAAAGTAAAACGCGCATGGCGTTTACAGGCTATTTAAAACCTAGCAAAAAGAGGAAAAACAATCGACCCCCCACCACGTTGATACCGTTATAACCGGTGTGACATCAGGTCGATTAACCGTTGGGAAAATTTCCTCACCGTCACAACCCTAGCGCAGAGTTGGTGAGGCTGTCCGTGTCAGTGGTGGAGCCAGGATGTTTTCATAGGGGTGGCCAGGGAGGGACCGGTTGTAAAACGCCCATGATTAAGTTTTGTAAGCACCGGTGGATTGAGAATGTCAACGTGTCAGAAAAAGGAATACTACTCTGGCCACATGTCAAACAATACATCCAGATGGTAGAGAGAGGTGAACTACCCAATCCAAAAGTAAAGTCATTTGAAGAGGTGAAGATGCGCTGTGCTGTGCTGATCCTCTCTTCCCAGTAAAAGTGGGAATATTCAACAGCATTGCGAGAGAAATCGACCCCTTCCTCAACATCTATAAGTCTGACCAACCCATGCTGCCATATCTCTCCGGTGATATGTACAAACTGATTAAAGGTAAGCATAAATATGGATTGTGTGATAGCTAATAATGTTTAATTCTATACACTACAGTAATTAGAAACACACGCAAATATAAAATGATTATTTTTACTCATTTTCCATTTTATAATCTAGAGCCAGATGTTGAATACGTTTAAATAGTTATAAAAATAGCACGTTTTTGTGTTTAGAAATGTCCGACGCAGGGCAGTGGAAATAATAAAACTCTCTCCAGAGATGCATTGTTTTTTTAAAGAGCTATGAACTTTTTATTTGGTTTTTTTTTTTTTGTTTTTTTTTTAATTGAGTGTCTTTTTATTTTTTTGCCAACCACATTAACTTAGGGTGGCGCTGGCACGATCACTTGTTGTTATTATTATATTTAAATGAAATTAAAATGTTAAAGTAATATGTTTATTACTTTACTATTACTGTTACTGTTTAGACCATTTTATTGATTTGTTTTTAGTTAACAGTTCATGTAATGTTCATTCTTGTATTTTAATAAATGTATTGATAGTTAAAAAAATTATTGAAATGCAAGTTGTTTTTAATCAAAAGATACATTTGTAAATTTAATTTACCTTGTAAATTTGCTAATTAAGTTATAAAACTGAAGAATAAAATGGCATTTTTTCACAGGCATCATGGGACGATTTCTGAAGGAAAAGCATCTGCAAGAGGCTACATCCACTCTAAAGCTCCTCCATGTCCCTTTTCAAGACAGCAGTCTGCACAAGGACAGTTTTCAGATTGATATTGGATTTGCAGCAGAAGCCACCCTGATCCAACTCTAATCTTCCAAAAACATTTCAGAAAGGCAGAGACTAGAGATTAAGATGGACTGCAAGAAACTCTTGATCACACTCCTTGAGAAGTTGCTGAAAAAGGCCCCAGTGCATCACACGTTGAGTGAGAAGCATGCAGTGCCTTGACCCTAGATGCATGGCTGAAAATACGGAACTCTGGGTAACTCAAATGAGAAGGATGTTGCACATACTTGTTGAAGCTAAACATGTAAATGGGGCAGTGTGCAACTATATCCTTAGAGAGTTTCGTGTTTTGGCTGCTCTTCAGGTTAAGTTAAGGGAAATTGACCCCAAAACCGCTCGAGTGGACATCCTGCTGTATGAGACCAAAACCATAATTTTCCCGATTGTGGGATGTGGTGAAGATTCTTGTTTTATCACATGGGCAGGCAAGCGTTGAAAGAGGTTTTTCGATCAACAAAGAATGAATTGTTAAGAATCAGAGGGAAAGATCTCTGGTGGCTCAGAGGCTCATTGTTGACCATGTCAGATCTGTAGGGGGCGTAACCAAGGTTGAAATCACAAAGGAGCTACTCCTTTCAGCTGCTGAGCCAGGCAGAAGTACCATGGGTACCTGGATGAAGAGAAGAGAAGAGGAAGAAAGAACAGCAAGCTGTTGACCTTGAAGAGGAAGGCCCTCACAGATGAGCTGGAAGATTTGAAAAAGAAGAGGGCTAGGATGGAGGCAGACATGTGTGCTCTTGAGAAATCAGCGGATGAATATGCTGAAAAGGCTGAATCTTCAGGCAAACTGACCTTAATCACCAAATCCAACAGTTTTCGCCGTACTGCAAAATAAAAGAAAGCATCTCTGCTCAAAATTGAAAAACAGATTGAGAAGCTTACAGAAATGAAAAAAATAAATGGTGTTGATTTGTTTTTGGGGGATATAGAATTCAAATAAAGGTGTTACCTTGTTAAAGACCGTTATCCAGTGAAGTTAATTTATGGCAGTTAAAGTTATGGACAATGTTGCTGGACACTTATTTATTTTTTAGTTTAACATTGTTGGTTCCCATTGATTTGTTAATTATCTCCCATGGATACGTCAATCCATTTGTAAGGGTTTCTCAGGGTTTGATGTACTATTGTTTGTAACCGTTACTGTGCAATCATTATTTAAATAAATGTTTATTTTGTATTCTAAACTACAAATCTTGTCATTTATTTTAGTAAAAATATGCTGTGTTAAAACATGTATTTATCTTCTTATTTAACATGTATACATAGACATTTCATGAAACATTAGGTCATGAATATTTACATCAAAGTCATGGAATTTTATTGGTAAAAATGTGTACGAACCCTGCTGCCCACTCTAAAGCGGTACTAAACTGCAGTGGAAACGCAATCAGAGTCGAACAGTCGTGCAGAGCAGAGTTTTCTTAGTTCCATTTTTCAGATACAGGTAAAGAGCTCTCATGTGAAAATTTCTTTACATCCCCAGGTCACCTAAGAGAAGGAGGTCAAGGTCTCGCTCAGGGTCTCGAAAGCGCAAACACAGGAAGAGATCACGGTCTCGCTCAAGGGACAGAAAGAGGAAGTCCTCACGTTCTTATTCCAGTGAGCGACGAGCATGGGAAAGAGAAAAGGAAAGGCAGAAAAAGGGACTTCCTCCTATCCGCTCAAGGGTTCTAAGTGGTAAGATAACAGAGGTCCACCTGTGCTTTCTGAATTTGTAAGGGTCAAGTTTAAAGGGGTCATATGATGCAATTTCAAGTTTTCCTTTGGAGTGTTACAAGCTGTTTGTGCTGTTTTTAGATAAGATCCCTGAAGTTTCAAAGACTAAAGTCTCAAAACCAAAGAGAGATTCTTTATAAAAGTTAAGACTATTAACAAATATTAGACAATTGGAGTGTGTGCACTGTGCAGTGCATTTTACGGAGGACTATTTCCTGAACCTGGAAGAGTAGCCTACAATGCAGGCTTGCACAAGCTGTTTCTATAAAGTGGGGCAATTCCAACTTTGCGAGGACAGTCTGACGATGCGTTTCAGAAAGGCGGGGCATAGAGGAGCAACAATAGTGTACAATATGTGGAAAATTTGTTTTTTAACCTTAAACCACATAAACACATTGCATTACACCAAATACACAAAATAATGTTCTTTTTAGCAATGTCATATGACCCCTTTAAGAAATTACTGTTTTGCAATAGTCACATCAGACATGTTTTAAAGGGTTAAGTTGACACACATAAAATAAATTAAAGAATTATTGAAAGATCTTATGAAATATAATTGTGCTATGCCTGAGAGCATTAAGATTTGTATTAAATCATGTTCATATGAGTGGGAAAATCGCACGCTGCCTCATTTACCGACTTGACTGTTGCTTTTGTCTTTGAGCTTAAAGCGATAACTTATCATTCAATTATTATGTAATTACATGTACAGTTGGTCCATTGTTTTTTCAGGACAGTTGACAGAACTGTTACTTGCATTTTCTGGCCAATTATGTATTGCCACTGAAAATGTTACGTTCAGTAAGACTTTTCCATCTCATGGACAAACATGAACATGCTTGCTGAGTTCTTTCAAATGTCTTGATCATTTAATGTCCTTTTCACATCTGAAATACAAGTTAATTTCCCTATGTTTATTTATACAGAGACACGCACACATAAAGGGAAAATTAACACGTCAGTTACCTTTTATTTATTTCTGCCTCTTTCAGTTTGCAGCACTACTCTGTGGGTCGGCCAAGTGGACAAGAAAGCCACACAACAAGATCTTACTAACCTCTTCGAAGAGTTTGGCCAGATTGAATCTATCAATGTGAGTTGAGTTTATGTAAACTTGAGCTCTTGAATGCTCTTTAAATTAGTTTACTTTTTTAATTAGATCAGTTATGCCATCTAGCCAAGAGGCATTTTTGGAGTCTCCAGATATTTTTGGCTGAAGTTTAATTAGGAATATCCTCAAATGGGGAGTGTTTTAGGACAGCTCAGTAGGTCTTCAGGTGTTGTTTTTTAATCTAGTTGGTGAATCTGGAAACTAAAGCTTTCTTTGTCTGATATGTAATAAGTCTGAATTTAATGTTTAGTTTTTCCTTCTCTCTAGATGATTCCTCCCAGAGGCTGTGCTTACATCTGTATGGTTCATCGTCAGGATGCATACCGTGCCCTTCAGAAACTGAGCACAGGCTCCTACAAAATTGGTTCAAAGGTCATCAAAGTATGTGTGAAGAATGTTTACTGACTTGAAATCTTTGCAATGTTCTATTACATTTTTGGGAGGGGAATGTGTCTAAACATGTTGCATTGCTTTGCAGATTGCTTGGGCCCTCAATAAAGGGGTGAAACAGGAGTATAAGCAGTTCTGGGATGTGGACCTTGGGGTGACTTATATCCCATGGGAGAAGGTCAAACTGGATGATCTGGATGACTTTGCAGAGGGAGGCATAATTGACCAGGAGACCGTCAACAATGGTGAGAATTTCCTTGTTCAGCAGCTGAAAGTTTGATATGTATTGTGTATATATTAGGGCTGTCAATCGATTAAAATATTTAATCGCGTGATTGTCATGAGTTAACTCGTGATTAATCGCACATTTTATTTGTTCTAAATGTACCTTAAATGAATACTTTTCAAGTTTTTAATACTCTAATCAACATGGGCATGGACAAATATGGATGCTTTATGCAAATGTATGTTTATTATTATTGAAACCATAGTCAATATAGAGCACGAAGACTAGACATTTTTCAAAGAACTTGTTCATGTCCCTGCGCGTACTGGGAAAGCAAGACCTCGCGCAGCAGTACCGGTAGGGCTGTCTATTAGGAAATTTCCCTTGCGGTTGTTATGGGTGGCTCAATAGCGCGATATGCGGTATTACCGACGTTTTAAAAAAAATATTATGTATAGTTATGTAGCATATATTGTTGCTTTTTAACTGACAGAGACACATTTAAATTTTTTAAACATTTTATTTTGTAATGCCAAACAGCAATAAGAACATGCTTTTTCCAATAAAAAATACGAAAGAAATAAAATAATTCTAAATTAGGCTTTCACATGAAACCAAAAATACTAAAATCCTTTTTCCAATTTGAAAAACGAAAGAATTCTAAAGTAAGCTATCACATGAAAACAAAGTGTTGGCCTAAGTGAAAATACAGAGAATAAATGAAATAGTAGGCCTACTAAAGCCTTAATGAATGTGATTTAGACCTGGGTTATCATATCCTTGTTTCACGCTAGGAAAACCAAACCACCTTATGTGGTTTTAGGGAGGATCGCATGGGGGGTAACAATATTCCCGGCAGCACTGAAAACCCTTTCCGATGGTGTGCTCGTTGCACAAATACACAGCAGCAGACATCTAGAGGAGCAGCAGATATCGTGGTGGATATGCATTCCTCCTGGTTCGCGGTGGATTCTATGCATTCCTCCTGCAAGTAGCGCATGAGCTGGTTATCTGCTCCTGCTCTCTTGGGTATGGGCGCTGACGCAGAGGTTGTCCGTGACTTCAGCAAGTCTCTGAGAGTCTTTTTCTTTGCTGCAGGCAGCACCACCGCTTGCCCTTCGTCTCCAAGCACTGACGCACTGGCAGTGCTCCCTCCGTTCTCCACTGCCGCCATCTCTTTGAGTTTGTATTTTGTCTCCGTGTCATTGATATAATCATCTCTATATCGAGGATCTAAAAAATAGGCATTTTCCAAAAGTTCTTGTAAGGCAGCTGGTTCATACTTTCCCTGTAGAACACTGCACATTTTGTGCTTTATGTTCGATGTTAATGTTAGGGCTGCAGCGATTCATCGATTATGTCGATTATAAAAATACGTTGATTAGCATTTAGTGCGTCGACGCGTCACACATTTAGCCACGCCCATTGCACGAGCCTGCAGTTATCCCTACTTAAGACTGTTTTTCTGCCATGTTTAAAACAAACAAGACTCTAGAGCAGAAGTTAAAGGCTAGTATGGCAACACTTCACTTCATAGAGCATTATATTATCATAAGACCATCAGAACTACATATATATAGCCGAACTGAGCCTTTACATTGTCAGGATTCACATTCGCATTCAAAGCTGCGCTGAATGAACGGAACAGCACGGGACATCGAGTTACCTTTATAATTATTACGGATTTAATGCACTCACAGAGACGAAGGAGAAATGATCCGCGTTCATCTTAAACCGGAGCTGCCGTCAGTGCTGTGTGTGTGTATGTGTGTGCACGCTCGCTCTGACGCGCGCACCAAACACGCTCTCTGCACTCGCCAACAAAGCGTTTAAAGTCATTGTTAGTTGTTTAACTGTGTGATGTACAGGACAAGCCTCGACTGGGATCATTTATTTAAAAACGGGCTCAGCTGTGATAAAACTTCCTTGTGTCATGACGCCATTTTTGATTCTGTCGCTCTCGTGTCCTGAATGCGGTTGTGATTTGAGCTGTTCATTCATATACAGATATGTATTCAAGCAGATGTTTTAATCAGCTGAATAAATAAAACATCTCTCACCTGTAAGCAACTGCTGTCAGTCTCAAACAACTGTGAATGCACCATAATCTGCATTTCTATTGACTGTATCACTGCCCTGTATTTATTTTTCTTTCTTTCTTTCTTTCTTTCTTTTTTATTAGTTATTTACTGTTGTTTTTTCTTTTTCTCTCATTTTAATTTATTGTTCTTTTTCTCTTTTCTTTTTTTTTATTTATTGTTCTTTTTCTTCTATATATTCTTAATTTTTTTTTTGTTTTTTCTTTCTTTTTAATTTTGGATTAATTATTTATTTTTCTCGCTTTTCTTATTATATTTTATTTATTGTTATTTTGTTTCTTTCTTTCCTTTTTGTTGTTTATTTTTTGTAAAGTATTAATTATGAGAAAAGGTTTGAATAAAATATTAATAGCAAAATTTACTGTTATTATTTATTGATAGTTTAACTAAAGAATTAATCAACCGATGAGAAAATAATAAATAGATTAATTTAAAAATAGATAGATTAGTCGACTAATCGGAAAAATAATCGATAGATTAGTCGACAATAAAAATAATAATTAGCTGCAGCTCTAGTTAATGTGGTATCCTCGTTTGATGGTTTAAGCATATCTTCTGTCAGGAGTTTCAGGACGGGTTTGACTGAAGACACTGTAACGTAGCTCTCGTCAGACAGCAGATCCGTAAACTCAGCCACGGGTTTAAGTGCTACATTCACGGATTCAAGTACAGCGATATCCTGCCAGCTTGGATTTAGATGGTGGTGTCGCCGGTCATCCAAAACTCTTCTGATAGCTGGGATTTGCTCCAAAACCCTGTCCACCATTTTCTGTTTGGTGCCCCATCTCGTAGCGCAGTCCTAAACAGAGTATTGACCGTTAAATCGTTGAATAAAAATTAGCCAATGACAACATCTACTATTTAGGCTAATTAACCAAAATAAAATTATAGGCTACATTTTAAATTATTTGTTTCAATATATTTTACTAAACAAAAAATACTATTAAATAATCCCGACTGCAAAAAAATGCATATTCATTAAATGTGCACAGACAGATATATGGACATTAAATTGAGCTGAAATTAGCCTAAATATTTTTTTTTCTTCAATATATCCTACCTTTTGTAATAAATTTAGTTCCAAAATATGTATTGTTTAACGAAAAATAAATTTAAATCCAGCAACAGACATGCTATTGTAATAGTATTGTTTAATTCATTGTAATTTAATTAATATTATTTCATTTTTATTAATTGCCTAACAACATGGTCAATAAGTTATCAAATAGTTTACATTTTATAACTTACCAGTATGAGGCCATGTTGAGGGATTTGAAGTTCTGCTTGTGCTTTGGCCAGATCTCTTCTCTTCAACCAGCTCTGAGAAAATGTACTGACCAAGGTGTGACACAGGCCCATTGCTCGAGCAGTGACAAGTTCAATCACGGCCAGTTCAACTTTTTGACTGCTGCAACGATGTTGGCCCCGTTGTCTGTAGTGATACAGGCCAACTTCTCATCCAGGGACCACTCTTCAAATGCGTGTCGGAGAGCATCTGAAATATTGTCGGATGTGTGGTTTTCGGGCATAAACACTGTTTCGAGGCAACGTGATTTCAGAGTCCATTCCATGCTGAGATAATGAACCGTTAGACTCATATAAGGAGTCATATTGACACTTGACCACATATCTGTTGTGGCAGAAAAGTAGTCAACATTCATAAGCTCCATTTTAATCGATGTCTTTACCGTGTTGTACATTTTCGGAACCATCTCTTCAACTAGGATGTAAGGCATTTATACCTGTTACTTTCACGGTTGTATTTGACCGATTTCGCAAAGGCTTCAGCTACTCCTAACTGTCGGCTGGTACCGGCCTCAGCTGTTCTTTTTGATGTTGCTCCACGACCTGATGCTTGAGGGGGCAGCTGCGCTTCAATGGCTGGATGACAGTTAGCGAGATGACACCTCAAATTAGATGTATTGCCGCGTGTCACAGGGACCTTTTTGCCGCAAATTTTGCATATCGGTTCATCTAAATTAGCTGGCTCTCCCTTTTCATTGGGTTGAAAGCCGAAATGTTCCCAAACTGGCGATGTGACATTAGGTTTTGGGATGAGAGCGCCTGCCATCGTTTCAGCATTCAAAATACGCTGCGTTAATTGTGCGTTAATAAAATTAGTGCCGTTAAAAGGAAGTTATTAATGTTAACTTTGACAGCACTATATATTTGATCTTCTACACCAGAGGACTTCAACCCTGTTCCTGGAGACCTGCTATCCTGAAGAGTTTAGCTACAACCGTAATCAAACACACCTGAAGCGGTCAATCAAGCTCCTCAAGACAGCTTGAAAATTGCAGGCAGGTGTGCTGAAGACGGTTGGAAATAAACTTTCCAGGAGAAGTGGGTCCCCAGGAGCAGGGTTGAGGACCTCTGTTCTACACAGTACTTTTCACATTCAAAACAATACTGTTTTTTATGATGCAGAATGGGAATCCCAGAGAAATACTGAGACCACCAAAGAGACTCAGAGCCAGGCTGTTACAGCTGAAACCAGTACAGCAAGCAGCAAACCCAGTGAGGCCTTTACCCAGCCTGTCACTATGATACCCATGCAGGTATGATGTTAACACTAATTCAGGCCTTAAATTGCCATGACAAAATGAGCAAAACATGTTTAGGTTTCTTACTGTTGTATTTGACTTAATTACTAGATAATGGGGATTGTGTTTAGCCATCAATCTATGATGGTAACTGAAAGGGAAACCCTAAAATGAAAATCCTGTTTTAAAGACTCACCCTCATGTCGTTCCAAACTTGTAAGACCTTTGTTCATCTTCGGTAGACAAATGAAGAAATTTTTGATGGAATCTGAGAGCTCTCTGACCTTGAATAGACAGCAACACAATGCATGTTCAAGGCCCAGAAAGGTTGCAAGGACATCTTTAAATGCAACTGAATTAATAATTAATTACTGTTTACTTATCCATGGATGGCTTATTTTGGTTTAGATTCCAGTGGCGCAGACGGTCCCTGCTGTTGGCCTTGTGCCTCCATCCTTCCCTGTCACCATGGCAATGCCCCCACCAGGCTTTGGTCCCCCACCACCATTTCTAAGGGCAGGGTTTAATGCCTCACAGCCTCCTCCAGGTACATGGTGCCAACCTGAGTACTAAATAATGAAGCTTTTAACTATACAATGTTTTTTTTTAAATATATACATAAATTTGTAAATGTCTCTTTAACAGGTTTCATGGTCACACCCGGAGTAGGACCGTCAGCAGTTGGAACCAGTCTTGCTTCAGCTCAGACCTGTATGTTAACCAGCCTCTAAAATAATTTATTCTTATTTTGCATAATGTTGCTTGTGAAAACTGTCCTTTTAAGGTCCAATTTTCAAGCTACTAAATGGGCCTTTTATCACTCTATTGCCTTTATAGCTCTAGTGCAGCCTTCATTGCCAACCAGTCAAGAGAACAGCAAGCATTCTCCGTTTGGAGCCATGATTCCTCCCACCAGTACTATTCCTGGGAGTTTTATTCCATCAGCAATGCCCGGGGCAGGAATCTTTAACCCTGTGGGAGCACAGCATCAGCAGAGCAGCACAGACAAAACCCCTCAGTCGGCAGAAACGATGGAGACAGCTTCTGAGATAACACTACATGGTAAATGGGTTTATAAGAACATTTTACATAATGCCAGTAGAAGTCATATACAGCTAGCAAATCATATGCTGTTATATTTTCTGTAGAACACAAAAGGAGAATCTTGCAGCAATTCATATGACTTGAGTGTTATATTTTAAGCTTGGCATGATGCATCTGCGTGCTATCTAAACATGGATGCCAGTGATATTTTATGGATTTGGTGGAGAGGAAGATTGTCATTGAGCACATTTTCATTAACACCAGTATGATACATTTTGTATTTACCTTTGTTCTTTTATTTGTAATTTTTTTACAGGAATACAAAATGCAGTGCGCAGTGGAATGGGTCTCCTTGGTATGCACCCTTCTGCATCTCTAACACATCCTCTCTCTGGCCAGAGGATGGCAGGGCTGCTTCCGCTGGAACTGCGATCCAACCTGCTCCAAGGGCCTGGGGGCCGCTTTCCCCTGCTCATGCAGCCAGGCCTTGCACATCAGACCAATAACGTCATGGATGCTTCACTTCAAGCCCAAGCCTGCGTTCGGGTTCCATTCTCTCAAATGGAGCAATTCAACCGCGCTGAATGCACTTTCGCAAGGGCACCTAACCCTTCATCTGCTGGAGCTGACAGTCTGGCCAAGACTAATGAAACACCACCCAGGTCAGATGTAGGTGCCCATCAAGAAGGAGATCAGGACTATCGCTTTCCACCCCCAGAGAAGCAGAGCACGGGGTTGTTGAAGACGCCTCCTTTGGAGATGCGTACTGAGCCTGTGCCTGCCAGACCACCTTTACTAGAACGACCTCCGAGAATAGTCTTGCAAGCCGAAGGTCGAGAGGGTAGAAAAGAAAATATGTCCGGAGGTTTCAGGGCAGAAAGCCGCTGGGGACCACCCAGGGGGGACTTCGACGAGCGAGACATGAGGGGGATGTCTGGTGGACCTCCAAAGGGTTTCCAGGAGGATCGTTCCAACCCTAACTTTCAGAACCGATTTGAGGGCCGCAGCGGAAGTTCATCAGGACCTGCTTGGAATCGTGGAACTGGGCCTTTTAACACCAACATGCACCAGGACTACGATGATCGTCGCAGACCTTGGGAAAGACAGAAGGACCGAGATGACAGGGACATGGACTTCCGTGGTGAAATTAACGGCAATCGTCATAGCCGGGAGCGAGACAGAGACCGCGAAAGGGAGAGGGACAGGAATCGGGACCGTGAACGCGGCAGAGAGCGGAATCGCGATCGAGGCCAAGAATGGGAGCGTGAAAGGGACCGAGAGAGGGAGAATGAGAAGGACAAAGTGCGCTGGACACCCCTTTCTTCACAATCTCAGCCTCAACCGCTGCTTCCCAAGTCTCAGCCGCTGCTCCCTCTGCCGGCCCCCTTGGTCGCTCAGCCTCAAGCACAAGAACAAGCGCAAATGAAGTCACCGTCTGCGCCGGTGCCCCAATACCAGCCTCATCCAGAACCACAACCAACAGAACGAGATGCTGAACCGCAACCAGAGGTAATGCCAGAGCTGCAGTCACAGCCCAAGTTACTCAGCCCCCCTGAAGAGACGGCAAGAAGTCAAGAGCAGGAGGGAGCATCATGTGTCAATGGAATGGAGACCGATTCAAAACCTCAGCTAAACATTTTGGAAACTGCATCCCAGAGCGCTGCAGAACCCTCTCGTAGCCCTTCTCCATCCCTTACCTCCAAACCCACCTGCTTACAGAGCGAGCCCTTGAAAGTAGAGAAGACCCCAGAAATGTTTGTTTCCTCTGTGGATGCAGACACTGAACAGACTGGGCCAAAGTTGAATGCCGAGATTGAACCTGAGCTAGAGAAAACAGACACTGAGGAAACATAATCATCACTCAGTAGGTAAAGATCATTTTGTATAGTCATCTCTGTAATTGTTTTGAAAGCTCTCACAGGACTCACTCAGTTCGCTAGATTATAGCAGACACCTTAACGAATGATTCTTGCCTCTCAAGCTTCAAATGTATATGCATTCTAGGCGGCTCACACTTGAGGATCTAAATGGTAGGTGGGATTTTAATATTTAATTGTATTCCCTGTTTTTAGTTTTTAAAGCAGACCCATTGTTTTAACTAGGTGTTTTTTTTTCTTGACACCCGCTTGCCAAAATATTGTGTAGCCTATTATAAATGCAGGAGGAAAAGAGGTTTGACCTTCCTATGGAAGAGTGTAAGGATTCTGTCTCCTTTTGGATTGATTGCATTACTTGAAATCAGCACTGGCTTTTTTTTTTCGTCTTTTCAAAACTGCAGCTGCAAAATTTGAAATGAATGATTCTGTGGTGTCCAATGCTTCTTGTCTCTAAAGCAGAATATACGTACATCAAATTCAGTGAGAACAGTACTGCGTTTTGGTTGCTTTGAAAAGGATCCTTTACACACAAAAAAAAAATTAAACTACAATGTATTATCCCAATATTAAATGTCTGTGATTTTTCTTCATCAAACTTCCATGGAAATACATGAGCTCAGAAAAGGCGATCAAAAGAAATATGGATGTTGGGTGCAATCCGTTTTAGTTTGAAATAAACATGCTCTGATTGTTAAAATATTTAGGACTGTGTTTTGTATCGAGAAGAGAAGCCATCTGCACACAAACCATTAAAGCCATGAGCCAAGTGATAATGGCCCAAGTGTCATGGATGGGATTAAATGTTTTTGGTTGTGAACTGATCTAAACTTTGGACAGCCACCAGATGTTTGCTGTTAGGTTTGCGCTTAGAAATTTCCTTTTACCCAATAGATCAGCTTTTAGTGCTGCATTATGGCTTTAATGCATTGGAAATGTCATGCACACACCTGTTTTCATACAGCTCCACTTGTCTCACACTCACACACTGAATATATAAAATATACACTGCCAGTGTTCAGTCACACAACATTGTTTGCATAAATACTGCCCTCTGAACATAGAATGTTAACCATCTTTAATTTCTCCAAAATTGTGAAGTAGTTGCAATAGACTGTAATACAGAGTCATTTACTTGCAGGAATAAAAAAAAAACTAGAAAGCAAATTTACAAATGAGTATTTTGTCCTTGTGAATACAGTTTTGATTAATTTAAAGTATGCCTGCTTTCTTCAAAATGTATTGCATGTAGGCCTAATTTTATATAAAAGTACTTTATGAAAAGTGCTGTCCTATTCACTAATTACTTGAGTTTAAGAATCAGTCTGATTCACACATCAGTGTCATTTTTTTGTGTGTGTGTATAACTCAAAATGAACAAAATCATTACTTTGAGTAGTTCCTGAGCCTATCCCAAAATGTATATATTATTAGAATTATTGTTAAAGCATGTGGTTTGCACAGGCCCGGGTTTAAGCAAATGTTCTCAGTTTTGGAGTAACAGGAAGGTAGGTGACATGTTTGAAAATTACCATGTTGTGCCCAGCAGCCAGAAATGCTATAACAGAACTGTGGTAAATGGGTGGCCCAAATGCAAATAACACCTCAAATAGGCCTAGTGCATTATTTGAACTTTAAAGGTTTAGTTTAAATGAAAGTTATTTAATCATTTACACCACCTCCCCCAATAAAATTTCAAACCCCCAAGTTGTGCATCAAGTAGGTTTTTGTTTTAATACAGTATTATCTCATTATTTTGTCTATCCATTAAAAATCCATGTGACCAAATTTTTCACGCTTTAAAAAAGTATCATAAAAATAATACAAGATTAAACCACTTTATTCTTATAGATAACTTTTATGAAACTTATATGAATTTGTGAACTTTTTGATGTGAGAAATCCTACTCCTTTCAAATCTTAATTATCAACATAACTACAAAAGTGCTCAAACTGCTGTGATTTATGAATACCAAAATTCCTATGCAATATAGTAGCCAAAAAACAATGTGAAATGAGTAGCATGTGTAAGTTTGTAGTGTTTATTATAACAGTAGGTGAAAAGTTCCTGTGTGTCCTACTACTACCATCTAAAATATGTGTCCAATGGACACTTCACTATTCCATGAGGCCCAAGGACACGATTCATAGATGGTGTGGTGAAGCAATGAAACCGATGCTTGACAGTGCTTCTGTATTACATTCATACTACATGCATGGATACTTTATAGAACAAAGTCTTATCAAATGTAGTACCTGCTATGACGGTATGCGATTTCAGATGCACCAATAGTATTTTGATCAGACGGAAAATCTCTAAGCCAATATCAATGTCATCTCAATATTCATGAGATTGCCAGTGCAATACTAGTTATTCTCATAATAATCATACTCTCTGGCCATGTATGTCAGCAAACATACTTCTGGTTTAAAACCTGGCAGTTTGATGGTGCTGCTTATCCAGCCATCTGCTCCTGGCATGAATACTGGAGGGGGAGGCACAGTCTTATTAGCTATAGAAAATCACTCGGGCTATGAAGCCGTTTAATCCTCAGAAATCCTCCACTGGTTTCATTGAGGTTCTTTTAAGTATCAGATACAAACCAGCATAACCACCCCATGACCTACTGATTGAAAACGGAGGACCTAAGATTATCACATTAACAATGAAAGATAATAATGGATGCACTGAGCCAAGTACAGTAACATGATGAACAATATGAAACAAAACATTTCTTTTTATTTTAACCTTTAGATGAAATATAAAATGTTATTATAATTGATGCATCAGGCTGGCTGGATGGATGGATAGACGTAGTTTTTTTTGTGGGGGCAAAACGTGCAATACAGTGATGATTGAGAGATTTACAAATAAATGTTCCTCAAAAGCTTGTGTATCATATTTAATACTCACAATTTAACATGATTTTTGGATAACCAAAATAAATATGTATGGATAATGAAGTAAACCTGCGTTGCCTCAGGCTAGTAATTGAAATATTACTAACAACATGAAATATATTAAATCGGTAAAGATTTCACATCAAAAAGACATGTATCACAATCATACTAAACGGCATTTACGAAGTATGTATGATCAATCAACGGTGAGGAAATTTTCCCACCGGTGGGTGTGGGGGGGGGGGGTTTACTTTGACTGATATTAAAGTAAAAGTAAAACGCGCACGGCGCTTACAATACCCTGTAAGCGCCGTGCGCGTTTTACTTTGACTTTAATATCAGCGGCAATTCTGCGTCAAGCACTGTTTAAATAAAATAAAAATCAGCAAATACTGTGGAACCAAATAAATGAGAAACGAATGTTTTTTAAACATCACTTAGATCAGGATGCCTAATAGATTGATCACGAAGGCAATGCTGGAAGATCACGCTTTAGGTCAGTGTTTCTCAACCAGGGGGGCGAGAGATAAAACTACAATATAATATATTCACTAATATTATGACTCGCATGTTAAGTCACGTAAAAAAATATATAGCCTATACATAAATAAATAACAGAACCACCTCTCTACGTATTCTGTGTTTCGGAGCAGCAAACCGTTTTGGTCAACCGTAAAGCTGATTACAGTGACATGATCGTGCATTAGGCACGCGTTGTGTCCGTTATAAATGATGCGCAAACGAACCGTGTATGTGCGCTCTCGATCACTATAACATCATATTTCTGCTTGAATACAGTGAGTGTTTTATAACGGATGCTCGCGTGTGTTGGAGAAGTTTGTGAGGATCAGTGGTGTTCATACGGGCATCAGACACTCCAAACAGCTTTGGTGTAGTGATGGTGTAGTGAATAATAATTTTATTATTAAATTCATGCAATAGAAAGATACATCCCAACAAGCCTTTTTAATTATTTATTTGATTTAATATGTATTTGATCATTTATTTACTTTTCACTTGGTAGATCTTGGTGAGTTTTCTCCTTGACTTAGATTAATGTCAGACTCAGAAGTCAACAGGCTTTAAACGGGCGCTTTTACATTTGGTTTTGAAACTCTTCCGCCATCGTCTTCTGTCTCACTCACTCTTCTTGTCAGTCATCTCTCTTCACGTGATAAATTAAATCTGATCTGTGATGTAGAGGTCTCAGGCACTCACCCGCTCCCGCGATATATTCACTGTTTCTTCACATTTCTGACGAAAGGCCAACAAATAAAAGTTTAGTCTGCACAAAATTGTATTTATTTTATTCGTCTTGTCAAGAGTCTTGAATTTATTGACAGAAAAATGTCAATAACATTTTGCTGCCAACACGGAATAAAGTGTCACAGAGAGAGAAAAAAAGTTATATACAAATTGTAATCATTATTTTTATTCGTTTTGTCAGGATACAATTCGTTTAGGCTAACATTCAGCCTACAACACAATAGGAAAAAAATTTAGGTTTAGCCTAATAGCTATTTTATTAGTCTAGTCAAAATACTAAATTAATTTAACATCTTGCTGTTAACACAGTGAAAAGTGCAGCAGAGAAAAATAAATAGATTCGACAGTCTGTCATTTAAAATGATAGGATAAGCATAATACAGAAAAAAGGAAAGACGAGTTGAACGTCCTTCAAGAACATCGCATTCACACTTCATCTTTATTCTGCTCTGTCACTCATCACAATCTGTCTGTTCTGTTTGAGAGCCGTATATATATTTGCTAGCCTGCTCTGAGCATCGTTGCACATGATGTGCTCAGACCCGCAAATAAAACGAAGCACTGGTTCATACATGTCATGTAGCGCGCGCATAACGGTCCGAGTGCAGGCTGTACCGGTGCTCTATAAGAATAAAGAGCAGATATGCCGTTCTGAAAGGACGTCTGGGAACGGGATAATGTTAGACCGCCCGCTCCCGTTCAAACTGCACCAGAGTTACCGACCGTTACCGCGTTGTATTCGGGAAATTAATCCCGCGGACGAAATCTGGTCGGAACAGCCGCAGCAATGCAGACCTATACTGCTGTGATGCACGGCTTTCGTTCGTTCGGTGCCTGCATTGAGCATACGCGTTCAGTTTTAATTGTAGTGTCCTCTAACTGAACAAAATTATTTGTATTACTATAAAAACAATCTAAACGACGGTGAGGGACGGTGCCACGGTAGGCAAGTGACGTAACGGTGTTGCGGCTTAACACCGGTTTAACCATCATCACCGTCTATCGCGGCAAGCCTAGCATGTAGTCGATTGGACACAGCAGGTTTTTCAGCTAAATTGTTTTACAGGCTCAAGAAAGTAGCTTAGCAAATGTGATGCAGTACTGATCTCTACACGTGTCTTCGTGTAGTTTTAGAGTATGAAATAAAATAACCTGTGGACTGGAGGCAGAGCACGTGAGGAGTGTGAAACATGCGTTCCTAGCAGTTCTGTAACCTCTTCAGCTCTCAGCAGGGGCCTCAGCTCAAGCTGTTCTCTGAGGACCAAAGCTCAGATAGCAACTCTGTCGAATTAAAAGTGCTACAAACATTTATTTTTGATCTCACTTAAAACAAACTGACTTCAGTAGTGCTCAATGTGAATTTTTGTAATTGCTGGTAGCATTCTTCCCATTTTTGAAACAAAATAGTTGGGCTGTTATTTTATTAAAAGAGTCCTGTTTAATACCTGCATGACATCTTGCAAAGCTGCAATCGAAATGGTTAAGGAGAGATCCTTCATTAAATCTGTCTCAGCTTATTAGTTTTTTCTCAATTGTTGACACGCTAAGGCCCGGTTTCTCAAACAGGGTTTAGCATAAGCCAGGAATAGGCCTTAGTTAAATTAAGATATTTAAGCAACTTTTACAAAAAAGCCTTGGAAGAAAACAATAAGATGTGAATCTTGACACAGAACAATGACACTTGACATATTTTAAGATAATGTCAGAGCAAGATATTTTCAATTGAGATGGCATTTTAGTCTGGGACTAGCCTTAAGCCTTGTCTGTAAAACCGGGGGTAAATTCTTTTTTTAAAGATACTCATTACCCAAAACTATAAACACTGTTCACTTAAGTTACAAATCAATTAAACAATTTTTTTCCCCCAAATCTCTAAATGCCATGTAAAAATCGCTAGCATTTTATCCAGGCAGTGCTAAAAGTGCTCAAAATAGACTTTCAGTGTTTCTGCGGGTCTTTAATATGGTTTTAAAAAGTCTTCTCCCTTTCACAAATTAAAGAGATGGTACACCCCAAAATGAAAAATAATGTCATAATTTACTCACCCTCAAGCTGTCCTCATCATCTTTTGTGTTCAGCAGAAGAAATAAATTAATTTAGCTTTGGAACAACTTGAGGGCGAGTAAATGATGACAGAATTTTAATTTTGGGGTCAACAATCCCTTTAAGGCCTTAAAGTTTTAAATCAAAGCAGAAAGTCTTAAATTCGTAAAGCCATGACATTAAATGTCGCATGCATAACATTGCAATAAAAATTGTTCCACAGTATTTTTATTTGTTTTTCAATACAAATATCTAAACAGCCTTAAATAAAGATACATATTCTTAGAAATCAACATAGTTTTGAGTGTAGTTGTAGAATAAGTCTTGTTTTTGAGAAATTTGGACAATATGAAGTGAGTTTATACTTGAAAGATGAACATATCAGTAAAAATGAAGTATAAAATTGTTTTCCCTTTTGAATTGTTTTTTTCTGATCCTATACATTATTTATTTTAATCATAAACTCACCTGATTTTGATCAGTTTCTCAGAAAACAAGACTTATTTTAGCTTTTCAACATGTCTTGATTTAAGAAACTTCAGACATTTACACCGGAAAGACAAGACAAAAATACTGAGGAAGAACAGCACTTTTTGCAGTGTGATCAGAAGGTACAGCAAAAGTTATTTCTATTATTCGCATTAAGCTTTTTTATAAACTAATGGAGATCTGTTGGAAGTTGTATTTTCAAACTGTTGCTTAATACAACAAATTTTCTGCACCCATTATACATTTAGAGAACATATTGACATTGTAATCCCTTCAATTTGCTCTTTAAATTTTCTTTACTTATTTTAAAGTCTTAAGTGGACCTTTATTAAAACCTGCGGAAAATATTTACAAGAGAGATGAAGTCTATACGGAAGAAGAGGAAAGAGGAGGGTGCAACAGAATCTATGAGCGGGAATACAAGCAATGGAGGTTGCTTGTGAGTGTAATTGTTGAGTCCGTATATCCATCAAGGTCTACCTTGATTCTCCATGTGCCTGATCACAGTAATATTGCCTGTAATATAGATGACATTCGTTCTTAAAATATTTCACATTCTTTATACAAACTTTGTATAGTTTCTTGTATTAATGTAAATGGTTGATTTTTTTATATATATATATATGCCTGCTTAAAAGTTTAATTATTATGAATGATTCATCCATGCATTCTTTTTTATTAAATATTATGAGGTCAAAATCATTGTAATAATTTACTCATCCTGTCACACACTATGAACAACAAGTCTCTGCTGACGTATGTAAAGCCATGCTGCAGTCAAGCCAGTTCATCAGACATGCAGCTCAATTTACCTAAGAATAAAATCCCATAAAGTCCTACACTACTTTGTTGTTTCTGGTTCTATAATTCATTTTATTCATAAGTATGTCAATACAGTACTGAGATCAGCTGTATCTACCTGGTTACACGGTTACTGTAATTTGTAGAAATTAGGGTTGTATAATAAACAGTAATTTGTCATTTGTATAACATTATTGAATTGTTTCCCATGCAAAATGTTAACGGCTGTTCATTGTGCAGTGTATCTGCATCTGACAGCCCTGTGAGCAATTCTAAGGCAAGGTTTTATCTAAATATTGATTTTTTAGAACTGCCCCGATAACCGATTTTATTTACTGTTATAAAGAATAAATAACAGTGTAAGTCCATTTCTTCGCTTTGGTTTTTCCTCCTTTCGGTCATCTTAACAACAACAAACAATGTTGAAAATGTACTTTTCATGAGTTTAAAACAATAAGTCTAACATTTTCAAATGGATAAAGGACAGAAGTTATCAACTTCATTTTAAACTACAGTATTTAGAGTTAGAAAACATTAATAATATTCTCTGTTGTAGCTTAACAAACAAAACAATCAGGAAATATGTCTGTTAGAAAACTGGAAACTTTATCTATTTACACAGCAATGTGTCGGTAATAAACATTAATTTCGATAGAGATGTATTTATTTAGATGTTTATTGGTGAAATAATGGTTCAGGGTAATATAATTTAGTGTGTTACTGAAAACAACAACTGTATATCGTCCTCATTGATAATGCAGTGAGTTTTGGATTTGTATTTAGAGTTAGAAAACAGTTAGTTCAGACCTTGCTATCGGTACTATTGACAATGCAGTGGTGTTCAGTTCATCGGTAATTGTTGGTGGTTCAAATCAATATATTTGCTGTTTGTTATCTGAATTTCATTTACTTTTAATATCTGAAATAAAAGAATAATAGTGGAGCTCAATCACTCCTCAAAGTAAAGTTTTTTTAGCAGATGCAGAGCATAACCAGTAGAGGTCAGACTAACTCCTATGCTGGTTACTGTATAGACCTTGGAGGTTTTCTGAGGACAGTCCACCGGCCTTCATGCACTGCTGTGCTAAACAGTAAAATCTAAAATTCCAAAAATGTCACAATATACACAAACTTGTCCAATCATGGCATCAACACCACACTTCAGTGAAATAATAAAAAAATATAAAAACATTCCTTGCTTATAAAAATAACAGGCTTTAGCTTTTACTCACACTCTTTAAAGTATGTGAATTTGTGTATATAGTATTGTGATCAAACCAAACACGAGTTTGCAGAGTCCTAGATCAGTAGCTTGTGCAAAGATGGAGTAAACGGGCATTTGAAAGTTTCCCGAGTTTTTTAATTCGATTGTAATTGGCCCCTCTGTATAGTGACATGGTTATAACTCACGATATATTTCTGATGTGAAGCTTCTCAGCTCTGGGGAATAGCATCAGGTCAGTAGCTTATCCTCATTGTACTTTCACAAAATAAGCTGACACTAAAAGGACTATCAAATAATGTACTATAATATCGGTAATGCCATTGCAGCATCATTGCTTATGATATCTGAATTAATTTTGAGATTTTACTAATATTATGTACATCAGCTAAATTCACTCATACAGTATCTACCTCAGAATTTTAGAAGAGGGGGGAATCAATTTCGATCCATAGAATAACAATCAAATTTCCTTCCAAGCTCTCATTAAGGAGCTCAGCAGAAGTCAGGGTTTAGCTTTAGGTTTAGTCAGCAGCTTGTGCAAGGATCATGCAGGGCTCTAGAGTGCGACCTAATTTCTCAATGGTGCGACTAAAAAAATCTGAGGTTGCACCTGTGCGACCAGCCGTTCGATAAAAAAAAAGTCTCCGCGATTCTGAAAGTCTCCCTGTGGTTCAACAACAGACACACATTATGCCCATATCGTGGTCTAAACCAATCAGAGATAGTGAAGGGCGGACCCCCCTCTGATTGGCCGTGGTCCAGATATTCCTGTACGTGTGTGTACGTTTGAAAATGCGTGTGCTGCTGCAGTTAGACAGAGAGAGAGGTGAGTAGAGATGCTTTGTCGCTAGATTTAGCGCCTTTTCAGACCCCTATAGCGACTATATTTTTTCCAAAAAAGCGACTAATGACAAATCTAGCGACTTCTTGAACAAACTTTAGCGAGTCTCTGATCGTTGGTCCTGCCGCAACGGCGCGAGATCAGCGCGCACGCAGCTCTTTCTCTGCATCTGCTCTGTTCAGTGAGCGTCTGAGAGGAGCAGCCCATTCTGTTAAAACAGATATTATTGCTTCTCTAAGTTTACATGCAAATATAGCCGAAATCACAGCACAGGAATTGTCTTGTCTTATCTTGTCTTGTGTGTATTACTTGATTTCATCAGACAACGGCTCAATAAAATTATAAATTAGGATTTTTGTGCAGACTAGCTTCTTGGAAGGGAGAGCTAGTTATGTATTCTTAAAGGGATGTGTTTCAGTCACTATTTCATATTTATCCCATTGACTGATAAAAGAAACAGTAAAATATATAAAGTAAAACAGTTTTATTGAGAATTTGGCTGCATTAAAATACAGTATGAGCACAGAGAGACAATTAGACAGAACAGAACAGTTTTTTTTCTGTAAATACTTTTTTTTTTTTTTATAATGTTTACTGAAATTATTTGGTAGTCTGAGGTGGGATGGGGGCGCCTGGTTCCCTATCGATACTCCACTCGTACTGCGTCTTGTAAGACGCATATGGGAAAATGCCTTTTTTCTCCTGAACTGAAGTTTTATTTAATCACGCAGTGAAACTGCACGACTATTGGTTCGTGCAGTGGTAGAAAAACGAACCAATGAGTCGGCAGCGGAGCTGCACGAACCTATGGCGACGATACCCGCCAGTTCCCGCCGAAATGGGCGGGGTATCTGGCTATATAAGTGGTCGTTTCGCCATAGGATCCTCAGATTTTTTCTCCTTCAGCGACGACGACTTCGTCTACACTGATCCGGAAGCCTACTCGCCGTTGACACGCCTCGCAGTAGGACCCAGCGACCTCGATCTGCTCGGCTGATCCGCCTTCTACGCGCCCCAGCATCGCAGCAGTTCCGGTCCCGTTCGCTGCCGCTATCCGGCGATTATCACGTAAGTTTCTAAAAGAGCAAATCGGCGTTCTAATGCCGCGCCGTTACTGCGGCTCGTGCAGGTCTCCCCTGCACGCCGATGACGGTCACAGCGAGTGTGTTTCCTGCTTGGGGAAATCCCATGCGGATGCCGCGCTCACTGGTTCTGATTGTTCTCATTGCGAGAGCATCAGTCTCGCCTCTCTGCGCACGCGCATCGCTTTCTTTTCAGAGAGCGATCCCACCCCTCGCGCCCTCCCGTTTTCTTCCTCACAGGGACCTGTGAGGAGAAAACAGCGGGGCAGAGGTTCTCAGCGCCCGGTTGAGAGCGAGCTCACGCCGGCTCAGATCCCGCGTGCCTCGCTTTCGCCACACAGAGAGATGTTTCCCGTCCTTTTTTTCCAACCTGACCAGCGTCCCTCTGCAAGCGTGAGCGATCTGGTCTCGTTCGGGGGAAGTGACGATGAGCTAGCCGATGACAGCATGTCACTGGTAGCTTCAGATGCTGAGGAGCTGTCGGGCTCAGTGGCTGACCCCGCCCCCTCAGCTTTGCCCGCGCCCAGCGCCGCCAAAGCCGGGATGGATGCCGAACTTTTCCGTGTCCTCTCAAAAGCGGTTGAAGAGCTGGGTTTGGAGTGGTCTCCACCAGAGGAGCCCTCTCGCAGCCGTCTGGATGAGTGGTTTCTGCCGGGGCGCCATCAGGCCCCTCAACAACGACCATCGCCGTTCTTCCCTGAAGTTCACGACGAGCTCACGAGATCTTGGCGCTCCCCTTACTCTGCCCGCCTCCATACTTCCGCTTCATCCGCCCTCACTACAATTGACGGCGCTGAAGAAAAGGGATATGAGAGGATGCCTCAATTGGATGAGTCAGTGGCTGCACATCTCTGCCCACCCACTGCCATCGGCTGGAAGGCGAAGGCCAGTCACCCGTCCAAGCCATGCAGGACCACTTCAGCGCTCGCTGGACGCTCCTACGCTTCAGCTGGACAGGCGGCTTCGGCGCTCCACTCTATGGCGGTTCTTCAGGTCTATCAGGCCAAGCTCCTCTCTGCCGTAGATGAGTCTGAGCCTGATCCTGCGACTCTCAGGGAGCTGAGAAGCGCAACGGACCTGGCTTTGCGAGCCACCAAGACTACCGCCCAAGCCATATGAAGGTCTATGGCCAGCCTGGTAGTGCTCGAGCGCCACCTGTGGCTCACGCTGATGGAGATCAAGGACGCGGACAGGGTCTCCTTCCTTGATGCTCCAATTTCCCCCAGCGGCCTCTTTGGACCTGCAGTGGAAAGATTTGCTGAGCGCTTCACAGAAGCACAGAAGGCGTCACAGGCTATGCAACACTTCCTGCCCAAGCGTTCCAACCCGGCAGCTGCTCAGTCGCCCCAGGACTGCGCCGACTCAGCAGCCCGCGAAACCTGAACCTGCCGTTTTCGCCCCTCAGCCTGCTAGGACTCAGCAGCCGCGAGGGCGTTCACGCTCAGCCAGACGCCACCCCCCTCCGATGCGCCAGGGCCCCCGACCCAAGATAACGTTGGACCCTGCACCCCCGGCGTCCTCCTGATCTGCAGGACAGGAAGAGGAGAGGGTCGAGTCCCGCCACGGCCGGACCGCCCACCAAAGGCCTCTCATGAGAAACCTCTTGGCACCCCGTTTTCTTCCGGGTGCAGAGGGAAATGTGTTTGTTGCTACAAGGTCCGTACAAGCGACCATGCAACCGTCCGCTGTGACAGTGGAAAAAATAAAACAAACATTCTCAAAAAGAGAGCAATTTTCCTCTTCCGTCCCTCACGAGTGCCCTGCCCCTGTGCAGCCGGCCACTCGAGTTTATCCAACCCCTTGCCACGCGGGCCGAGGCCTGGCAGGCCATCCCGGAGTGTCAGAGTGGGTTAGGGGGATAATAAAACGAGGTTATTCACTCCAATTCGCTCGAAGACCCCCGCGCTTCAGCGGTGTGGTCTCCACCTCGGTGCAGGGCGAGAACGCTCGCGTTCTGCGCTCAGAGGTGATGACGCTGCTGGAAAAAGGAGCCATAGAAATGGTTCCTCCAGCTTTGAGCGAGTCAGGCTTTTACAGCCGTTACTTCCTCGTCCCCAAAAAGGATGGCGGCCTCCGGCCCATCCTCGATCTCAGACGCCTGAATCACGCCCTCATGAGACGGCCGTTCAGGATGATCACGCTGAAGCAGATCCTCTCGCAGATTCGCACAGAGGACTGGTTCTGTTCTCTGGACCTGAAAGACGCATACTTTCACATCCAGATAGCCCCCCATCACAGACGATTCTTGAGATTTGCCTTCGAGGGAGTGGCTTACCAGTACACGGTCCTACCCTTTGGGCTGTCTCTGGCCCCCCGTACTTTTACGAAGTGCATGGATGCGGCTGTTTCCCCTCTGAGACAGATGGGAATCCGCATTCTCAACTACCTCGACGACTGGCTCATTCTGGCCCAGTCAGAGGTGGAACTACTTTCACACAGAACCCTCATCCTCAGCCACTTAGAGCGCCTGGGGCTCAGGGTCAATTTCGCCAAAAGCGCACTGTCTCCCAGCCAACGAATATCGTTCCTGGGTACAGTTCTGGACTCAGCTCACATGAGAGCGGTAATAGTGCCAGAACGCGCTCTGGCCATTCAGAAACTCGCGGCCACCTTCAAGAGCGACACCGCTCGCCCACTCTAAGTGTTTCAGAGAATGCTGGGCCTTTTGGCCGCAGCATCGCCAGTGTTACAGCTGGGCCTGCTCCACATGCGCCCCCTTCAACGCTGGTTGAAACCACGGGTTCCACACAACGCATGGCGTCACGGACGCTTGCATATCAGGGTGAATCAGGCCTGTGTAACAGCCCTGACCCCCTGGAAGAACCCACGGTGGATGGAGAAGGGCGTGGCCATGGGGTTGGTCCACACCAGGAAAGTTGTCACGACAGACGCCTCCAACACAGTTTGGGGGGCGCTGTGCGAAGGCAAACCGACCTTCGGCCATTGGTCGAAGACGGAGAGCGGCTTCCACATCAACTGCTTGGAAATGCTAGCAGTTTGTCGAGCCTGCCAGTTTTTCCTGCCGGACCTAATAGGACGCCATGTGCTGATTCGCTGCCCAACTTATTATTCGAAGGACAGGGACGCGTTGGCCCACGACTGGCCCAACCTCCTCCTTTATGCATTCCCCCCGATCGCCCTGCTTCCACAGGTTGTCAGGCGTATCAGGGAACAGGGTCACAAGGTGCTATTGGTGGCCCCCTTGTGGAGGAACCAACCTTGGTTGTCAGAGCTGACTCAGCTACTGACAGCAGCCCCCTGGCCCGTGCCCCTGAGACGGGATCTCCTCTCTCAGGCGAACGGAACAATATGGCACCCTCGACCCGAGCTGTGGGCTCTCTACATTTGGCCGCTCAATGGGAGCCTACTGGCCTCCCAGAGCGAGTGTTAAACACCATTTCTGAGGCTAGAGCCCCGTCTACGAGACGCCTCTATGCCCTTAAGTGGTCTGTTTTCTCCACTTGGTGCTTCAACCGTGGTGAAAACCCCTCTACCTCTGAGTTAGCGGTGGTTCTGTCCTTTTTGCAGGAACTGCTAGATAAAGGACGTTCTCACTCTACACTCAAGGTGTTCGTAGCAGCTATAGCGGCTTTTCATGCCCCTATAGCTGGCCAGTCGGTAGGCAGAGACAACTCAGTTGTCCGTTTTTTGAAGGGAGCCAGGAGGTTGAATCCACCTCGGCCCTTACTGTCCCTACATGGGATCTGCCCAGTGTACTGAGGGCCTTGAAGGGCCCTCCCTTTGAGCCGCTACAGTCTACGAACCTCCGGTCACTTTCGCTGAAAACTGCTCTGCTACTAGCACTAGCGTCGGTTAAGCGAGTTGGAGACCTGCAGGCGCTTTCTATTAGCCCTGCCTGCCTGGAATTCGGGCCTAACGACTCCAAGGTCGTCCTGAAACCAAGGCATGGTTACGTACCTAAGGTACTTTCAACCCCGTTCAGAGCTCAGGTCATCACGCTCTCCGCGCTTCCTCCGTCTGAGGAGGACTGGGAGTTATCCTTGTTATGCCCTGTCAGAGCTCTGAGAATCTACTTTGAGCGTTCCGCCCCTTTTAGGCTAACGGAACAGCTCTTTGTTAGCTTCGGTAACCGCGCCAAAGGGCATCCTGTCACGAAGCAGAGACTCTCTAAGTGGATAGTGGATGCTGTCATGCTGGCATACTCTTCTTAGGGCCTGCAATGCCCCATTGGAGTACGAGCCCATTCGACTAGAGGCATCGCCTCGTCATGGGCGTGGTCTAGCGGTGTACCCATTACAGAGATTTGTGCGGCGGCTGGCTGGGCCACTCCGTCCACATTTGCTAGGTTTTATAACCTGGACATACCGGCCTTACAGGCCAGAGTCCTCTCTGCTTAGATGAGCTTGTACACATACGCTGTGGGAACAATCCTGTCAGAGATTCTTGACCGCAATGCGCTCAGGCTCTCTGATTGGCACCCTGCATACTCCGGTTAACTGAGTATACAGGAGTCATATGGAATGATTATCCAGGCCGAGCATGACCTCTATGAGTTTAGCTCGCTTTAGCCTGAAGTATACTACTTACTTCCCTATGGGCATTTGTTTATGGAGGTATATACAGTCGTTCATCTACCCTAGTACGGCGTGATTAAATTCAGTTCCCATATGCGTCTTACAAGACGCAGTACGAGTGGAGTATCGATAGGGAACGTACTCGGTTACTATCGTAACCTCGGTTCCCTGAGATACGGAACGAGTACTGCGTACTTTGCCGTGCCAGGTAGCTGCACAACTCAGTCGTCGCTTCAGTCGAAGTAAACCTGAGGATCCTATGGCGAAACGACCGCTTATATAGCCAGATACCCCGCCCATTTCGGCGGGAACTGGCGGGTATCGTCGCCATAGGTTCGTGCAGCTCCGCTGCCGACTCATTGGTTCGTTTTTCTACCACTGCACGAACCAATAGTCGTGCAGTTTCACTGCGTGATTAAATAAAACTTCAGTTCAGGAGAAAAAAGGCATTTTCCCATATGCGTCTTACAAGACGCAGTACTCGTTCCGTATCTCAGGGAACCGAGGTTACGACAGTAACCGAGTACGTTTTTTCTATAGGTTTAAGGGGGGTCACGACCAAAGAAGTTTGAGAAGCACTGCACTAGAACATCCCTTCATTCAGACACAGTGGAAGATCTGATAAGAATCAGTGTAGAGGGCCAAGTCTGGAAGATTTTGATGCTAGAGAGAGTGTGGCCAGCTGGTTTAACCAAGGCCAAAGATCAAGAAGGCCAAACTACAGGAGTTGGCCATCCGAGGGGCATGTGACTGCAATGGAGGATAGTCCATAAGACATTGAGCCATGAGATGTTCAGTTTGACGCCCTTAAAACACTTAATTTAGATTTTATTTTTATTTCATTTATCTTGAGATGTTTTAAGTTTAAATACCAGCTCAGTGAAGCACATTAAGCACCAACACTTTTTCAGTAAGTTACCTTTCTTGCAGAATTGTGCTTCAAATAAAGAACTTTATGTTGACCAGATTGTTAGTTAATCGTTTATTTTTGTATATGAAAATTTGGGTGCACCTAACTTTTGTGCTGGTGCACCTAAGAAAAAAAGTTAGTCTAGGGCCCAGGGGCGTAGCCATCATTTCAAAAGTGGAGGGGACGGAATGTCTAGTGTTATACCTGTTTTTTTTTTCTTCAGTTAACCCTTGTCTAATTGACAGGTTTTATTTTTAATCATACCTAATATGCTTTATGATTATATTATTATATATTATAATAAAACGGAAAGAAAACAGCTTGTCTCTGGGATAGTACACTTAAAAGGACATCTTTGTACCTTATTAACCCCAAAAAGTTTCATAGTTGTACATATTGGTACTCTAAAGTACTTATGTGCACCTTTATGAGTATAAGTTACAAAGATGTCTTTATAAGGGTACTATTGTTTACATATATCAAATTGTATTTTGTGTGTACAGTACATGGCACACAGTAATGGATACATTCACATACTACTTTATTCTGTTCTGTTCTATTATACAGTCCATGTTTCAGGGATTAAATAAAGTAATTCAAAACAAACTATTGCAAAGAATCTATGTATTGAGCTCAACTGACAAACATGTCAAGGTATGTAGACCCTATATCAATTAAACAAATAAACATTTAGTGACATTTCCTTTAAGCTTTCAGGCTAGTTTGTTTAAAAGTAGTGGCTTTTTGACAGTATTAAAGCTAACATATATCTCAAAATATAAAGCTACTTAAAACTGAAGTATAAAAAATACAAATTAGTCTGTTAAAAGGTATAATAAATATCTTATCATAGACAATGCTGTAAATAATCTGTCCTTACCTCTGAAGCCTCATTGAAACTTTCTGCCTCATTCACTCTCAACTCTGAATTCACTTCTGCCTCTGCTCTGTATTCACTTCTGCCTCTGCTCTATTGCAAATAAAGTAGTGTATGAAACATGACATACAGAAGTAAATAACAAATTAAGTACACTGCTGGACAAAAACAATCATTTGTATCCTAAACACTTTTTTTAACACTTTAGTATGGGGAACACATTCACTATTAACTATGACGTTTGCCTCAAACTCTTCGTTTACTGCTTATTAATAGCTTGTAAGGTAGTCGTTGTTAAGTTTAGGTATTAGGTAGGATTATGGGATGCAAAATATGGTCATGAAGAATATCATACCAAGTTGTTTATCGTACTAATGTAAATTTTTTTCCTATAATTTACTAATGTGTTTTTTATGATTGGTCCATATATAATCCTACAAACACTTGTGTATTAATATTGTATACAATATAAAAACAGCCAGCTGTTAAAAGACACTATCTGTTCTCACCTGTGAAGAGTGTCATCCTGATTCTGCCCTGACAAACCTAGGCTGTCTGTTTCTTGTTCATTTTTGACAACACATAAAAAAGTAAAATTAGTGCAATAATGAAAGAGCGCCCCTAAATTAAGATCGTTCCTATATCGGATCGTCAATGCATGCTACTTGACTGAAATACATTATGTAGAATTAGTTAAACATGTCACAACACTGTAAAATCTCAGTTCAACATTGTTTATTCTTATTTGAAGGGTTCTGATAACATGTGTTAAAATAAAAGACGTTACTATAGAGTTACGAAAAAAAAACACTGAAAATAAGTGCATGTTTGTCCAGGCGGCTTTTTTTTCTCCATATAATTAACACCAAAACTTACTAATTATTCAACAAGAGCAATAGACAGAGTCACTCAACATTGTGCAACACTATTCGGATAGCACATGCCAACTTGCGCTGCTTGACTTTTTCGTAAAAAAGGAGTGGAGAGTTTTTTGCCGCTTTGAACTCATTGCGACCTCTACGAATGTTGAATACAGCGCGGGACCGCGGGTGCGAGCTAGGGCGTGTCGTGACGTGACAAACTGAGTGACTGATTGCCATGGAAACTTAAACATCATGTATAATTTAAATCATTCTGCATTTATATACACTGCTCCATTAAAATTCGGGGGACGAATTTACTTTTTATAAAAAGTTAGGGGGACACGTCCCCCGCGTAATCTACGCCCCTGCTAGGGCCGCCCTGTCATGTAAAGAGACATTTGAAGGTTTCCCAAGGAAATGTTATTACTTTTTTATTTTAATTCCATTGTAATTGGCCCCTCCTTAAGGTCTTGTATGATTTTAAGACTGGGTCACCACAATGAAAAGTTTCCATGACAAACACCAGTTGGGTGGTTTTATAGGACACCAACTGTTCTAGTCCATCACAGGGCACACTGACTAATGCAGTGCCTCAGGCTTTGACACCTGGTTTTGTGCTTGGTGACAAAAGTCTTATTGTTTCCTCTAGAGAACCTCTCTAGGGTTTTTGTTTGTTTAAAACAGATGTACATGTTTTCAGCCGTTGGGCTACCTTGATTTCCTGTTTGAACCTAAATAGCAAACTTTTTTGGTATGAAGTGCTTGTTTGTGAAAATTAAGCACTGTTGAATATACATATGCAAAAAAATAATAATTAGATAGATGTACTGTAAACACACACACACACACAAAATTGCAAAATGCAATAATTTAATGCAAAATATTTATTGAAAATTACATTTTATTTTATACAAAAAAATTGAAAACAAATGTTTTTCACATTGAAGAGAGTCAGTCTATTTATTTATTGGTTGATTTCAATTTCTTTCTTTCCATCCACAAGGTATGATAAAAAAATAAGGACTGCCTGAATATATTTCTCCCTAACATTTTGCTACTGCATCTTAAAATACTCTAAATAACTCATATCAGATGTTGTGTTAGACTAAATTGAGTTTTCCTCTTAGTTTCAAATCCATAGCATTGACAAGTAGAGCCCAACATTTGGACACCAATGTTCTCATAAATTTAAGTCTTACAGCCTTCCCTGTGGTTACTTCAATCTGGTCCATCAGATTGCCTCTTCAGTATTCACACACTTAGGGAGATTAATTATTCATGATCATGCTTATTAATGACGGCAAGCATCTGTGCTCCCCTGTGCCCTCCTCCACACATTGCTAGCCAAACAAGCAGTCAGATTAGAGATTGCAGTTTGAGCTTCAGCATCATTTAACAAGTCCCTGGATATGGATTCATCAAAGCATGAAATAAAAAAAATTATCCGTTTTGATCCCCTTGTGGCCTGGGACCGGATCTTTAGAACCCTTTTTGTGCTGAAATCTGTGACCTGGCATATGGCCTTTGGTCTGCTGGGAGCTCACCCTGCATGGAATGAAATAAATGCGCAGTTTTGTGTGAATATATTGTGTGAATAAAACCCACGCACCCCACAATTATCAGCGCAATTGTTGAGAAAAGACACAGAAATAGATTGAGCCACAATAATCAGAAAAACATCCCACAAAATCCAGTTGAGTTTGTTTTAATTAACTTCATGACGTGTATTCTGGGATGATATTCCAGCAGTATTGCTGTAATATATATATATATATATACAGTGCTCAGCCTAAATGAGTACACCCCCTTTGAAAAGTAAAATTTTAAACAATATCTCAAAGAACACAAAAAACCATTTCCAAAATGTTGACAAGACTAAGTTTAATATAACATCTGTTTAACTTATAACATGAAAGTAAGGTTAATAATATAACTTAGATTACACATTTTTCAGTTTTACTCAAATTAGGGTGATGCAAAAATGAGTACACCCCACAAACAAAACTACTAAATCTAGTACTTTGTATGGCCTCCATGATTTTTAATGACAGCACCAAGTCTAATAGGCATGGAATGAACAAGTTGGCGACATTTTGCCAGATCTAGCTTTTTCCATTCTTCAAGAATGACCTCTTTTAGAGATTGGATGCTGGATGGAGAGTGATGCTCAACTTGTCTCTTCAGAATTCCCCATAGGTGTTCGATTGGGTTCATATCAGGAGACATACTTGGCCACTGAATCACTTTCACCCTGTTCTTCTTCAGAAATCCAAAAGTGGCCTTAGATGTGTGTTTAGGATCATTGTCATGTTGGAAAAGTGCACGACGACCAAGGGCACGGAGTGATGGTAGCATCTTCTCTTTCAGTATAGAGCAGTACATTTGTGAATTCATGATGCCATCAATGAAATGCAGCTCCCCGACACCAGCAGCACTCATGCAGCCCCACATAAGGACACTGCCACCACCATGTTTCACTGTAGGCACCATGCATTTTTCGTTGTATTCCTCACCTTTGCGACGCCATACAGTTTTGAAGCCATCAGTTCCAAAAACATTTATCTTGGTCTCATCACTCCAGAGTATAGAGTCCCAGTAGTCTTCATCTTTGTCAGCATGGGCCCTGGCAAACTCTAGGTGTGCTTTTTTGTGCCTGGGCTTTAGGAGAGGCTTCTTTCGTGGACGGCACCCATGCATGCCATTCCTCTGCAGTGTACGCCGTATTGTGTCACGGGAAATAGTCACCCCAGTTTGGCTTTCTACTTCTTTAGATAACTGCAGGGAACTTGCATGTCGATTTTCTTCACCCCTTCTCATCAGAAGACGCTCCTGACGAGGTGTTAACTACCGTGGACGACCTGGACGTCTCTGTGAGATGGTTGCAGTTCCATCTTTTTTAAATGTTTGTACCACTTTTGCTACAGTATTCTGACTGATAAGTAAAGCTTTGCTGATCTTCTTGTAGCCTTCACCTTTCTTGTGTAAATAAATTATTTTCTTTCTCAGGTCTTGTGACATTTCTCTACCATGTGGTGCCATTGCTGACAGCATGAAATGGGAAGGGGTTTTCTTTAAGTAACACCCTTTTATAGTCAACTGTCACCTGTGTAATGAATAATTAGACTCACCTGTGGTTGAATTCTTGTTAAATTAGACATTTGTAGTCTAAAATTTAGCTTTGCGCCAGAGACTTTCAGTGGTGTGTACTCATTTTTGCATCACCCTAATTTGAGTAAGACTGAAAATGTTGTTCTCTAAGTTATATTATTAACCTTACTTTCATGTTATAAGTTAAACATATGTTATATAAAACTTAGTCTTGTCAACATTTTGGAAAATGTTTTTGTGTTCATTGAGATATTGTTTAAAATGTTACTTTTCAAAGGGGGTGTACTCATTTACGCTGAGCACTGTACATGCTACCTAACCTTACAACATAACCTCTGAGGACATTTAATATGAATGGTTAATAAGTGCCTTGCTGCAGCTGGGATATATCTTGGTTAAGTGGGTTACAGTCTATTTTAAGTGCATAAGAAAGTTGTGTAATCTTTTTTTAATATACATGTTAGTCTCCAGGGAAAAGCTAATGTGAATCTTTGTTTTAATCCAATTTTATATGGAAAGGTTTTTTTAAGTATAGTTCACCCAAAAATGAAAACACTGGAACGTAAAAGAGGAAACATCTTACAATGAAAGTCAAGTGTGGGGGGGTGTTGGATGAGTATATGATGACAGAATTTTCCATTTATCATTTTACATGCCAAGAAAGAGATGCTACAACTTAGTGCAGTAATTCTCTCCTATCCATCCTACTGGAAATTGAAGGTCATATTAAGGTCAATTGTTACAATGCAAGTTGTCCTGATAAGCCTTATTTTATACTGCTCATTTTGGCATATAGTCCAAGAACAAAGTTTGCATACGGTGCACAATATACATTATATACTGCAGCAAACAATAAATCAAGGATAATATTAATGCTGCTCAGTATATAAATGTTTTTTAATTAACATTAATTAATAGGAAGTAGCTTTGGTTAGGTCTGAATTAAAGATTCAGTTTTAGCATGCTAATTAAATTTGCGCAGTGTTATGACATGTTTTTACATAATTTATGCCCTCAACTTTGTGGCTTCTCAATGTTGTTTGGATTAGAGAGTGCTTTGAGGTTTGCTAAGAGCCAGCACTGAGGGGCCAGTGAAAACCTGAGATCAATTCATCATGTCATTTCAAATGTTTGCATTATTTTGTGCAGAAATCAAAGATTCTCTCACACTCTCGGAAGCCCACAGCATTCAACACACTATGACCTTACAAACATATTGTGTCTGCTTTAATTTCCATAATAATACTGTTTCTGTGAGGGGATTTAAATGATAATTTAAGTGTATATTTAATGCCTGTATAAAGTCAGACTAGTGTGTCATATACTCTAGATACAGCAACATCTTTCAACAGCAAGCTTGCTGTCTTTCTTGAAGATAACCATAGCTCTAAGACATAACCTTTAAGTTTTAACATGTTATCTGGTCTAAACAATGTACTCATGCATGTGTTGCACATCTGAGCTAGAAAAGACAGCGCTATCTAGGGAAAATGTGAATGGAAAAACCAGGATGTCATGACCTTTAATTGGATGCAATCTCTGACTGCATCCTGATGTGGAACTCCCAGACGGAGGTTCCATTCGAGGTTGTTTATAAAATCACAAAATAATAATAATTTGTGCACAAACTCACTTTCACAGACGTTTAAATAAAATGTTCCCTCCTGGTGGAATGACCTGCCCAACTCATTCCGAGCAGCTGAGTCCTAACCCATCTTCAAGAATCGGCAAAAAACACATCTCTTCCATCTTTATTTGACACTCTAACTCTAGCACTCTCTATTCTAATTATATTCTTCAAAAAATACTAACACTTAGCTTTTCTAATCTTTTTGTATACTATTTGTTTTATTTTTATTTATTATACAATTAATAAAAGCAAAAAAGGCCTCTGACTTGCTCTATTCTTTTTCTATTCAATCCGTTTCCTTTTATTTACATAATAAAAAAAAGAAAATATTAACCTTTATACAAGTACTACGTTAAGTCGCTTTGGATAAAAGTGTCTGCTAAATGATTAAATGTAAAATGTAAATATTTATCACACCTGTGGGACTATCCCTACTTTCATTGTTTATTGCAGAAACAATAGACAATGTGGCAACTTAAATTTTGTTTAGTTTTGGAAAAGATTACGTTTGACAAGAAATTTCCTCATAAACCACCATGTGGTGATAAACTGAAGCTGTTACCATGTGAGAGTGAATCATATATCAGATATATATGGGAGCAAATATAATTTATGTTTCATGTGCAATAACTGAAGGATTTTGAAACTCACCACTGGGAAGCCTCAGAACTTTTTCTCAAAAATGTAGTATACTTCAGGCTAAAGCGAGCTAAACTCATAGAGGTCATGCTCGGCCTGGATAATCGTTCCATATAACTCCTGTATACTCAGTTAACCGGAGTATGCAGGGTGCCAATCAGAGAGCCTGAGCGCATTGCGGTCAAGAAATCTCTGACAGGATTGTTCCCACAGCGTATGTGTACAAGCTCATCTAAGCAGAGAGGACTCTGGCCTGTAAGGCCGGTATGTCCAGGTTATAAAACCTAGCAAATGTGGACGGAGTGGCCCAGCCAGCCGCCGTACAAATCTCTGTAATGAATACACCGCTAGACCACGCCCATGACGAGGCGATGCCTCTAGTCGAATGGGCTCGTACCCCAATGGGGCATTGCAGGCCCAAAGAAGAGTATGACAGCATCCACTATCCACTTAGAGAGTCTCTGCTTCGTGACCGGATGCCCTTTGGTACGGTTACCGAAGCTAACAAAGAGCTGTTCCGTATGCCTAAAAGGGGCGGAACGCTCAAAGTAGATTCTCAGAGCTCTGACAGGGCATAACAAAGACAACTCCCGGTCCTCCTCAGACGGAGGAAGCGCAGAGAGCGTGATGACCTGAGCTCTGAACGGGGTTGAAAGTACCTTAGGTACGTAACCATGCCTTGGTTTCAGGACGACCTTGGAGTCGTTAGGCCCGAATTCCAGGCAGGCAGGGCTAATAGAGAGCGCCTGCAGGTCTCCAACTCGCTTAACCGACGCTAGTGCTAGTAGCAGAGCAGTTTTCAGCGAAAGTGACCGGAGGTTTGTAGACTGTAGCGGCTCAAAGGGAGGGCCTTTCAAGGCCCTCAGTACAGTGGGCAGATCCCATGTAGGGGACAGTAAGGGGCCGAGGTGGATTCAACCTCCTGGCTCCCTTCAGAAAACGGACAACTGAGTTGTCTCTGCCTTACCGACTGGCCCGATATAGGGGCATGAAAGGCCGCTATAGCTGCTACGAACACCTTGAGTGTAGAGTGAGAACGTCCTTTATCTAGCAGAAAGGACAGAACCACCGCTAACTCAGAGGTAGAGGGGTTTTCACCACGGTTGAGGCACCAAGTGGAGAAAACAGACCACTTAAGGGCGTAGAGGCGTCTCGTAGACGGGGGCTCTAGCCTCAGAAATGGTGTTTAATACTCGCTCTGGGAGGCCAGTAGGCTCCCGTTGAGCGACCAAAGGTAGAGAGCCCACAGCTCGGGTCGAGGGTGCCATATTGTTCCGTTCGCCTGAGAGAGGAGATCCCGTCTCAGGGGCACGGGCCAGGGGGCTGCTGTCAGTAGCTGAGTCAGCTCTGTGGAAGCAGGGCGATCGGGGGAATGCATAAAGGAGGAGGTTGGGCCAGTCGTGGGCCAACGCGTCCCTGTCCTTCGAATAATAAGTTGGGCAGTGAGAGTTGTCTTTGGAGGTGAAAAGGTCTACTTCTGCCTTGCCAAAGGTCTTCCAGATCTTCTGAACCACCTGCGGATGGAGCATCCACTCCTCTGAGGGGACATTGCTCCGAGATAACATATCCGCTCCTTGGTTCAGTCTGCCCGGCAGGTGTGCTGCCCTCAGCGAGCACAGGTTGAGCTGAGCCCATTCCAGAAGGCGCCCTGCCAGAATAAAGAGGCGCTTTGAGGAGACACCTCCCTGTGATTTATATAGGACACCACGGACATGTTGTCTGAGCGAATCAGCACATGGCGTCCTATTAGGTCCGGCAGGAAAAACTGGCAGGCTCGACAAACTGCTAGCATTTCCAAGCAGTTGATGTGGAAGCCGCTCTCCGTCTTCGACCAATGGCCGAAGGTCGGTTTGCCTTCGCACAGCGCCCCCCAACCTGTGTTGGAGGCGTCTGTCGTGACAACTTTCCTGGTGTGAACCAACCCCATGGCCACGCCCTTCTCCATCCACCGGCTCCATCTTCCAGGGGGTCAGGGCTGTTACACAGGCCTGATTCACCCTGATATGCAAGCGTCTGTGACGCCATGCGTTGTGTGGAACCCGTGGTTTCAACCAGCGTTGAAGGGGGCGCATGCGGAGCAGGCCCAGCTGTAACACTGACGATGCTGCGGCCATAAGGCCCAGCATTCTCTGAAACACTTTGAGTGGGCGAGCGGTGTCGCTCTTGAAGGTGGCCGCGAGTTTCTGAATGGCCAGAGCGCGTTCTGGCGCTATTACCGCTCTCATGTGAGCTGAGTCCAGAACTGTACCCAGGAACAATATTCGTTGGCTGGGAGTCAGTGCGCTTTTGGCGAAATTGACCCTGAGCCCCAGGCGCTCTAAGTGGCTGAGGGTTCTGTGTGAAAAGTAGTTCCACCTCTGACTGGACCATAATGAGCCAGTCGTCGAGGTAGTTGAGAATGCGGATTCCCATCTGTCTCAGAGGGGAAACAGCCGCGTCCATGCACTTCGTAAAAGTACGGGGGGCCAGAGACAGCCCAAAGGGTAGGACCGTGTACTGGTAAGCCACTCCCTCGAAGGCGAATCTCAAGAATCGTCTGTGATGGGGGGCTATCTGGATGTGAAATTATGCGTCTTTCAGGTCCAGAGAACAGAACCAGTCCTCTGTGTGAATCTGCGAGAGGATCTGCTTCAGCGTGATCATCCTGAACGGCCGTCTCATGAGGGCGTGATTCAGGCGTCTGAGATCGAGGATGGGCCGGAGGCCGCCATCCTTTTTGGGGACGAGGAAGTAACGGCTGTAAAAGCCTGACTCGCTCAAAGCTGGAGGAACCATTTCTATGGCTCCTTTTTCCAGCAGCGTCATCACCTCTGAGCGCAGAACGCGAGCGTTCTCGCCCTGCACCGAGGTGGAGACCACGCCGCTGAAGCGCGGGGGTCTTCGAGCGAATTGGATTGAATAACCTCGTTTTATTATCCCCATAACCCACTCTGACACTCCGGGGATGGCCTGCCAGGCCTCGGCCCGCGTGGCAAGGGGTTGGATAAACTCGAGTGGCCGGCTGCACGGAGGCAGGGCACTCGTGAGGGACGGAAGAGGAAAATAGCTCTCCTTTTGAGAATGTTTGTTTTAATTTTCCACTATCACAGCGGACAGTTGCATGGTCGCTTGTACGGACCCTGTAGCAACAGACACAATTCCCTCTGCACCCGGAAAAGAACGGGGTGCCAAGAGGTTTCTCATGAGAGGCCTTTTGGTGGGCGGTCCGGCCGTGGCGGGACTCGACCCTCTCCTCTTCCTGTCCTGCAGATCAGGAGGACGCCGGGGGCGCAGGGTCCAACGCTATCTTGAGTCGGGGGCCCTGGCGCTTCGGAGGGGGGTGGCGCCTGGCTGAGCGTGAACGCTGCTGAGTCCTAGCAGGCTGAGGGGCGAAAACGGCAGGTGCAGGTTTCGCGGGCTGCTGAGTCGGCGCAGTCCTGGGGCGACTCTGAGCAGCTGCTGGGCTGGAGCGCTTGGGCAGGAAGTGTCGCATAGCCTGTGCCTTCTGTGCTTCTGTGAAGCGCTCAGCGAATCCTTCCACCGCAGGTCCGAAGAGGCCGCTGGGGGAAATTGGAGCATCAAGGAAGGAGACCTTGTCCGCGTCCTTGATCCCCGTCAGCGTGAGCCACAGGTGGCGCTCGAGCACTACCAGGCTGGCCATAGACCTTCCTATGGCTTGGGCGGTAGTCTTGGTGGCTCGCAAAGCCAGGTCCGTTGCGCTTCTCAGCTCCCTGAGAGTCGCAGGATCAGGCTCAGACTCATCTACGGCAGAGAGGAGCTTCGCCTGATAGACCTGAAGAACCGCCATAGAGTGGAGCGCCGAAGCCGCCTGTCCAGCTGAAGCGTAGGAGCGTCCAGCGAGCGCTGAAGTGGTCCTGCATGGCTTGGACGGGTGACTGGCCTTCGCCTTCCAGCCGATGGCAGTGGGTGGGCAGAGATGTGCAGCCACTGACTCATCCAGTTGAGGCATCCTCTCATATCCCTTTTCTTCAGCGCCGTCAATTGTAGTGAGGGCGGATGAAGCGGAAGTACGGAGGCGGGCAGAGTAAGGGGAGCGCCAAGATATCGTGAGCTCGTCGTGAACTTCAGGGAAGAACGGCGATGGTCGTTGTTGAGGGCCTGACGGCGCCCTGGCAGAAACCACTCATCCAGACGGCTGCGAGAGGGCTCCTCTGGTGGAGACCACTCCAAACCCAGCTCATCAACCGCTTTTGAGAGGACACGGAAAAGTTCGGCATCCATCCCGGCTTTGGCGGCGCTGGGCGCGGGCAAACCTGAGGGGGCGGGGTCAGTCACTGAGCCCAACAGCTCCTCAGCATCTGAAGCTACCAGTGACATGCTGTCATCGGCTAGCTCATCGTCACTTCCCCCGAACGAGACCAGATCGCTCACGCTTGCAGAGGGACGCTGGTCAGGTTGGGAAAAAAGGACGGGAAACATGTCTCTGTGTGGCGAAAGCGAGGCACGTGGGATCTGAGCCGGCATGAGCTCGCTCTCAACCGGGTGCTGAGAACCTCTGCCCCGCTGTTTTTTCCTCACAGGTCCCTGTGAGGAAGAAAACGGGAGGGTGCGAGATCGCTCTCTGAAAAGAAAGCGATGCGCGTGCGCAGAGAGGCGAGACTGATGCTCTCGCAATGAGAACAATCAGAACCAGCGAGCGCGGCATCCGCATGGGATTTCCCCAAGCAGGAAACACACTCGCGGTGACTGTCATCGGCGTGCAGGGGAGACCTGCACGAGCCGCAGTAACGGCGCATTAGAACGCCGATTTGCTCTTTTAGAAACTTACGTGATAATCGCCGGATAGCGGCAGCGAACGGGACCGGAACTGCTGCGATGCTGGGGCGCGTAGAAGGCGGATCAGCCGAGCAGATCGAGGTCGCTGGGTCCTACTGCGAGGCGTGTCAACGGCGAGTAGGCTTCCGGATCAGTGTAGACGAAGTCGTCGTCACTGAAGGAGAAAAAATCTGAGGATCCTATGGCGAAACGACCGCTTATATAGCCAGTTTCCCCGCCCATTTCGGCGGGAACTGGCGGGTATCGTCGCCATAGGTTCGTGCAGCTCCGCTGCCGACCCATTGGTTCGTTTTTCTACCACTGCACGAACCAATAGTCGTGCAGTTTCACTGCGTGATTGAATAAGACTTCAGTTCAGGAGAAAAAAGGCATTTTCCCATATGCGTCTTTAACAAGACGCAGTACGAGTGGAGTAGCGATAGGGAACTGCACAACCACAAACCTACAGGTCCAAACAAAGAGTCAGTTTAGAGTAGATGCCTGTCACCAAACAGAGATTTAAATACACTTTATGTAACCCAGCAACCAAACACGCGTTACTCGGATAAACACGGTGAACTCCACTCCTCCTGAAATGAGATTGGCTCTTCTCTGCCCATAATCTAATTAGGTTTGCGACAGCTTCAATCTCATTGGTGTCTTTTAACTTTAGGGGCGTGACAAACTGTTCACGCAGCGTAGTGAGAGTTGAGGAGTCAGAGTTTGCGTGCTCAATCTTTAGAGGAGAGAACTGGATTAAAACTTTGTCCTTGAAAAAGCGTTGCTTCAAACGAATGTGCTCTCAGAAATAACACATAGAAGTGACTATTTAATACCCTATCCTGTGGCTGGTTTTTAATATCTGGTAAGTAAAAGTTATCTGTGTTTTTGTTTGCGGTATTTCATCAAATCTAAATAGGCTTTCTAGTGTGCATTGTGTTTAATACGACTTTATCTGTAGCGGTATTTTGGTTTAATATGGGAAACTACAAGATTTGTTCTTTTCCTTTCCTTTTAGTGAAGTTTAAAACAATTAAATTGTGTTTCGTACTGTATGTTTTGTGTTTACGTGTTTATGATGGTGCCCAAGTTAAAATTTGCATTTTGTAACTTAAATATAAGTATCTTATATTTTTTTATATATATATTTAACACCTCATTAATTATTTTTTAATCAGCTTGAAATAATGTAATAAGATAATGTACATGTAAATTAATGTTTTTATCGTTTTAAGAAAATTAGCTTTATTAAAAAAATAAACCGTCTGACAGTTGATGTCTGCACCTATTAAGAAAATAATAATTAGCTGAACATTTTATTTTAGTTGTCAGAGGTAAAAAATTATAAACTAAAAAAAACTTCTGATTTGTTGGTAGTTGAAAATAGTTGAAACACACACCGAGGAAAAGACTGAATTGTCCTGCTCAATGAAATAATGATGACATGAAGTATTTGTATCATTGACTGTGCATAATGCCTATAGCACATTAAAATGATTTGATAAACTAGGTAGCACTAAATTATCTACTTCTGTTCTCAAGCAAATGATATGCAAACTGTAATATACAAATTTAAATTGGTATTCAGCTTCCCAACTAAGAAGGTCCAGGCATGCCATTTGGCACAGGGAGCTCTCTGATATGATTGGTGTCTGCTTTGTAAGTCTTAAGGGTGGTCGAATTAATTAATTAATTTGTTCAAATATTTTTTAATTTCCAAGAGCTATAGTTAGAGAGGTTTTACCCTTCCTTACAGAGGCTGTTCCCAATCTTCACTGTTTCTTAGTGTAAAACCATTGTTTACATGCTGAATAGAATGTGAGTGGTTACTGTGGTCTAATTGATGATTTGGGGCCTTATTGAACTAAATTGAAGAAGGATCTCCTTTTTTCTAGTGTTGGTAGAGTGTGATATCTGGATCATGCTATACATTTAAGTTGTGGAGTTGATGGACGTAGTCTTCAGTGCTACATGTCTTGAGCGTCTGTTTTAAAACACGACTTCAATTCATTGCCACAAGGAACATTACAAACCTATTTTTACAACTTGACCTCAAAGTTCCTGGCCCTAATTCTGTGAAGGAAACCACTCTTTGGAAAACCATATATAGTCTCCACCCTTTACACATTTTCCCCATGTAAGGTGATGTGTGCTGTAAAATTGTCTATTGTACAGTGAGTATGTGTGTCTCTTAGTGTTTAGATAGATTTTTTGGGACAGTCATTATGAATTCCTTTTCAAATTCTTTTAATGTTCACTCACTGTAAGTCCCTTTTTTCCCTGTTTAAATGAGAAGCCTTTTGTCATTCTGTTAAACTTTAGTATTTTGTGTTCTGACCATTAACAGGTAATCTTGGTCAATTTGATGATGTGTTTCTGTCTTCTGGAGATTATATTTGGTTCAAAAGTAATTGCACAAGGGCAGCATCTGTGCACGTGGCTGGCTGTATTTAGAGCTGGCTATAAAAAGCAGGTGAGGTAAGACGGGGGTTGAATGCATCCTGGGCCAGTCAACAGTTTTTTTTCCTAACCATCTTTCCAGGCTGTCCAAGGACAGACTGCTGAATCACAGACATGTTTGACTAACAATAAACATATTTTTTTCCCCCTGCTGCTTTAGACTGTCTTCTGACATCATCTCGAACAAAACGATGGCTTGTTGAGTCACAAAACCCTATATAAATTCCAACTGTTCATGATTCACCAGAGAGAGACAAACATAGCTAAATATTTTGGTTTGTTCATGTCCAGGTCGACGACATAAATGGTGACAAATTTAAAGTTTTAGGATTGCTAATACCTCTGTCAAACCTAATTATTTTCTTTCATGTCAAATCTTAGGAGTTGCCAGCATGATTTATAAAAAATAATGAAGATCAACAGGTGACGGAGAGCTATAAATGTGTACAATTAGTTGTTAGAGTTAATGTAAGTACTAATGACATGTGAAAAGTAGCTTTTTTTAAATGGATAGTTCACCCACAAATTGAAATTATGTAATTTGCTTGTCGTCATTCCAAACTCACATGACATTTCTTCTGCAGAACAAAAAAAAAAAGATAATTTTGAAAAATATCAGGGACCAAACATTTTTAAAATGTCAGGAACCAAAGTTTTGGTTGCCCATTGGTTTCCATTGTATGGGGGGGGGGGGGGGGGGGATCACACAGAAAAATATGTCTCTTTTTTTATTATAACACAATGCAGATCAGGTGTGTTTGTGTGAGGGTGCATCCAGCTGACATTGGGTCTGGCAGCTGTTCTTTTACCACTAATCATAAGAGTAAACACAGCTGGGTCAGGAAGCTCTGAAATAAAGTGCTGCATTTCTAAGACAGCCTCTATTGTTCTCTTTGATGGATGTGTGGACTGGAGTAAAGCCACAAGCTAGAGATTCATCCCTTTCAATCCCTTTCCCTGTCATTTCTCTAAATCAAACTATATTGACAGCTTTTATATATCGCTGTAACATAATTGATCATGTTCCTCAACATATGTTTCCAGAGCTCCGTGTTTCAAGGAAAAGGTCTGATAGTTATTTCAGGACTTATTTGGCCTGAATGTCTTAGTGGGCTGGGTTCTAGGTTAGACTTAACCTTTCATGAGAAAATAATAATTTTCTTCAAAGCACATGTAAATGTTAGGCCTGTTTCCACCTGTTATTAAGTTGTGTTTTCAGCAATCTGATCATCAGTGGTCAGTCGAGACTCATTACCTTTTCCACCTGGTATTATCACGGGTTTCAAATGTGTCTTCTGTGACCACTTGTTTTCGGATTTCGCTGCAATACTCCTATTTCTTTACATTTTACATAGCGTTCTTGGGAACATTGCGTACGGTGGATGAATGCTTTTGCATTAATGAACCTTTTTATGCAGATAACAAGCGGGAGGGAAAGGTAGCGCTAACGAATGAAAAAGGATAAGGATTCCCAGATCAGTGGAAATCCATCTTAATACCAGGTGGAAACAGGCCCACAGTCTCACAGAACTAAACAATCTTATGTCTTTCTATCTACTGGCTCAAGGACAACATGGAGTTACCAAAAACTAGGTTTATGTGATTACATAAAGACCATTTTTTATTTGATTGCCTGTGTGCTTTGTCAAGAGACTCACAGCAAAATGACAATCTGATGCAGATGCGACTCACAGCGGGCATCCTTAATAGTCACAGCATTTCAACTTCTGTTGTTTGAAAATTAAGGAGGCAGTGACCAAGAAGCTTCAAAAATACTAAGAAGCTGCTGTCCTGCTTGCATCTGATTAAACTTTGCCATCAAACGTGAAACCATGTATCCTGAATGCGAATTGTTAATCATGATAATTATGTAACCAAGCATTTTTCTGGGGCTTCACTTATTAAATAGATAAGGGAGGCAGAACTTACCGAAGTTGTGAAGGAACATATGCTTTCTACTGCAAATGAATTCACGCGTTATCCCAGTTCATTTCATTGCAGTAGTTCATGTTTGTTGAGTGCTCCTGTTATAATTTCAGCCAGCTTCATGAAAAATCAGAAACAGTCAATTATTCAGTCACCCCTCTGGTATTTGTAATTGGTAAATGTGTGACATAGCTCCTGCGGTGCAAGATTTCAAGGAAGAAAAAAGCATACACCCTGACTTGAATGTCTGGAAATTGCTGTCTGAATAATTTTGAGTCGCCTAGCTATTAGATTTAGCTATTGTGAAATTAGAAGTAAACGCACTCATTAATTTATTCAGATATTACTTTAGTGTTGCTCTGTTAGAGGACTAGTGTTATTAAAGTACCAGTAGCTCAGTACCAAGTTGATATTGAAATTTTGAAAATGTGATTGTAACGATGTATATGGGCAGGAAGGAGGCGGGAACCGGCGAACATTCAAACAAACATTTAATAACAAAATAAACAAACATAACAGAAAAGCGGCAGCCCCTCACGGACGACTGCCGCGCACACACAAAACATAAACTAAAATCCCAGGCCTGGTCCTCTCTCCCTTCCACTGTCGTCACTCCTCCTTTTATCCTTCCGTAGCTCCTCCGTGGGATTCGAGACCGGTGAGTGGCGCAGGTGTCATTCATTCGCAATCACTCCACCGGCCTCGCTCCGTTCCCACGGCTTCCCACGCCCGCCCCACTCGTCACAGTGATGATACCAGCTTTTCTGCCACACCGTTAGTACAGAGTCAGTCTGGTACCTGCTGGTAGGCACTGCTTTCAAACACTCTTGATAACTGATAACTATAGCAATGCAAAAATCTGAAAGTCCAAAAAAAATTGTCAAAATAAATTTTAAATTTACATGTTGGTGTTTTCTTAATTCGTTCTTTAATTAATAATGCTAATAATAATTACTTTATTTAATATATATATTTTGTAAAATAGCTCAACAAATTTGGTACAGATACCAAGAAATTTTACTGATATTGCTACTGATGACTGCAATTTTGGTGAGGACCTTATGTAATTGTGATCGTAAAAGTGCATAGTGTATGTTTGTGGCTATTCCTGGCCGACATTCACTTGTCATTTGAAAAGCTTTCTTCTAATCCATGTCAGCTCAGCCTCAATGGCCTTAACACATGCCAGGAGAACAAAGTCTTAGATGCTCAGGTTATAGAGAGAGATGTAAATTAGAGTGTTCAGTATAATTATCCCCTCCTCCAGCTGTCTAAGTAGTGCTAATTGCAATTCCTCTCGTTCAGGATTGGGTTTGAGTGTGTGATTTGCCCAAAGGGATTAGATTCTGTGGGTCATCGCTATCCCACTATGCCTCAGACTCAACGAGCCTTTTGTTGCACTCTCCAGATGGGACATTTTGGACAAAAATGCGAGGGGGTTGTGAGTATCACTGCACATACTGCCACCATTTGTTGCTGCCCTATATCTGTGTACGTTTCACCCATAATAAATATGACTTAGTGGTTTTATTAGAGCTTGTTTGCAAAGAATTAGAACTAATAGATCTGTTACCATAAGACTTGAGTATTGCTCAGTTCGTTCCCCAGTCCACCTCCATGTCCTTTAATTAGAACATTGTTGTGCCAAACACACCCTGTATAGTAACAAATAATCCGCCTGTCATCCGGCTGAAAGCGGTTTAAGAAGGCATCCATTTAACCATCGTCTTCATGCTCTTTTTCTTTCAACTAAGATACTTCTAAAGTTGTATTTTTATCCTTGGTAATGGTTTGTAAGTATTATTTTTTTGTCATTCTGGGGTATGGCTCCTGACAGGAAACCTTCAGTAATTTTCAGAATGAAAGATTTATTTGTCCTGTAAAAAGTGCTGTTAAACCCTGTGGTCTAATGGCACGTGCAGACTTGTGCCTCTGGAAACTTTGGCCTCGGTTATTATTATTTTGGTTTAAGAACCAATTCACTGGCTCCTAATGATGTTGTTCATTATAGCCATGAACTGGTTTGTCCCATTTGATCTTGTTTTCTAGTCTGCACTGTTTATTCTTGGCTAACAGCAAGCTGCTTAATCATCAAATTTTTTCCATGTTTCTGTAAAAAATCTGCTGGATGACTGCATGTTTTTTCCATTTACATGACCATGAGCAGGTAACGATGCAGCATTTATAAACCTATCTGCCATTTGTGTTTCAAAGGCGGTTTTATGATTATTCCAAACTGTGAGTGTCATTAACAAGCAGTCTCTGATCCTCCTAGTCTTTTTTTGACATTTCACCACAGGATCCCCTACATCAATTAGGTGTAAATTAGCATTTAGCAAAAAACTCACGCACATTAAGATGCATAAATTAGTTAGTAAGAATTCGTTCAGCACTCCAGTATCAGGTTGCCACAAATCTGCTGTCATATACAGCATAATACCTTTAAAAAGCAAAGCCTAGCATGTCCCCTTCACCTTGAGCAATGCTGTTTTTCTCATGAGTGTGGATAAGCGGGTAGAAAGCAGAGGAGAGTCACATTTTCTAGTCAAAGATGGTCATTCTGCTCTTTCGGGTGAAGCATGTATCTGCCTCCTATCCAAGCGTGAACAAATGGTACATGGAGCGCAATTTTTCTCGTCTTCTCTGTGAATGAACAGCTTGACCTGCCCTAACCTCTCAGTGCTCAGACATCTGTTTGTCTGCTTAGTTCCTGTGCAGAACAGCATCACTGCTGCTTCATCTCAGATGTCCTGTCCTGCTGGAGGAAGATAAATGACCATGAAAAATTATGGCACTCCTGTAGCACTTCTCCAGAACTTAGTAAGTGGCTTACCTACAGTAGAGAGCATTTTAAGGCATCATAGGCTTATTTATAAATTTTTGTTCACCTAGTAGTGATGCACGGATGGCGGTTATATCTGCGGGCGCAGCGGATAAACCACAGGTCGGGTGGGTCGGGTAATAAAAAAATGCATTCTGATTATTTTTGGGTGGATAAGATAAATCATTAATGATGCAAATATTAAATACATTTTCTAAAATATGAACGTGTTTTAAATAGGCTACACAAATTGAATTAAAGTTATTTAACAAAACATTATTTTAGTCAAGAGCAATTTGGTACTAACAGCGTGCGCTTTGGATGTGACCATGAGCACACAGAAAAGCGCCTCTGGTACCGAATGGCTTAAAAAGACATGGAAATAATACATTTTTGTGACAATGCAAGAATGCAGTTAGGCAATTGACATTTCTGTCAACTGTATCGAAATGCGAGCTAAAGTCTTGTATCGCACCATGCAGCTCTAGATGTGCCAATGTGAAGTCACCTTTATTTATATAGCTCTTTTAACAATACAAATTGTATCAAAGCAACTGCACAATATCAAAATAGGAAAATAGTATGTCAATAATGAAAAATTACAAAATTAAACACTCAAAATTTTCAGTTGAAGGCATTTCATTATTGAATTTAGTGATGGCATTATCCAGCTCAGTTCAGTTTAAATAGTATCTGTGAAATCAAGTCGACGATATCGCTGAAATGAAGTGTCCACAACTAAGCAAGCCAGAGGCGACAACGGCAAGGAACCAAAACTCCATCGGTGACAGAACGGAGAAAAAAACCTTGGGAGAAACCAGGCTCAGTCGGGGGGGGGGGGGCAGTTCCCCTCTGGCCAGACGAACCAGCAGTTTGTTCCAACTGCAGCAAAGTCAGATTGTAAGGGCTCCACTGGAACGATGGCTGTCTAGTAGGGCTGGGCGATATGGCCTAAAAAAATCCCCCCTACTTAAAATCAATCTGCAGATGACATAGAAATTGTTCAAAACAAGTTGTAACTTTTTGTTTTGATTTTCCCTTCTGGGATTTGATCTGGATTTCCTCCTTGGGGTTAAAGTGCAATCAGAAATAAGAATCCAAATGGCAAGATGGCAGGCCCTGCCATTGTAAACAGTAAAAATGTAACGCAACATAAAATGTAACATAACATAAAATTATGTGACCCTTTTTGATACGTTTTCTTTAAAATACTTTTGATACGTTTTCTTTATACGCGGGTCCTTCACACCATTCTCTGTAATCAGGGGCGCCTTAAGAAAACCAGAGGCCCCTGGGCTACCGCATTATGGTAGGCCCCCCTACCCCAGAAAAACTTTTTTTATTTTTTAAGCTTCCTGACAATTATTTGTCAAATTTCGATTTTTTTTTTCTTGTTAATATGCCAGTTAACGTTCACAACACTGATTATGTTTACATGCGCACGAATAATGTGATTATTTCCAATAATCAGAGTAAGGACTTAATCGCATTATGATGTTTACATGTCACGAGAAAAACTCTCATAAAATTGTTTAAATTAATATATTTTTTTTACTGCCGTTATTCACATACCTCATTGCACAGCTCAAATGATGGACTCAGAAAGAGCAGATGTGTTTACTGGCCGCTGTTTTAATTTATTTACGTCTAATGCATAATGATTTTGTATGGCTGTATTGCATGCATTTTCGGTGCCATAGAAATGTGATGGAATTTGTTTGCCTATACGCTGCCGTCGCGTTCTCGCCGTTTCTGGATGAGGGTAAGGAACAGAGACTGGTGGCAGCGAGTTGTGTTTTCCCCAGAAATGCGTTGCTTTCTTCCCCTCCATCGTTTCTAATCTGCGTATTAACACAGGTGTTATTAATCCTGTCATTCATTTACATCACGGGCGCATGCGCACTTTGGTCAGAGCGGCAATACTGCGATTAAGGTGTTTACATCCTGTATATTTCCACTAAAATCGGCGTATGTTAATACGATTATGCTTGCTGCGATTATGAGCTTAATTGCATTATTTAAATCGAAGTATTGCGTTTACATGAGGTAAAGATTAATCGCAATATTGTCAAAATCTCATTATAATTGCATTAAGAGGGGGCAGGTAAACGCACACACTCACTGTTCTGCATAAAATGTGAATATAAGTGAATATGCAAATTCCTTCTTTGCCACATGGTAGCGCTTAGGAACAGCAGAATATAGCCGTTACATAACACTACGTTATTACATGCTTTATACGGAGGTAATATGAAAATAAAATACCATCAAAACTTTCCTGGCTGAAATGTGAGTTTACAGGTATGATTTAAACACCATAAATCACACGAAATATTCATTATTCATCATCAGTAGAACTAAACAACACGACATGTTGACATAAATGTGGACTGTTTGGTGATTTTGCTAGCTGCGTTTTTTTTAAACATGCCGTGCTCACGTTTAATTAATTAACTCAGAGCCGTATAAAGTTTAATGATTGCATTTAAGCATTAGGACGATTCCTATTTAAAATTGAGACTTTGAAGCAGCACCTTAATCTAACCATCTGCTAACAGACACACGTATTACATCCACGCAAATGACTGAACTCGCATTGTATGATGTTATAGAAAGTTGTCCGATCCAGTTCCTTTCACACAGCAGTGTTATTTATCTTGTTCATCTGCACGTTAACATAAAGACACTCGTGTGCTGGGCTACTTTACTAGCAGCGAATGCATTGATTGTGCTGCATTCCGCTTACAGTATATCGGTGGAACATACCAACTACACAAACTGTGTGGGGGGAACCTAAACTGAACCGTTCACTATATAGGCAACTTCAACCAGGACGTCGCTGAAAATGAGTGTGTGAGTTTGTTTACAGAATGCTGTTGTCACTGCTGTAAACTCCCATATAAATAATTATTAGAAAAATATAATTTCCTTGCAGCCAGTGGGCCCCCTTTCTAGTGTAGGCCCCTGGGCTTCAGCCCCTTGAAGCCCGTGCATTAATGTGCCCCTGTCTGTAATAAAGAATACATAATCAAAACACATTTTAGTGGAACATGACCTACATTCACAAACATGTCTTTCTTCACTTTCTGCATAATATTAATGCACGCACACTCATACACACGCATGTGCACACACACACACACACACACACACGCGTATACCATTATGATTATTCATGCCAATTTTGTGGAACTATATATTGGTTTAATATAATGCATTAATTAGGCTGTTCACGTGTCTTTTGCGAATGGGAAAATATATATCACTTGAATGCATAGCTATTAGACTCTTTCCTATAGCATTGTGCAATCTGTGTCCAAAGCACTGGAGGTTGGGCTACTCATTGTCTTGCAGAGCTTTGATCATGTTGGCGCCGCTGTCTGTAGTCACACAGACGAGTCTGTCTTCAGCAAAGTTCCAAGAGCTCAGAGCATCTTTTAGCCCCTGGGCAATTATTTTGCCTTTGTGGTCATCGGGAACGTAAGCCGTTTGGAGGCAGAGGTCAGTCATCGTTAACTAAGTGCACCGTTAAACTCCCAGAGGGGAGCGTCGGCAGATATTAAAGAGAAAACCGATTTTCATTCAAACAAATCGATGTAAACTACACATTCGAGTTAATCGATAAAATCGATTTATCACCCAGCCCTACTGTCTAGGTGACAGGGTCCTCACTGGGGATCTGTCTCTGGGGCTCATTTAGGTGTCCTGGTCTCCGCTGACATTCAGAGCTGTAGAGGTTGTCTTTAGGTGCTGATCCACCATCTGATCTGGATACGGACTGGATCTGGTGACTGCAGTGACCATCTGGGCTGGATAAGGACCAGATTGGATGGCTACGGTGACCTCGGAATAAGAAAGAAACAGACTAACATTAGCGTAGATGTCAATCTTCTTATGATGTAACAAGTACATCGTGTTTTATGGGAAGTGTTCCCGGTTCAGGTTGACCTAATTAATGCAGCCTAACAATCCTTTAACGGATTCCTGTGTGTCTGCCTCCCGAACATTGTTAGATAGATTGTTCCAGAGTTTGGGCGCTAAATAGAAAAAGGATCTGCCTCCCGCAGTTGATTTAGGTATTCTAGGTATTATCAAATGGCCAGAGAAAGCAGTGGACGTGGAGGACTATAATGCGATAAGAACTCGCTCAAGTACTGAGGAGCTAAACCATTCAGGGCTTTATAAGTAATTAACAAGATTTTAAAATCTATACGATGTTTAATAGGGAGCCAGTGCAGTGTTGACAGAACCGGGCTAATGCGGTCACACTTTCTGGTTCTAGTAAGACCTCTAGCTGCTGCATTTTGAACCATCTGTAGTTTAAGCGTGCAGAACATCCACCCAATAAAGCATTACAATAATCTAACCTTGAGGTCATAAACACATGAATTAACATTTCTGCATTTGACATTGAGAGCATAGGTCTCAGTTTAGATATGTATATTAAGATGAAAAAATGCAGTTTTACAAATTCTAGAAACGTGGCTGTCAAAGGAGAGATTGCTATCGAATAGCACACCTAGGTTTTTGACTGATGATGAAGAATCGACAGAGCAGCCATCAAGTCTTAGTCAGTGAAGAGAAGGTCAAAGAGAAGACTCGGTACAGCTGATTCACTTACGCTGTTTTCAAATGACTGATTTGATCTGATGGTTTGTGTCAATGTATTTACTCATCTAACCTACACACTATATAGGTGTGGCATATCAAGATGCTGATTAGACAGCATGATTATTGCACAGGTGTGCCCTAGGCTGGCCACAATAAAAAGCCACTCTAAAATGGCAGTTTTACTGTATTGGGGGGTCGAAAACCATTCCGTATCTGGTGTGACCACCATTTGCCTCACACAGTGCAACACATCTCCTTCGCATAGAGTTGATCAGGTTGTTGATTGTGGCCTGTGGAATGTTGGTCCACTCCTCTTCAATGGCTGTGCGAAGTTACTGGATATTGGCAGGATCTGGAACACGCTGTTGTATACGCTGATCCAGAGCATCCCAAACATGCTCAATGAGTGACATGTCCGGTGAGTATGCTGGCCATGTAAGAACTGGGATGTTTTCAGCTTCCAGGAATTGTGTACAGATCCTTGAAACATGGGGACCATGCATTATCATGCTGCAACATGAGGTGATGGTCGTGGATGAATGGCACAACAATGGGCCTCAGGATCTCATCACGGTATCTCTGTGCATTCAAAATGCCATCAATAAAATGCACCTGTGTTCGTTGTCCATAACATATGCCTGCCCATACCATAACCCCACCGCCACCATGGGCCACTCGATCCACAACGTTGACATCAGCAAACCACTCACCCACACAACACCAAACACGCTGTCTGCCATCTGCCCTGTACAGTGAAAACTGGGATTCATCTGTGAAGAGAACACCTCTCCAAGGTGCCAGATGCTATCGAATGTGAGCATTTGCCCACTCAAGTCGGTTACGGCGACGAACTGCAGTCAGGTCGAGACCCCGATGAGGACGACGAACATGCAGATGTGCTTCCCTGAAACTGTTTCTGACAGTTTGTGCAGAAATTCTTTGGTTATGCAAACCGATTGTTGCAGCAGCTCTCTGGGTGGCTGGTCTCAGACGATATTGGAGGTGAAGATGCTGGATGTGGAGGTCCTGGGCTGGTGTGGTTACACGTGGTCTGCGGTTGTGAGAAAGAAAGAAGAGATCCTAATCTAAAAGATAATATAGAGTTTGTGGCTGTTTGCGGCTGAATGAAGCAGTAGTAAGAGTAGGAAAATCACAAAAAGTTTGTGAAAGTTGAGAAAAGGTGAGAAAAAAGACATCACGATTCTATTGAAGATAATAATTGAAAATCTGTGATTGTCACACAATGAAAATACACATTCTTAGGAAAAAATCTTCGCAAACGTTAGGCGAACATTTGTGTGTGGGACGTATACAATTCTAAGTTTAATTTTACTGCTTTAAGTATCATAAAACCAAAAGTTATGGTATTCATTGTAAAGAAGAGGCTCTAAGCTTTCAAATTAAACCATATATGGGCTGATACCATATAATGAAGGCTATGTAAATGAAGCAAACATTTTTGAAGCATATGAAGCATAAGAATATTTTGATCACCTATATTTTGATTCTTGTGCATATGACTAACACAAGGAGATGTTAGTCAAAATAATGTAATTTACATTTACATGTAGCTAATTTAAATGGTTAATGAGAGATCTGTCATCTAATTTTGTGTGCAAAATATATTTATTTGTATAAATTAATTGTATAAAAATTGTAATTTCATATCATTTTCAAAATCTGAAGTTGAGTACCTTTATTTGTTAGAATATGTATAACTTAATATTTTAACATTGCAAAAGCTGAATAATCTAAGTCTACTGATTCATCAGTGAAATCAGCATTAGATTCATCGATTATTTAAATAATCGTTTGCTGCAGCCCTAATTAGATGGCAGCAAGGATTTGGAAAAGGGCTTATATAGCAAAAATGTGTTTTTCTGTGGTGGGGAATTTTTAATATGTAGCGCATCTATGCATTCTTTACAAATATCTGTTTTATTGTAGTTCGTATATTCACAATTTGTCATATTCACAAGTATGTCTCTCTGTTAATTACATGGCCCCTGGTCTCTCTGGTGTTGAACAATTATCTAGGTTATATTATAGTTGAACATCAAGTATGAAACATTATGTAAAAATCACCAAACCTAGCAACAGTTAACTCTATCTCAGGTGTATTCAATTACTGTTCCAAGAGGTCTAGTCTCTATATGTCTCTAAAAAAAAAAAATAATAATTCTTTCACTTTTTGAAAATCTTCTTCTTTCTCTTTATCTCTCCCTTCCCTTGCTAGCTTGTACTTATTTGAACAATGCCTGAGACTTTGGTGTTTTTGGCCTTCTCTGTATGTTTGCCTCTTCAAGATTAATCGCTTTATGTACTCCCCAATTGTAAGTCGCTTTGGATAAAAGCGTCTGCTAAATGACTATAAATGTAATGTAATAAATCCAGAGTCCAGACAATACTTTTTTGGAATAGTTATAAATTTCCATCTGGGCAGCAGCAGTACTTTGAAAAAGGAAAAAATTCTAAACGGTCAAAATAGTCATCAAAGATGAGGATATTGGGCCCCGAGAGCCAAAGCAGTGGTGTCTGAATTTTTCAAAATGTTTTCAGAAATGTCATCAATTGAGCCCAATTGTAAATTAATGTTAAAAAGGCATGGTATGCCAGAAAACCATTTAATTGAGAAAAGATATTGCATTGGGAGTTCAGGGGCATTTTGACCATTTTGAAATTTTGTTTAAAATAAGTGTAAACTAAAAACAAACATACAATGTACATAATAATCTAAATGCTCTCATCATAATCAGAAAACAAAGTTTACTAATAATTTCTAAGTTTTATTTATCTCTCAGTGCAATCTACAAATAATTTCCCCAGTTATAACTGTTTATTATGAAATGCTCTTAACATACTTATTAGTGATGATGATGTAGATAAAAGGAACATCTTGTCAAAAAACTTGTCCGAGTCATATATGTATGACAGATACAAAATACTTGTATTTGCTGCATTCTCATTTTCTGCGTTGTTTAAAATGAAAATATCAATCTATTTCGCTGCTCACTCTGTTTCTGCTACTGTTGTCACAGTAACCGTGTCATCTGAAGCTCCTAATGTGGCACTTCAGCATGCTTAACAGGAGATAGAAGCAACCTTCACAGAGCAGAACAAACTTGAATGAAGTGCGTTTGGCTCTAGATAAAAAATATTAGAGGATATAGTGCTGAAAGATCATACCATAATTAACCCCTGAGCGCTTGTGGTGTGCAGCTCCATTGTTTTGATGCTCTGCTCACTCTAAACTGTAGAAAGGGTAAAATGGTGCTACTGTTGTCATTATTTCTCACTGTCTGGTTGGAATCGCAGTCTGCTATTTGACAACAAATCTATTGTGCCACGAAGACTTTTCCAAGTAGTATCTTGCTTATAATTATTCAATATTTGCTGGAGTTATGTTCTGCTGTTCAAGTCCAACACTAGCTTTGGATGTAAAATAACCAAAAAAAAAAAAAAAACTTTTTGAATGTAGATTTTTCAAAGATTTTTATGTACTATGAAAAGCATATTAGACAGATAAATAATTTGTTTAGTAATTATTATAGTGATTAGTTCTGGAGATAAAACGTATAGAATGTTCTCCACTGGGTACCTCAAGTATTAATCCCAATCCAATTAAATCAAAACAAGGTACTAAATCTACAGTATTGCTGGCTGAGGTTTCATTACTCACATAGTCAAATCTGTCTCATTAGACTCTGAATTACAGTAATGCATGAACCTGTCAAACAAGCTTTACAGACCTAACTGCTGTATTTTAAGCTTTAAATGGTCACTACTTGTATCTGGACCACATGCATACAGTTATTAAAGAAAGTAATTTATTCTAAAATCTTTCCAAACCATGTTTATTTCAGGAAAAACACAATGTCTCATAACCTTCCTTATGCACATTGAGGTGTGCAGTGTGTGTGTGTTCTGTATTGTGTGTCTGTTTGGTTACGGGAAACCATGCACCCCTGAAAAGGAGAGATGTTAGCAATCTTCTGCTATCTCACACTGATACCCGTAAAATCAAGCTAAATTAAGAAAATGTTTTTACTTAAATAAACGCTGCTCCACTCTATGGGTGCAACGATTAGTCGACATTATCGACGACGTCGACAATAAAAAATTGTTGACAAATATTTTTGTTGTCGAGTAGTTGTTTGATCTCATATGGCCTGATGTAAGAGCCTGCAATACTGTGGTTTGACAAGCGTGGCGCTGTAGCACAAGCCCTCCTGGGTGCAATTCAAGAGAATTCAGAGCATGAGAGCAAACGCTGCCGAACGAACCTGAAGCTGCAGAGCGGTGTTTGGACTAATATGTAAATGTATATTGCACGCTTTCCTCTCAGTAACGTATAAACGTAACACAAAATGACAGCAGTGTGAAAGCACTCAAAGCAGCAGTTAAAATGCATCTGATTACTACGATGTGGAGGTTTGCATGAGCTCTGCAGTTCAGTAACATACTCCAGTAAAGTCCGGTCACATCATATTTATTTATATAGTACTTTATGCAATAGATAGCTTTACGGTATTAAACATGAAAAAACAGACCCTGTGTCGCTTTCAGTTAGATTTACAACTTGATTTTCTGTCATAAAGCAGTTCTCCAGTGCGGAGCTAGCTAATGATAACATATTTTTACTAGTGGAATAAAATCATTTAATTAAAGGGACTGTTTGGTTTATAGAGATCAAAGTTTGATCTAGCTCAGGACTGTTTTGGTTATCATAACCCTATAAAAGTATTTTAAGACATTATGCTGTGAATAAAATAGTTTATCCAAAGCGTCTTATCACTTACCTTTATTTTGTTTCTTATACAAAAGGAGATGTGTGGCAGAATGATGTCACTCAGTTATATTTTCATTTAGCTAATTAAATAGTTAGAGAGTGTCTCGGTCTGTAATCTCATTTTGTGTGCCAAATACATCTATTTGAATAAGGAATTGGTAACATTTTACAATAAGGTATCATTTGTTAACATTAATGTATTAATTGACATGAATGAACAATGCATTAATCTTTGTTAATGTTGGTTAATAAAAATACAGTTGTTCATTGTTTGTTCATAGTGCATTTACCAATGTTCAAAAACATAACTTGTTTTTTTATATTAATGCATTAGTAAATGCTGAAATTAACTAAGATTAATAAATGCTGTAGAAGTATGTTCATTCTTAGTTCATGTTAACTAAGGAACATTATTGGAAAGTGTTACCAATTAATTGTATAATAATTGTAATTACATAAAATGCTTTTCTAAAGCTGAAGTGACCTTTATTTATGTTAGAATGTGTATAACTTAATATCTTAACTAATTGCAAAAGATGAATATCAATCAAAGTCTACTGATTAATCAGTGAAATAATCGATGATTAGTTTATTAATTGTTCTAATAATTGTTAGATTAATCGATTATCAAAATAATCGTTTGTTGCAGCCCTACTCCACTCTCCGAACTGTATCTCCATTAACAAGATCTTTAACATAAACAAAGATAAGACACTATACATTTCAGAAGGCATTTGTTAATTGAATTGTTTATCCTTTGAGGAATATCCTTTGCAGTCCAAGATTCATATCTGATTTGGCTCTGAGATTCTTATTTTTATTAGCCTCGCTTCTAGTGAAATGTTATGGCTGTTGTACTGAACTGAATTACAGATTCAGCCTTTGAGATGTTTCAAAGATGCATGAAAGACTGAGCTGAAAGAAGAAAGCCCTAAAGAATATTTACAAACACATCAAGCTGTCTTTAGTGATGAGGCCATGGCATGCTGTTATCTTGCAGTGTTGGTATAACACCTAAACTTTTGGGCTCAGGGTTACTTTTGGTCTTCATTGCTGCTCTTGGTGTGCGTGTTTGTTTATGTAAATGTGGACCAAGTAATTTAAAACGTGTCTAACTTATTGTTTCAAACCAAATTCAAAAACACGTTTTTGTTGCTAAGTTGTTTTCAAACACAAATGCAAGCAACACTCCTTTTCTCCATTGTTTGGAAAAACAAGTAGTTTCACTTCAAAGCATTGGTTGAGCTACAAGGTGACACTTTAGAACACTCAAACAAATGTTTAACAAAAAGGTTTTAAAAAATCCTTGTTACAATTGTTTTGGCTAACAAAAATAGCTTTTCTTTTTGTCACATTAAGCTGGGATAGAATAAAGAAATAAATAAACAGTCTTTAATGTTTCTTGTGTGTAAAAAAGGACAAATTGACAGTGCAGAAAATATTTTAAGCTTGGTACAAAGCCTGATTTTTCAGACACTTGTGTGCCTGTGCTCTCAAAGAAAGACAATGAATCACTCAGTTGAAATGCTGGAAAATTCGATCCCATTATCAGACCCTACTTTTGTTCATTGAGAATGAACAAAGTCACGCAATTCCAGAACAGTTACTAGAAGTTTTCTGTAACTTTACCAGAATTTCAGAATGAAAAGGGCTACAAATTCAATCAAGAAAGAACAGCTGGTTTCTAAGTGCTATAAACTAAACCTTTAGACAAAATCAACTATGAATGAAAAGTATTCTGTGACGATTTCAAGGAGAGTCCTGCTTTGTGTCTGACGTGAGTCAAGAACTTTATACATTTTGTGTATTGATTTATTTAAATGTTCAAAGTAAACAAATATTTCAAACAGAAAAATTAACAAAGGAACACAACTATGAAGAGCATTCAGAACTATAAAGAAAGAAGAAATAATCAAAATATTTTAGATAGAAAAAGTTTGTTTAAACAATGTTTGCAAATAAATATTAAGTATTTAAGTAGTTGCTGTTTATTGATAAGCACCATAGAGAGCTCGAAAATCTAAACAACTGTTTAAATACATGTAAATCTTTGTTTGACTTCCCTTATTCTCCATGACAAGTGGTGTCACAAACAAAAGGCAGTGTCTGTTTTGTTTACATGGTAACCACATTATTTCTGCCTTTCTCTAAACGCACCTACTGTGCTTCACCGCTGGTTCATGTCTACTTCCAACTGGTTTCATGGTTCTCGCTCTTTAAAGTGAGAATTGACAGAAAAATCATGGCAAAATCTGTCTCCCAGCACCCAGACCACAGCAGATTCAATATTGATTTCATTTGACTCTAGCACCTTGACGTGACAGATTGCTCAGCAAAGGACACAGAGCAAGTCGGGTAAACCTTATTCAATTTAGTGGTTAGGATAATACGATTTAGGTTCCCTCAATGTGTAGCGTGCGTGTCAGTGGAGATAGATGGCTGTGGACAGGACTAATGTCACAATTTTTTACACCCATTTCATTTCAAGAGATGGTTCCCCTCATAAGAAGTATATTCATGCGTGTTCTTGTCTCTTCCTCTTCATTTGTCAGTATTTGGTCTTCTGAGCCATCACTGAACCATCACAGATTTGGGTTTTGGTTCAAGTGATATGTGCATGCACATCTGTAACAGATTTGCCTTTGTGGCACTTGTTCTTTCTCATACTCTGTTTGTCTCTGGAGGCCGGAATGTCTGGCAGTGTGATTAATTAGCAAGCATGTTAGCCTTTCATATTCTTTGTTCCTGTTTACTCATATTTCATCCTCTCTCTATTACAAACAGGCTCAAACAATCAAAAGAGATACTCCAGAGGTTTAATGATGCGGTCTGAAGTACCGATGTTTACAACCATTGTCATTTTGCTTTTTGTGTGTGTGTGTGTGTGTGTGTGTGTGTGTGTGTGTGTGTGTGTGTGTGTGTGTGTGTGTGTGTGTGTGTGTGTGTGTGTGTGTGTGTGTGTGTGTGTGTGTGTGTGTGTGTGTGTGTGTGTGTGTGTGTGTGTGTGTGTGTGTGTGTGTGTGTGTGTGTGTGTGTGTGTGTGTGTGTGTGTGTGTGTGTGTGTGTGTGTGTGTGTGTGTGTGTGTGTGTGTGTGTGTGTGTGTGTCAGTGACTTACTGGAACTACATGATAGCTCTTGGGGTCACTGCTGACATTTAGGTCTTTAAAGAGCAAATTCCAGCTAAAGAGTTGAGTGAAGAGTGTGATTTGTCTCTGCTGATCTCCAGTGTCTGTCTGATAGCTATCATGAACAACACAGACTGACAAGAATACAAGTTGATTGAAGCAAAAAACCTGGGGAAGTAAACCTAGTGCCAGTACTGAATACACTTGAATGGACTAAATTGTCAAACAGATGTAAAACTGGTTTAGGGGGCCAAGTGTTCAGTCATTCTGAAAATGATACTAGCTTCTAAATGCGGCTAGACTGATACTCCTTTGGTGTTTGGTTCACTGTAGTAATATTTTACACACTCATCATGACCGACTGTATTTTGTGCTGCCCCCCAAAATTCCTGACCTACACAGTTGTTCTTGTCAATTTAAATCTGCTATGCTGCATGTGTAACTTTGATATGTCAGTAAAGTATATCTGAATTTCAATGTGTTTATTTATATTCATTTATCATGGGTCGCAAATTCTTCAATGGAACTGTTCAAGAACCATTGTTTTTACTTAAGTTTCATAATGTTCCTTGTCATACTGTATGACTGTATACTGTGGCAAGCCTTTTATGCATCGCACATAATTTAGTCTTAACATTTAATGAAATTCCGCTTTGTCTTAAAGTCAAAAACTTCCACTCTGATTGAATATATGAAATGAATACAAAACTTGTATTAAGCTTATCTTTGTTATAGTTTGAGTGTATTAAAATGCTATACACAGCTGATGTTTTTATCCTCTGTTGTGTTGATAGACCAGGCTTAATATTTGTTTCGTCTGTTACGATTAATGGTGGTCAGGATCGTACAGACATTTAATTCTCTATTTGTTCAATTAAGGTTCCATATGCTGAAGCTAATAAAATCAATTGATCTATGAAGCTTGTGTTTGCTAAACTAAAGCTAAATAAAACCCATGGAAGTGAAACTAATCTCATACAGTGCTATAGAAGAGTTCTAGTGAGTTCTTGCTCTCTTTAATGTTAGCTAGTGCACTTTTGATTGTACCGACAGATGCTGTTAATTAGCTTTGTGCACAGCCCAGTAAAGGCCAAAGTGTATTGTTCTGAGTGTAATTGGCAGGATCATGCCTTTAGAATATGTATGACCTTGTGTCCCTAATCCCCACAAAGACATTCTCATTTCAAATGCACCAGCTCCTTTAAACATTCACAATAGCAACTCTTATTGTCACCCTGATCCTCTTTACTAATTGTGCTCTTTCCATATTGAACTAATCACCAGTCACTGCATGAAGACATTTAAAACATGATCTACTCATTTGGATCATCCATTGGATGCTTATCTTTATGAAAATGGTAAATTGTGGTGGCTTTACAGAAATTTTGTATCTTATCTTTAATAAAAATAATTTCTGTCCTTTTGTAAGTTTTTGAATAAAGTATTACTGAGCCTGCCACAATAACATCACACTTCATTGTCCACAAATTTTTTCACTTAATTTTGAATTAAAAAAAAAAACTCTAAAGAGGCTTGAACTGCTGTTTTTGTTGGTTTGCACACTGAACTTGGTGGACATTCATAATAAAATATTACACCGTTTCGTAACCAGGTGTGGTAAAGCTAAGGAATTTTTTTAATTAAAGGGATAGTTCACCCCAAAATTCTGTCATTAATTACTACTCATCCTCATGTCATTCCAAACACGTAAGACATTCTTTCATCTTCGGAACACGTAAACAAGTTGTTTATGTATGTGATACTCACCAAAATAGAGCTATAGGGTGACACGGAGGAGACGGCTTGTTGAATAAAGTCGTTATTTTGTTTTCTTTGCACACAAAAAGTACTCTTGTAGCTTCGTAAAATTACGATTAAACCACCGATGTCACATGGATTATTTTAACTATTTCCTTGCTATGTTTCTGAGCATTGATAGTGTTAGGATCCTTTCTGTCTATGGGAGGGTCAGAGAGCTCTCAGAATGCATAAAAAATATCTTAATTTTTGTTGAACAAAGGTCTTTCAGGTTTATACGTCATGAGGGTGAGTAATTAATGACATAATTTTCATTTTTGGGTGAACTAACCCTTTAACAAGTTTCTGCAGCATCATGCTTTGTATCACTGATCCCATTAAAACTCACTGGAATTCTCCAGTTATCCCTCCTTCAATATCAAGTATGGTCTAACCTAAAAGAGAGTGATTCCACAAAGAAAACTTAAATTAATGAATGAAAGAATTAATAAATAAATAAAGCTGTCTTACATATAATAGAAGATGTATATCTTAGGTCTATAACTGGTCACTATCACAAATTTAAATCAGATTTCAAATTGTCTTGTGGTGTGACTTCGTTTTTAAAATGAATGTATTTCATATCTTGATTAATTACAAATTCCATCAATTAATAAGTCAGAGAAACAAAGATGAATATAGAATTGAAAACTTTTGTTTTTATGTATTTTTAGATCAGTTTTAGCACTGCTCATAAAACAAAGCATTTCTTACATTTATATATACTTGCTTGGGATACATTTATTTATTTATTTGTTCATTCATTTAATTAGTCATCCATTCATTCATTACGTTATATCACCAATAAGTGATATTTTGCAACAAACTTGTCTTGTTGGTGATCCTATTTTTGGCTGCATGACATTGTGGTTGTCTGATTGAGACGGTTTGAATGAATGTTTTGTTTGACCTCAGATGAGAAAGAATGAAGAGTGTTTTGAGGGAGCAGGTTAGAATTGATTTTATATCCAAAAAAAAATATATCTATACTGACATCCAACCTCACTGTAATCAGATTTTGGGATTTGGTTCCCCGTGGAGTTGAAACCAAATCCCGCTTTAACCCCTCCTCCTTTACCCGTCCTTCCCCCCTTTTTTCCATCTGCCCTTCCTCCTGTCCTCATCTTTCAGGCGGGCTGGAGACTGCCCCTCAGTGTGGGGGTGACGTTGCTATTCAGGGTCAGATAGCACTGTGGACATGTTAATATTCGGTTAGCGCTTAACCCCCACTGAAAACTGCAGGAAGTTCAGTTCTCTCCTCAGCTTTGCCTAAAGAATGTGCTAGATGTAACTTCAGGTGGACTTCTTGAAGAGTTATGCTACCTTAAAAACAAGAAACAGTGGCTTGATTGCAGCAGGAGACATCAGATTTTCCCCTCATGCCGGAGCAGTGCTGTCCAGAGCAGGACTCACTCACTCACAGCCTGGGAGGGAGTTTCCACGTGCACGCGTGTGGTTTTGTGTGAGTCATTTTGTCTTGTTTAAGTATGTGTCTTTCTATGGGAGCTGAGGTTGAGATCAGACAGACTGGATTCGTCTTGCTTTTCAAAGCATTATAGATTAAAGCTTTTCCACAAAGGTATGGGAAAGGTGTTTTTGTCTGTCTTTTTCATCCTTGCCTTTGTTGCCTCCAACTGAATTAAAGGAAATGGCTGCAGGTGTAGGCTTAGTGCATTACTGCTGTTGTTGGGTAACTTTATCTTATTGCTGTCTGAATCATTTACTTTTCATTGAAACTTCCTTTGCCTACAGCTCATTTTAAACTAAAGACTTCTACACAGGGCAGGTCTGTGATTGATTGAACTCTGGTCAGTGTGTTCAGGTTGAAATGTCAGTATGTCAGTTAGATTTATGAGATGGAAAAATGAGCTTTTGGTGATGATCACCGTGTTGGTATTTGTGTTATGATGTTAAAATATTCCACATTTGACAGGGGTGTCTTGAGTGCAGAGATATGCTCATTGAGACTTTGCTTGGACAATCAGTCTCTACTGAGATTAGAAGAACCCAGTCTGAGCACTCACTTATTAGGCCATAATGTAAAATAAAACATGAAGAGTACTATACCTGCTGGCCACGTAATTTTTAACTTAAGGAAGGTTTTTTTTTGTGGCCGTTTTGAATGTGTGAGGCTTCTGGTGCCATTTGCTTCAGGTTATTTTAGTTGTACAAAAACTGTCCGTTATGCTGCGTGATATTGAAAACTGATATTTGTTATAATTATTAACACATTGGTGTGTGGTGCAACTTCATTATTCTAGTTAATAACCTATAGCAGCTAATAAAACAGAAGTCTTGGAAATTCACATAAAAGAGTTTACTTTTGTGGTGCAAAATAAGATGGATTTTTTTTTTTTTTTTTTTTAGACATGGTTTTTCGGAGTCCTCTCGTGTTTCACTTAATGTATTTTTCAGTGGAGGTAAAGTCGTTATTTTATCCTTTTTTTATTTATCCTTCATTTAGTGTTCTATTGATCATGGTCTGGATAACCATCATGGTTATCCAGACTGAAGCTTGTGTAATTCCTAGTTACCACGGGATGTTAATCCAGAAACAGAGAAACAAATTAAGACAATTATCACGTTTCACACTGCTCCTACTATACCTGGGGTTAACTGTTAACCCTGGGTATTCATTAACAGACGTTTCCCACTAGGCCCTATATTCATAAACCCCGTGTTAACGTTCTTATTTGCATATTTGCGGTGTCACTGTCACTGATTGGACGAGCATCAGGCAACCTGTTTACACAGCTTTTTCACGTGTCTTGTCAGTTATTAAAAACAACGTCGCTGCTTATGTCTTTAGATCAGCGAAGATTGAGGAACAGCTGATCATAACTGTACAGGCAGGGATAGCCATTTGTAAATAAATTTAGTAGCAGAGCTACTGCAAGCGATTTATTGCTGGAAATCCATTTATCTTTTGCTGAAACTTATGCTTCTTCATGAAGAGCACAGATCACGGTTGCTTAGTAATGGCAGATGCCATGGGAGCGCAAGCTACAGAGCGCTTTGGAAAGAAGGAGAAAACGGCACGCTTAGCGTTTTAAACGCGTTTTTAGGCGCGCAAAAGCAAAAGTACAAAAGAAAGAAAACAAGGAGCAAAGTATGTGAATATTTCTTTGAAATTCTTTTAAGTGTGGAGAGACTAACGTTAGTGTTTACTTGTACAGTAGCGTAAGAATAATACCGTCTCCTATTCACTCCAGTTCACACGCTTTTGATATTTCTTCTCACCGGCTGCAGTTTACACGACGCGCGTTTCTGACGTGACATGAGCCTCGCTGCTCAGTTTCTGATTGGCTGTCTGTTGCCAAGCGTCCAGCAGCAACAAGCAAACACCGCTGTGTTTCACACTGAACAAACATAGCACCACAATGCGGGGATAACACCACAAATGCGGTGCTAACCCTGCTCCGGAGAAGGGTTTCATAACCCCGGGTAAAATGCGGTGCTAACACCGCTTTCAAATTACAGGTGTGAAACGTGTCTTTACCCGGGGTTAAAAGCGGTGTTTAGAACGATGATAACCCGGGGTTAAGCGCAGTGTGAAAAGCCCTCTAGACTAGTATTTAATTTGTTAAGTTGGTATGTTAAATAAAGCATTAAAGACCCCCAGAGTAGACGTTAGAAGGAAATGACGACAAACTCATGTTTGTATGTTTTATAGTTTCATACTTATAGTTTTATACTTCCTTGGGTCAAGGAAGAGTCTGAGTTCGCAATATATGTCCTCCTCCACTAGAGAAAAACACTTGCAGAGGCTGGATGTGCTTACATCTGTCATAAGGATGCTTTCCTTTCATGTATTACACATGCGCAAATGCAGGTTGGTGTGTTTATATGCCAGATGAATGATGTGTTTATATGCCAGGTGTTTAGGTGCCAGGCAAATATCGATTGGTTTATGTTTAAAGGGTTACTCCACCCCAAAATTAATACTTTGTCATTAATAACGTACCCCATGTTGTTCCAAACATGTAAACGCTTCGTTCATCTTCGAAACACAAATTCAAATATTTTTTATGCTTTCTGCCAGCTCTCTGACACATAGACAGCAATAATTAACACGGTAAAATAATCCATGTGATATCAAGGGTTCAATCGTAATTTTACAAAGCTAGGAAGAGACGAGTTGTTGAATAAAATCGTTAATTTTGTTTTCTTTCTGTACAAAAAGTATTCTCGTAGCTTCATAACGTTACGGTTGAACCACTGATGGCAGATGGATTATTTTAACGATCTCCTTGCTACGTTTCTGGACGTTGATCGTGTTAACTACAGTGCTGTCTATGTCAGAGAGCTGGCAGAAAGCATCAAAAATATCTTAGTTTGTGTTCCGAAGACAAAGGAAGCTTTTACGGGTTTGGAACAACATGGGGGGTAAGTGATTGACAAAATTTTCATTTTGGGGTGGAGTAACCCTTTAAGCCATTTATTACTAGGACTGCACCCACACTAAAATTATCTGCTGATATCGATGGCCATTTATTTACAACAGATACCAAATAATAATCCCAGATTCCCAGTGTAAAAAAAAGAGAAAATGTTTGTAAACAATACATAGGGTAGTTTCCATAAAAAACTCGTCTTTATGTCAGATTCATTCAAACATCACATGATTACATGAGGGATGATACATTTGCTAAATTGTATTATATCTTTTAACATACATTCTGATGTTCATTCGCAGCTATAACTTGTATAATACAGGGGTTTATTTCTCTTGAGACTAGCATATTTTTTCCAATTGTTTTCAATGGGAGGCTTTGCATATTTTAAAAACAGCAAACCCGTGACAAGGTGTGAACTGTCTGTTCTTTCGCAGGACTGAGATTTGAAAAATGTTAAACTTTGGGTAAAACACACTTGTCACTGACACTTTTTATTCAGCTGTCCAATCACAGTGGAGGAAGGATAATTGTAGGACTTGTACTACAACTGAATGAAGGAAAAGTTAATATTGTTTGTCTCTGAGTATTCATGTCTGTACCAGATGAATTGCTGGACTACCACTAATACTGAAAAATAATGCTTTCTTACTACTTAAAAGTCTGTTCTCTGAAGTGTTTTGAATGAGAGGCGCTAAAAATAATGTTTGGTGAAGGGAAAACCGTGGACCTGGCAACCCTGGCTTGAGCTACAGGTGATTCATAGGGTCAAATAAAGCATGCATTAAACAATGCCAATTTGTTTTTTCAAGTGCGCTAAAGTGAGATTTCACTGATTATCGGCTATTTTTAAACATTCCAAAGTGCAGATAATTGGTATTATCATCCAATATCATCCAATGTTATTATGAGAGGTAGCGAAGCCTGGCTTTATATATAATGCTGCAAATAACAACAACCTGAACCCTCTATATGCTGCTTCAGATAGGGCCCCCCCCCCAAGGACAAAAGTGAAATGCTATGCCTGTATCTAAACACTGTTCTCAGCTGCTGCTGTCAAGTCATGGGGATGGTAATATGACAAGGGAGAAAGGGAACTGGGGGCTGCATGTCTAATAATAAAGAATTATCTTATGTAACAGCAGGACACTAACTGTGACAGAAAACGATATGACTGGGTAGTGACAGTGTTGGAGGATCCATAGGCTTCTGTTATGTTCTGCACGTAAATGATGTGTCTTTTGCATTGCAAAAATCTAACAAAAAATTGGTTATATTTTATTTTAAGGTGTCCTTGTTACAGTGTAATTATATTTTTTTGTATTGAGTGAGTAATATTTATTAACTACATGCACTTACTATTGTTAGGGTTAGGAATAGGGTTTGGCATATGGTTACTTGCATGTAATTATGCATATCAAGGTTCAAGGTTTCTTTATTTGTCACATAAAAAATTATACAGTGTATAATAATCAGAAGTGAAATGTAGTGAAATCAGGTCCGCTCAGTGGACGGTGCAAAAGAATAAAAAATAAAAATTATATAAAAGTAACACAACACAAGAGAATATATATGGTAAAAAAAGAGAAATAAAAAGTGCAAAAACAATAAGATGTGCAAAAAACAGTACACTGGGCTTAATAAATAGTAATGTGAACAAGAGGGATGTGCAAACGGGTTGTGCAGGGAATGTACACATAGTAGCGATACGGGTGATGAGAATATGGATGTTTTACAGTTAACAATCTTGTAAGTGTTTATGAGACTGGGTTTGTGTTAAGGAGCCTGATGGCCTGAGGGAAGAAGCTCCTCCTCAGTCTCTCAGTTTTTTGCCATCATGCTCCTGAAGCACTTGCCAGATGGCAGTAAAATGAAGAGATGGTTACCGGGGTGAGTTGAGTCTTTGATTATTTTAGCAGATCTGCTTTTACAGCGTTTGAAGTAGATGTCCTCAGAGAGGGGAGAGCAGACCCTGAGATGCGCTCAGCCAAGCGCACGACTCTCTGTAGAGTTTTGCAGTCCTGGTTCGAGGAATTACCATACCACACTGAGATGCACTGAGTCAGTACGCTTTCTATGGCCCCTGAATAGAAAGTTTTCAGGATAGCTGGTGAGACCCTGAATTTCCTCAGCTGTCGCAGATGGTACAGTCTTTGCCTGGCTTTCTTGACCTGTGTTTGTCAGATGTGTGCAGTCATGTCAGGTCCTCGGAGATGTTTACACCGAGGTAATAGAAGCTACTCACCCTGTTGTATAATTAACGTTCAGTTTTCTAAGAGAGACAGTTTCTGGCACCATCAAGTCTCATCCCAAGTATGCGGCCTGTCAATTGTTAATGAGGCATTTAACAATGGAAGTGGAGCTGTGAGAGGACACGCAGTCGTGGGTGTAGAGAGAGTAGAGCAGGGGACTCAGGACACAGCCCTGTGGGGCTCCTATGTTCAGGGTGATGGAGTTGGAGGTGAACTGGCCGACTTTCACCACTTGTTGTCTGGCGGTGAGGAAATCTTGAATCCAGTCACAGAGTGAAGTGTTTAGGCCGAGGTCTGAGAGTTTGACAGCTAGCTTGGTGGGGACTATAGTGTTGAAAGCTGAGCTATAGTCAATGAAAAGCATATTTTATTGTTATTATAATAGTAAGTACATGTAACATAACAAGGACACAGTAAAATAAAGTGTTATCAAAAAAATCTAACTGACCTTAAAATTTTGAATGGTAGTGTACATGTTACTTTTGAAATAAACTTTCAAAACGCAGTATGTTACCCTCAGCTCTCTGTAACTCTCCAGTGATCTCTGGAAATCACCTGATGAAATCACTTGATCTCTTCTCCTGCTAAAGCTAATGAGGATTAGCCTCTCTTAACTATGTTACAGCATTTCTTGGCTTGTTTAAAGGTGTTCTTGGAAATGTGATGTGTAGAACACTGTTTATTTAGAGATAGTTTGCACAAAAATAATGTTGTTATAAATCTGTATGATGTTCTTTCTTCTGTTGAATATTAAAATAGATATTTTTAGATTGTTTTGCTTGTTTGTTTGATTTTGGCACTAAAACTGTTTTTTTTACCAATATTCTTTAACAAATATTTTTGTGTGTGTGTTCCACCGAATTAAATTTATATAGGCTTAGAATGGCATTAAAGTGGTTAAATAGCTGAATTTTCATTTTAGGTGGTTACAGAATGGGAGAGGATGTGTAGTAATGGTTAGTATGGTCCTGTGGATGGTACTGGGAGAACATTCTGACCACAGCTTTATTTAGTATCCAGCTCAAAGCTTTTTTTAGCAGTGCAGACCAAAAATCTTGTTGGAATTTGTATTTCAAAAATAAAAAAAATCTGTTTTTGTGAAATCTGTTTGGAAAACGCTCCCAACCGACAGAGCGAGCTGTAAAAACTCAGCTCAGGAGAAAAAGTGAAAGGTTTCAAGAGGATATTGAGATTTACTTGTGGCTCTTTCAGAAGCCACTGAGTCTTAAAATCAAAGGTTTTCTGAGGTTATTCTTTAAAGGGGTCATAAACTGCCTCAATTTTTTATTTAGTTTTGATTTCTGAGGTTCACTTATTATGCTATCAAGATTTTGACCTCAAAAAACATCATAATTTAGAAGTATTTTTCTGCCCTGATTTTGACCCTCCTCATCAGAATGTTATGTTTGAGTAGGTCATAATTTAGAAGTATTTTTCTGCCCTGATTTTGACCCTAAACGCCCCCTCATCAGAATGATTATGTTTGTATGTTTGAGTCTACGTTACGTACTTCACAGATGGTGTGGCGTATTGTAGACTTGGAAGTAAACGCCCCCTGCTATGATTGTCTTGTGTATGTTTGACAGTCTACGTTACGTACTTCACAGATGGATGATGCTGTGATTTAGGTTAAAAACACATAAAAAAAAGTCGGCACATCATCGTCTTTTAGTTTCAAACTTTGTGAAAATTACACGTCGAATTGTGCCTTGTTTGTAAACAAATCTGTGGTAAAATGAAGAGAACAAAGAACCGAGTTCTTACTGATCCAGTCTGTTGTTATAGCAACAAAATACGCCCTCGGCTGCTGTTTGTAACCAAAACGCTGCCAGCTTTTTGTTTTACTAAAAAAGCACTCTTGTAAACTTTTTCTTGTCAAAAAAGACACCAAGTGCAAACGCGCCCTTATATGTCAAAAGATCAAGGGAATTTTGGTTTCTCAGTTCATTCCCCTTTAAATCGTAACACATTACAGTGTTAACTGCATGTCCTAAGATTTTGGAATCAGTTAATTTGATATTTTTGCTGTATTGTGAAAATGCTTTTAAAACTAATGCATGTGATTCATGTCTTTCTAAGACCAGTATGTTTTTTTTGTCCCACAGATAGCCATAAAACAGTTGAACTGAAACAGAAGGACAGAATGGTGATTATGCAGACAACAAGGCCATAACAGGCCTAACTGCCTTGGTAAGTATGTACACTACTGTATATCGCAGACTATCAACTAAACTCATGACTAAATCAGAATCAAAATACACAGCATTCATAGTCCATAAGAAATGCATTTAAAACAGGGGTCTCCAAATATGTTCCTTGAGTGCTACCTTCCCAATCACATTACAGCCTTGAGGTCACTGAATTTCAATCAGAGTTGTGCGACACTAGGAATGAATGAGAACTGCTGTAATCTGAACCCACCTGTTGCAGAAAGTTGGTGACTTATCTTATAAAACATAATTTTTATTGATTTAAACTCTAAGAATATTTCAATTCAAAGTATGGTTTTGTGCAATTTTTTTTGTGAAGATTAGCCGATAGGCTTTTGTTTCCTCTTAAAAGCCATTTATTCAACATAGGGAAGCTTCTCCTCCATTGATATCCATTCAAAAAACGGCCATCTGCCATTGCAGAAGCAATTTCTTTGGCTAAAAGTTGCAGGCTTGCCTCTAGTGGATTTGCTTCAATTCCAACCCTGCTCCAACACACCTGCCAGTATTTATCAAGTAACCCCAAACACCTTGATTAGTTGCTTCAAGTGTGTTTGATTGGGGTTGGAGCTGAACTCTGTGGGACTGTAACCCTCAAGGAGCAGGGTGGGAGACCTCTGATTTAAAATAATTACCATACTGTAGCTTTTAGTTTGAGATCAATGATAAATTGTCTCCATAAGGTAAGCATTGCATGTCACTGACAGAATAATTTTCTTGCTCTTCTAGATCCGGGATGGGAAACTCTGAAAGCCAGTATAGTATCCAGGATTCTAGAAGCAATAGTTTTGTTGTTCCTGGTAGACAGAAACCCTATTCTTTCAAGGGCCACTCTGCCAAAGAAGACATTTTATCACCTCTAGGCTTTTGGAATGCTGGTTCAGGATACTCTGGATTGAAGCCCAGACACACAGGTCATAGCTCCTCCCCATCAAAGAGCAGCCGCACCTTTATGTCCCGCCAATATGACTACATCACCCATAAACTAAAGAGTGGTGCCAATAGTCAGTGGAATGGAGTTTCTGAGGACTTGTTGCCTGGTGGCTGCTTGACGTTGCCTTCTGAAAATGGCTGCTTGTATGGTAGTCACAAGGAGAAAAGGAACCCTAATTATGCTTTTAACACAATGAAGACGCTAGAGAAAAGTCCCAGGCTTGTGGAAATTGAGGATCAGAGCAGCCCCAGGGTTGTTATAAAGAAAGATGGTAGTGTACGAGTAGAATTCAACAACAGTTCCAACAGCACCCTTATTTTGGATGATTGCACTGGACCAGTTCAGCTCCTCAAGTTTTCCCCCACCTTAGAGTCCAATTCTTGCTTATCTGGTGTAACACCATCATTAGAAGCCCATTTTGGAGCTCCACAGGCAGTTGCCAGCTTCAAGAGCAGTAAAGGTAGCTCTCTGAGCTCAGATGGCTCCTTGTACGACTTGCCCTGGGGGACTGGTGTCGAAGTTAACGATTCAGACAATGGATCCCCTAACAGCCAAAGACAAAATATTTCAACAAAAGTGGGTTTTCTTGCTGAGCAGTTGCCTGCCACTACTACAGCTGACCTCTACAGGGATCCCAGAATTGCTGCCACCTTCCCCACGGTTAAGGATTTGCAGTTTCTAAATGACAGCCATGTAAAGCACAGGTCCTCCTTTGTGTCTGTGATGGAGGAACTCGGGTCAGAGGGGGGCCCAGAGGAAAAGCAGTATTCTTCCTTCACCTTACCCAGCCGGAAACCAAAGCCTTTTCTAGACAATAATGGAAAGAACGTGTCTATCAGGAATAGATTTAGACGTATTAGTGACTGGACTGGAAGTTTGACCAGGAAAAAAAGGACGTTTCAGGTAAGGAAATTTTTTGGTTGGTTGTTTTCATTTCATTTTCATTCCATTTTATTTTATTTTATTTAGAGTTGGATGATGTAATTGGATTTGAACCCAATCACAACCCCTGTCTACAATTCCTTTTTAAAACCAGTCTTATATTGTTAGTGGTGCTTGTTGAGGCAAGCATTGCCATTACCATTGCTCACTCTCCGTGCTAACACTCAGTAAACGGGCATTGTTATGATTAGCTAACGGCGTCTCTCTCTCCCTGTAACCTCACTGCTCATCCTTACTGGGTGGTTATGAAAGTGAAATTGTAAACTTTGTCCCAAATGGCACACTTCATGTGCACTTTCGGTCCTGTGAGCTCACAATGGCCGATTTAGGTATTTGTGCTGTGGATGTGAATGATTCCTGAAATTGTGTTGCCTGTTGAGGAGAGTGTCATAGTACAAGCAATCTGACTTGCGATTTTCACCTAGCCAAGAACAAAACTTTTACTGAAAACGCTTAAGGAAATATACAAATGAACACAGATTATTATCAAAAGAGACCACTGTTATTCAAGGTAGTCACATACTAGCAGTTCATGTTAAAGTAGTAACAGCATGCAGGATTGTTTAAGACTTTAAATGTTCCTGATAGTTCTGCCATCACACAGTAATTCCCTACACTCACATCTTAACTATAGCGCATGGGTTAAAGTATACCACAATATGTATGAATAATAATAATGATTAAAAAAAACATCTTCAGAAGGCACATACCTCATGCTCAAAATGGGCCTAAAATACTTAATAATAAGCCTAATTAAGCAGGGTAAATATTCATTTCCAAAAGCATAAAAAAAAAACATTTGAAAGTCTAAAATTACTGTAAACTGTATTTTCTTATACAACCACACACATTTCCTTTTTTTTCTTTTCCCACAAATTCTAGTGTTCTAGTAGCATTTTTAGCCACATGCCTTCTTTCAGTGCAAGCATGACTGATGAGTGCATGCATCAGTTCGTTGGGTTATTGACTGTTGTTACTTGTGCCAGGTGAAAAAATGCAACAACAACAACAAAAAAAGTGTGTTTAGGTTTAGTGCTCTGAAGATGACAGGGCGATGTTTTCCTCACAAAGGCAGTATCTGGCATTTGGTGAGTACCAAAAGAAAGCAGGGGATAAATGATGTGCTGTTGAAGAAAACGAGGAGTTGATCCATTAAAGATTGCATCGGAGGAAAACCAATGAGGAGTACCTCATCTTATAAAATAAATGGAGGATATATATAATTTATTTCGGCTCTCTGTTTACATCTAATTTTTAGGAGCTAATTGTGAATGTGTCTTTTGAAGTCTTCTTTTGTGATTTTCATGTGTGTGAAAATGTTTAACCATCAGTGAGACATTGCTGTTGTTTAGCTTTATGCTGCATTTAATGGGAAAGCGTGGAATACACTTTAATGTTTTCTGTGAAGTCTGTGTCTGTGGAAGGTTTTGCACACAAGCATTGCTCTGCTATTACTCACTTTAGACTTATAATATGATATGATACAGTCTAGGCTAGTTCTTCTTTAATTAGTAATTTAAAGCGTCTGTGTTTTCTTCTGCTTACATCAGAAGAAAGCAGTGAATTATTTTTAAACTAAAGACATTTTAAGTAGTATTTTTTTTTACGGAGAATGCAGTCATGAAATATGCTTTTAAAGTAATTTCAGTTACCTTCTATTGTTTTACATCTGTAGACATTTATGTAGACATGGTTTAGTTGCTAGTTTTATTTAGGGCATAATAATAAAGTCTTCAACAAAGAATGCATTGCATTTTACTCTCTGCATGAGGTTGGTTGATGTCAGGTGTTTCTCTTGATTTGCCTTACCATGCAAGAAAACTGCACGGTTTTAGGTTTTAGTTACATTTTCTTAACTTATTTACTTTGTGACTTTAGAGGAAGTGGAAGCATGGCCGACTCTAGGCATGGGCAGGCAAACGTCTGTCTTGCCCACCCAATCAGAATGTAGGTAAAGACAGCGTGACTCATTTTTACGATTTGTGTATTGATTAAAAGCAATCTGAGACGGGCTCTGTGTTGAGAAGTTCGAGTAAGGGCTGTAGAATGCCCCGACCAATCACAAAATAACACCAGTAAAATTGCAGTATTTTGATTGGCTGAAAGCAACGGCGCGGTTTACACTCACGAAGCGGGCGGCTTCAGTGACAGTCACGGAGAAGCAGACGCTGACAGTCTCGCAAGCGATAAAGAGCATTAAAAAGTCATAGTATTTGCGTGTAAATGCAATGCATAGATTTTTGGTGACTATAAAGAAGCCTAGTGGCTCCAGCAGCAGTGACCATGGTGTGGCTGCTGTTGCTTCACAAACTCCAACTTCCCCAGCTCCCGCTTCAGAAACACGTCCGACTCCTTCCACCTCAGTCCCCCAAAATCTGTATAATATAAATGTTATAAAAAATATCTATCTATCCAGAGTAGATACCAAAGTGTAAAAATACTGTATGATATAAATATTATAAAAAAATATCTATCTATCTACTACCACCACAACCCCAACAAGCTAAACATGTTGCAAGAGAGGTGTCACCACCAACATGACATTAATTTAATAGATCGTTAAAGATCGCGAACATGATTCAAACACCAACGTGATTCTATTCCTAAATGAAAATTATTTGTCTGTTTCATTCCTCAACCTTTGAGGTGTGCGATCACAATGTTGTGATCACTTGGCTCATCCATGCAGCAGTGCCACCACTGATCTAAGCTTGGCCACCCTGCTCAAAACTGCAGTTGTTGTCCCCTTTTTCTTGACAAGAAATGCCTTTATTAAGACGTGGAACCGGTGTGTTTTTTTTGCATCCAAATCAAACGAGACTTTTCAGACGCGCAGTGCAGCTTTGCCTCAGTGACAGGCGCAAGTCAAATGAGCGCGGAAACGGTACACCAGCCAAATGAGCTTCGGTAGAACAACGAGATGCTGTTAGGCTATATGTCAGTATAACAAACTTTCCTGTCCTGTCCGCCGTCACTGTGCTCACGGTGCACACTCTGATCGCGTCATCATAAATAAGCGCACAAGAAACTATGAGCACACGAGTCTGTCGTCAGTTAAGTCATGAAATTACAAAAAAAGGCGATTAAAGCTGCAAACTGTGCATGCATGTGTAACGGGTGTATGCCAGTAAGGGCTGTGTGTAAACCTCACTCCCCTGACCTCAAAAAGAGGCACGCTAGAGGCTAGCGACTGACGCTAGAGGCTGTAGCCTTTAGCCTCCTTGGTAGAGCGCCGGCATCCCGGGTTCGAGACCCGCTCGGTGTGATGGTGCGGACCCGGGGAGGGTTACACATGTATGAATGCATTACATTTCAGAATGTCTCTCAAATGCATACTAAAATATAGGCTCTCGTGCAATGGTTTGCTAAAAAGAGACACGGGATAAATGTTTGATATCATTATTTAATCACATTGGAATCGAAAAGAAATCTGGGAATCAGAAAAGAATCGGAATCGAGATCAATCGATACCCAACCCTAAAATTCATACCCAACCCTACTTCAGTGAAAATCAGATCACATTTTATGAGAATTTTGTGCTGTCAGGTTTATCATAATCATAACTGTGTAACCATCTAAAATGCATTATCATGAACCAGTCAAATAAATATTTTCAGTAATTTTTTTACAATTTGACTGCTACAAAGTCAAAGACCTTTTGGTAGAATTGAGATATACACTGACCAACTGCTAAAACCCTGGCAATCACTGGATGGCTTCAAAATGGATATGCATAATCATGTGGCCATGAAACTTGTTAAATCAACTTTTGCAGTTATTGCTAAGATGTACTGAAGTCTACATTCAAATCTCCACTAAATGCCAGACATTAGCTGTAGTTTACACATAGTGTTGTTAGCACATCTGAACCCTTGTGTAATTAGTGTCAGTTGCTGGAGATGTGTAGACTTTGAAGAAAGATGCTTGAGAAGGACCCTCTTTCTCAGATTTTGTTTTGAAGTGCACTCCTCACTACGAGCAGAAGGGAATTGATGCTCTTAATGAGATTTGTTTCAATGACATTCCTTTTAAAGAACATACTGTGCATTCCATGGTGAATGGGGTAAAGAGATGTGCCCATGGCTTTCATTTTCCATAAATTTGTGTAGCATTATGTTGATTAAACTTACTGTCATACAACAGTGATAAGTGACTTGTTATTTTGTTTTAGTTTTCGTATTCGAGATTGTTGCTAAGACGTTATTGTTGTTCAAGTTTCTGTCCCTAAGTGTTAAAGTAAATTGTTGCATAACATGTGTGACCCTGGACCACAAAACCAGTCATATGTAGCACATGTATATTTGTAGCAATAGCCAACAATACATTGTATGGGTCAAAATTATAAATTTTTTCTTTTAATGCCAAAAATCATTAGGAAATTAAGTAAAGGTCAGGTTCCATGAAGATATTTTTCCTACCGTCAATATATCCAAACTTAATTTTTGATCAGTAATATGCATTGCTAAGAACTTAATTTGGACAACTTTAAATGCGATTTTCTCAATATTAATTTTTTTGCACCCTCAGATTCCAGATTCAAATAGTTGTCTCTCCTACATCAACGGAAAGCTTATTTATTAAGCTTTCAGATTGTGTATAAATCTCAATTTCAAAAAATTGACTCTTGTGACTGTTTTTTTGTCCACGGTCACATTTATTACATAACATTTGTGCTATTGACCTTAGATATACAACTCAATAACCAGTAGCACAAAGGGTGTGAGTAATATTTAAAAGTTTAAAATTTGCAATGTAAAAAATGTGTTTAAAATAAATCACAGTCTTGTGTTGGAGGAGGTAAAGGAATATAACTAAAAACCACTTGGAACACCAAAAAATAAATAGCAACAAAACACTGGGAACTTTAGCATTAATTGAATGTAAAAATATAAAAATATTATATATATATATATATATATATATATATTTTTAATTTCCAATAAATGCTAAAGTTCCCAGTGTTTTGCTTGCTATTCATTTCTATATATATATATATATACACACACACACACACTCACACTCACTGGCCACTTTATTAGGTACACCTTGCTAGGACCGGGTTGAACCCCCTTTTGCCTTCAGAACAGCCTTAATTTCTTCGTGGCATAGATTCAACAAGGTGTTGGAAATATTCCTGAGATTTTGGTCCATATTGACATGATAGCATCACGCAGTTGCTGCAGATTTGTCGGCTGCACGTCCATGATGCGAATCTCCCATTCCACCACATCCCAAAGGTGCTCTATTGGATTGAGATCTGGTTACATGTTGGAGGGCATTTGAGTAAAGTGAACTCATTGTCATGTTCAAGAAACCAGTCTGAGATAATTTGAGCTTTGTGACATGGTGCATTATCCTGCTGGAAGTAGCCATCAGAAGATGGGTACACTGTATTCATAAAGGGATGGACATGGTCAGCAACAATACTCAGGTAGGCTGTGGCATTTAAACGATGCTCAATTGGTACTAAGGGGCCCAAAGTGTGCCAAGAAAATACCCCCCACACCATAACACCACCACCAGCAGCCTGAACCGTTGAGACAGGATGGATCCATGCTTTCATGTTCTTTACGCCAAATTCTGACACTACCATTTGAAATCGAGACTCATTAGACCAGGCAACGTTTTTCCAATCTTCTATTGTCAAATTTTGGTGAGCCTGTGCGAATGGTTTTCCTCCATTTCCTGGCAGCTGTGTTGTGCGTTCAGAGATGGTATTCTGCATACCTTGGTTGTAATGAGTGGTTATTTGAGTTACTGTTGTCTTTCTATCATCGCTAACCAGTCTGTCCATTCTCCTCTGACCTCTGACATCAACGAGGCATTTTAGTCCACACAACTGCCGCTCACTGGATATTTTGGATATTATGAACTCTTTTTCGGACCATTCTCTGTAAACCCTAGAGATGGTTGTGCGTGAAAATCCCAGTAGATCAGCAGTTTTTGAAATACAGCCCGTCTGGCACCAATAACCATTATATATTCAAAGTCACTTAAATCCCCTTTCTTCCCCATTCTGATGCTCGGTTTGAACTTCAGCAAGTCGTCTTCACCACAACTAGATGCTTAAATGCATTGAGTTGATGCCATGTGATTAGCTGATTAGCAATTTGTGTTACCAAGCAATTGAACAGGTGTACCTAATAAAGTGGCCGGTGAGTGTGTATATATATATATATATATATATATATATATATATATATATATATTAGTTTGAATGAAATTATCCAGATTGCAAAAAAGAAAAGGTTTATTGTAGTGGTTTAAAAATGTTTTTTTTTTTTATGGTCACAAGTAAACACAAATTCATCATAAATATAACCTACAATATTTCTCCTTTGCTGTTGTTGTAGGAGCCGAGATATGAGCCTGTCGATTGCTTCGATAGTGGTGTGGATGGGCTCACCGCCGATACCAGTTCTCCCTCTCAGATCTCCAGCTTTCTGACCGTTCCAAATGTCATGCCTCAAACCCGCTCTCACTCTTTGTCACTGAATACCCGCAGTGGCTCTGCCGGTGCCCTTCATTTGGGTACCGATGTTTTGCGGCAGAACATCTACAAGAACTTCATGAGGGAGCTGAAGACCGGTCGGCCTCCAGCAGAAGGTGGACGAGAAGATTGGTGCGAGAGCTCCTCAGAGGAAACAGAGAGCAGTAGTCAAGAAGTCCTCGGGTGTCTAGAGCAGCTGGATTTGCTATTTGAGAAAGAAAAGGGTGTAGTTAGGAGGGCCGGATGGCTCTCCTTCAAGCCCTTGCTTACTGTTCACAAGGACCGCAAATTAGAGCTAGTGGGCCGTCGAAAATGGAAACAATTCTGGGTCACTCTAAAGGGTAAGTATGCCATGATTGCTATAACGGTTGGGCTGGGCGATATGGCCTAAGAAAAAAATGCCCGTGTTTTTTTTTTACAAAAAAACAGATTTACGATTTAAATCAATTTTTTCCCCCTACTTAAAATCAATCTGCCGATGACAAAGAAATTGTTCAAAACAAGTTTTAACTTCATTTTGTTTTGATTTTCCCTTCTGGATTCCCCCCTCGGGATTAAAGTGCAATCAGAAACAACAATCCAGTGAAAAGAGTGAAAATGTAACTTAACATAATGTAACATAACATAAAATGATGTGACCCTTTTTGATAAGTTTTCTTTAAACAAAAGTTTAACATCTTGCTATTCAGTAGATAGGAGGTAGTTCTGATAAAGTGCAAATAAAACATTCAACAGCATTAACCCGTCCCGCCGGCGGGACGCCTAGTGGTGACAGGGTAAAGTCGTCAGAAAAAAAAAAAAAGTTGAACATGTCATATATCCATGGAAAGCTGAGATTCTTGTGAACCATTGTAAATGTAAAACATTTTAAGATACAATAAACACAGCATGTACAATCAGTGTCTTTATTAGACCACTTTTTGTTGACATAATGCAGACATGCATGATAGTACAGACATACATAGGAATAACACAGTAGGGATGCAATATAACACCAATATAAGAAAAAACCCACAAATTAAATAATGTACTATGTACAGAAATAGAAATATAGGAAAAAAGTGTATTTAGATTATAAATTATAAATATATATGTAATTTTAAAAGTGTACACATTTTGGATTCTATAAATAAATGTCACTATAATGTGTTTATGCTTCAGTTACTATGTGTCAGCAATTATTGACAGTGAATCTGGATGAGAAATTGAATAGCTCTAAGTGTAATCTTTCATTAGAGCCCGAAATGATGACTGTACATTAAAGCATTCAATAATTACAGAATTACAGTTGTATGTGTCGTTGGTTACAAAGGGTCGTTTGGAGTCTCCCAAGTGTAATTTTTTTGGAAGCGCCTAGACATAAAATTAGATAAACATGTGTAAAACACTAATTTTCTAATATATTGTTTATCAAATGCGAAATTTGGCTTGGTAAGGCTTCATTCTGTGATTCCAATGTATTTTCCAGCTCATACCTCCCAGCTATAGTCATCTGCAGGCTTCTATTTACAAAAAAAAATGCAGGCGGAATTTTTTTTTCTTTTTTTAGTGTGTTCAAAATGCTATTACTCAATATCAGTAAGACTTAAATTGATTCTGACTGTTGAGAAATAAACCTCAGAGTGTTGCCTTTCAAAGGAGACCAACACCATGCATATCATCCAAATGGCCCAAGAACAGCATGCAATTTACTTTGGGTATGCCTTTTTTAGGCAAATTTTACAGGAATCGTAAAGGGTTAAATATCAGTGACTGTTGGTTGTTTTTTGGTGGGACGATGACGAATGGTTTGCAGATCCTCAGCACCACTGACAAACATCTCTTGTAAAATGTGTGTGCTGTGTACTGTAAAATGTACTGCCACTCCATAGTATAAACAGTACATGGGATCGCGAATCTTGAAAGTGAAACTAAAAACAATGCCAGGCATAATCCCTGATGCCCGCAATTTTATATACAATTAGGCTACCCAGGGGCATCGCTAGTGGGGGGAAAAGGGTGACAGACTGCATAGGGCCCAGAGATCTGGGGGGCCCGCGATTGCCTACTGGCCATTGGGAACACCGGGACATTCCATTCAAATAGTGGGCCGATCACAGAAACGAAGGAAACCTCCCCGATATTAGGCGCTGTTTTTAAATGACAGCGCATGCAAAACCGCAAAGTATCGCTCCCTGATGCATCCGCCAGCGCGTCAAAGCAGAGCGGGATCAGTTACCCGCACACTGTCGCACTTCTGCCGCGAGAATATGTGATAAACAGCGCAAGTCGCTTGATCCATTCAGATGTGACACAGATTTGTTATACATTCGTGTGATATGAGAAAGGTTAGTGATTCTGGCTGAAAACAGCCACGACAATGAGGAATATTGGAAAATGCTAATAGGCTTGTCAATTCATCACCATAGTAATTTAACTTGAAGTTATTAACACTGTATAAATAGCCTATGTGTTGGCAGGAATTTATTTATTATCTATCAATCAATCAATCAAACTTTATTACAGACTCAAGGTCCAGATTTAAAAAGATATTAGACAACATATACAACCTATAGCATCTGTCACAGACATACAGAGTTACAAAATACAGCAATTCCAGTGTCTCCACAGCTTTGACTGATACTGTGTAGTACTAACCCCCATATTTTATAAACCCACAATAATCAAATTTTTAGAAGCATTAAGCCGACAGATACATCTATACCTAAAATACCTCATCTGAACAAAAACTAAACTTACGCAAAAGTGTATTTTATTACATATTGGAATTATTATGTTACTGTTATTACATATTGGGAAATATGCTATTTTAATTTCATAGAAGCTGTTTTGTAGTTTCTTCATGTTTAGTTTTTTTAACTACAAATTGTATAGTTTATTAGCCTATTAGGATAATTATTTTAAAATCCATATAACCATGGTAATGGGGACCATGGTTTTACTTCTTGTGACCACCATCCTACTAGTCAGTTAAACTCTGGATACTTCTTTATTTTTAGATGTTTAGTTCTAATGAATTCTAATTGAAGTAAAATGTTAATTCAATAAGAACCTGATTAAAGATAAATAACTTTAAAAATGTCTTATATAAATTAGGTGCTTCTTATTTACAAATAATAAAGTTCTTAAAAGGAAATTCACCCAGAAATGAAAATTATCATCATTTACTCAACATCATGTCATTCCAAACCTGTATAATTTCTTTCTTCTGTGGAACATTGTGGAATATTTTTTGTCCATACAGTACAAATCAAGGGTAATCAAATTGCTTTGGTAACAATTTTATCATTTGGAATGACATGAGGGTGAGAAAAGCTGATGATTATTAGCAGTAAATTTCCTGCAGTATAGCTCCAAATCAATGCGTTACTGTCTAGTCTAGTGCTTTTCTATGTGACAAAAATGCATTAAGTATAGTGAATTTGTCGTGAATTTAGTCATAACTGTTTTTCTGTCCTGTGTTATTTATTTGCTCCAATTGAAGGCCAAACGTTATTTGACATTTTATGATTGCAACTCAATATTTAATACACAATATTTGGCCGATATACAGCTATTTGAAAATCTAGAATCTGAGGGTGCAAAAAAATCTAAATACTGAGAAAATCGCCTTTAAAGTTGTCAAAATGAAGTGCTTAGCAATGCATATTACTAAACAAAAATGAAGTTTTGATATATTTACGGTAAGAAATTTACAAAATATCTTCATGGAACATGATCTTTACTTAATATCCTAAAGAATTTTGTTATAAAAGCTGAGGGCTGAGCTCATTCGGAACTACGGGAGCCCATAGGGGAGCGTCGGTGGATGTTAAAGAGAAAACCGATTTTCATTCAAACAAATCGACGTAAACTACATATTCGAGTTAATCGATTAAAATCGATTTATCGCCCAGCCCTACGTGTGATAAAGTGCTACTCACCTTTGTGCAGTAAGGACACACTGTGACTGCTTAAAGTGACCAGTGATGACCACATTTGTTTTTGTTTTCTTGTAGGCTGCACAATGCTGTTCTATGAAACCTATGGAAAAGCATCTTCAGATCCAGAGTCTCCATGCTATGCCTTGTTAGCAGAGGATGGTATAGTCCAGGCAGTTCCTGAGCACCCCAAGAAAGAGAACGTGTTCTGCCTCAGTAATACCTATGGCGATGTCTACCTTTTTCAGGTCAGTTGAAAACCTGAGCTTACAAACTAATGGCCACTTCACGCTGAAAGCTTAAGCAGAGCAGGGAAACTGCATGTGTACAGAGCGGAAATGGCACATGGCCATTGTGCTTTGACACCGGCAGCATTTCTAGAGCACAACTGATCTGTAATCAGCTGAGCTGATTGTGTAGTCTGCTGGTCACTGTCAGTCGATGACATACTTTTGCTTTCACAGTGTAAGCTTCTGTCATGTAAGAATGTCCTTTCTTCTCACACTCACCCCATATAACCATATAACATGTTAAACCATATAATATGCAGTGTAGTTTAATTTATATGATAAGCACTTATACTTTAAATTGGTTGAACAAATTGTTCAACATAACCTTTGTGTGTTTGCAGCTCAAGTGTATTTTTGTTTGATTGATGCTATTAAGTGTGAAATAAAACTCCAGTATAGTCAACTTTCCTGTATAGTGTCAGGCCACTGTATGTACCAGCCACTTGCTTGCTGTTGTAAGACTGACTGGTGCAGAAAACATGAAGGTTGGTTGGTTGGTTGGTTGGTTGGTTGGTTGGTTGGTTGGTTGATTGATTGATTGATTGATTTATTGATTGGATGGATATGGATATGGATTTTTCTTTCCTTTTTCTTAGTGTAAGCACTGACATTTTTATGTTCTAAAGGGGATATTAATAAGGGGATATTAACAAACTTATGATATCAAGCTTAAACAACATAAATGGATAGTTCACCCAAAAATGAAAAATCTGTCATAATTTACTTACTCTCACGTTGTTCCAGTTTCTTCTGCCGAAAATAAAAGAAGATATTTTGAAGTATGTGGGTAGCTAAACAATTACTGTTTGCTCCATTGAATTCTATAGTATTTTTTTCCCATTTTATAGAAGTCTATGGGAGCCGCAACTGCATGGTTACCCACATACTTCAGTAAATGATGGCGGAATTTTCATTTTTATGTGAATTATCACTTTAAATGCTTGACATTTGAAAGTGGGGTCCAAAAGTTTGAGACATTGGAAATCTAGGCTTCATAATGTAATCTAAACAAGAAAATACATACATTTTGTAATGTAAGACAAAAATGTAAGACAAAGTAACGTTATTTACAATGAAGTGATACAAAATTCTGCACAAGAATAAACCGTTACTAATCAAATAGCCTTATTTAATTTTTTTTACAATGACAATATTTACAGTAACTAATATCTATAAAAGGTTACATTTCCTTCCTTGTATGTCATTTTCCACTCTAGGCCTCCAACCAGACTGACCTAGAGAACTGGGTAACTGCCATTCATTCGGCTAGCGCATCTTCATTTGCAAAACGCTATGGGAAAGAGGACACACTGCATTTGTTACATGGACAGATCCGTGGTCTTCTTCAGAAGATCGACATGGACAGCAAGATGAGGAAAATGGCAGAGCTGCAGTTGTCCATCGTTGGTGACCCCAAAAATCGAAAGGCTATTGAAAACCAGGTAAGCAACAGTTTAATCCTGTTTGTCGGAAGTACGTATAAATACTATGTGAAGTCCTTTTTTTGTCTCCAGTCATGCATTTTTTAATTAATAAGCAGTTTGTTTTTAAATAAAATTTGACTGACCATTTTATTTATTTATTCTTTTAGCTTGATATGTGGTTATGTGTGAGATAAAGACTGAATTTTATAGTAACTATGAAGATGCAGCTGCACATTCAAACATTTTAAGTTTAGTGCTTTAACTACATCATTATGTTTGAGGCTTTGTGATGAAATGCATATGCATTGACAAGGTTGAGAATGTACCAAGCTCTCCATCTTGTCTGAAACATTGGGATAAATAATTGAGGGCTTTGTCATGTTAACGGAAGGCATGTTAATCTTACCGCCACATACCGCTTTAGAGGTTGCATGACCCTCATAGCTTTATTTGACCAATAGTATTAGTAGTTTTCCCACTGCCTGATAACAATCATGTTAATGCTTCATGGGAACCTCTGAAGCTGATGCAGAGGTCAAAAGGGGGAGTTAGAGGGGTGCCAGGCGCTGGATGAGAGATTTGGTAAAGGGGTAAAGGTTAGGATTGTTTGAGAAACTGGGTAACTTTGAAGTGTTGTCTCCACAAATCAGTGCCAGCTGGGCGGTTTGAAGTCTCCACTGACCCCCCTTCACCCTTCCTCCCTAACTGAATTATAATTGATTTTAAGACTATTAAACATTGTCTTTTATATGAATCAGGGAAAAGGACAGAGAAACAAATTTAAGATAAATGTGTAAGACTGACTGCTCATCAAAAATTCTGCCAATCCAAATGTAAACGTGCATGTATCTCAGCAATTAAAATATAATTAGGCCTGGATTTAATATATCAAGTTTACTAACATCTCAGACTGTGTGAGAACTTTTAACTGTTTGTTTTCAACACAGGTTGATTCTGGATCACATTTCACAGGAAACGATTAGAACAAATTTTTCAAACAGGCTCCAAAATCTCAGACAAGCCAGTGTGTTCCTAATAGGCTCTAAACAACAACGAACATGCCTCTCTTTTTTGTAGTAATGGGTGCATGTTGGTATCCAGTGTCACACTTCTGAAAGGCTAGCATAAGATTCTGAGTTAACAGTGCAGTGTCTGTCCAGCCTCATTATACTTGTTTTAATGGTGTGAGGTTGAGTTGGTAGAATTAATAAACCAAAAACCAAGAAACTTTAATGACACAGTGTCTCTAAACTCATTGGCAGTGGTATGAATGATGCTGGGAGCCCAAACCAAAACCATACAAACAATGCACAAAAGCAAAGTCTGCATATGCAATGTTAGTATTTTTTAATCCATTGTTGTCAATTATAATAATTGTATTGTTTATTTCTCAAAAGTAATAAGTGAAGAATATACAATAATAGCTTTCCCATTAAAAGAAAACGAACCTCCTCATTAGTGTAGACAGGCTTTTATTAAGCACACCCTTAAAATGGTACATTACATAAAAAAAAAACAATCTAGTTTGTCACATGTCAGTCAGACGATCTCTTCCTGTTAAAGTGGGTGGTTCTAGGCTGCAATGTGGACCAGACAAATGGTGTTTAGTCAGATGCTTAGCTAAATGAGACTAGTGTATAAAGTTTAATCTGCAAACTGAAAATGTTCATAGAGCTGTGACTAATAATCCTGGCATTTTTTTCCTTTCCTCATCTGTTTTGTCAAAAAAGCTGTGCACTAAATCCCTAAGTGGTTTCCCCTAAGGTTTTTTTTTTCATTACATATAATAATGGCAATTGGAGATTGGAGAAAACTCCCTTTATGCCCTCTCACATCTGAGAGCAATTACAGCCACAAAGATCCTGTACTCATGCTGTTTCTGATCAGTGTTTGAGAGTAATTAGTTACATGTAACGGAATTACATAATTTAATCAGATAATAAGGTAACACTTTATTTTAAGGTGTCCTTGTTATATATGTTACATATACTTACTATTATAATAACAATAAATGATGCATAATTACATGCAAGTAACTTTAAGCAAAACCCTAAACATATAGTAAGTACATGTAGTTAATTAATATTACTCAGTACTTAAATGTATAAATACAGTGTAACAAGAACACCTTAAAATAAATGTAACCGCAATCTGTTACAGTTACTGAGAACAAAAGTGTAATTAAATTAGTTACTTATGAAAATGTTAATTATTACAAAGGAGGGGTTACATTTGAGTATTTTCACACACATTCAGATTTGACTGATTTATTTGCCAAATTGCTTTTAGTGCTTTAAAATATGAGACAACAATTTTTCAGGAATTTAGGATACCGAATAGGACACATGTTTATTTGATAACTGTTTTATTTCCTATTTGGGTTTATGTATGCTTCATTTTTTTAATTAACTGTTTGTTTTTTCCAAAGCATTTTTAGATGCCAGTTTTTCCTGTCATAGCTATGCAAAGATTATATTTCAAAACCAGTATCATAGCTATTAAACAGTTTCTTGTTATGATTTAAAATCTGTATTTAACCTGTAATTTTTATATGAGATGCCTTTTCTCAGTAACAAATTTTCTTTTTATAATTTGCGGACAGATCCAACAGTGGGAACAGAATCTTGAGCGCTTCAACATGGACCTTTTCCGCATGCGCTGCTACCTAGCCAGTTTGCAAGGTGGCGAGTTACCCAACCCCAAGAGCCTGCTAGCCACGGCCAGCCGCCCGACCAAAGCTGCACTAGCCCGTCTGGGAATCTTCTCCGTTTCCTCCTTCCATGCACTGGTTTGTAGCCTTGATCAAAAGCTGTTGTACACAACAGTGACAGCCCGCTTTTTCAGTGGTTCCAGAAATATGTCTCATTCATTTTTTCCATTAGGATCTAAAAGATTTAAAAAGTTAAATCAAAACTGAACAAACTTTGTTTTGAAGCAAAAAAAAAAAAAAACGATTTGTATATTAATTTGAATACTAAGGTAATATACTAATAACTAATACTAATAATAATAGACATCATATTAAAATAAGATTAAAATTGAATGTATTTGTTGTTTTATTGCAAAATGTTAACATATATAATTGGTTGAGAGTGTGGTAGACTAACTTGACTGTCATGCGCAATGCTTCATGGAGGCGGGTGGTTGCTGCTGAGCTTGGCACAATTCACAATTTCTATGGCAACAACAGCTCTCCCTCTCTCTGATTGATGGATCAGGGCTGTGGTGTAATCTAGCTGTTGACAGGGAATTCAGCTATTATACTGCTTTTTTAAATGAAGTTGAAATCATTCTGACAGGTTTACTGTATACGTTATTGTAAATAACATAATAATTTCTTTACTGAAAATGAATTTGATTGTAACTTTTGAAATCAGAAATTACTATGAGAGGAAGATATTACACTTCATTTGGAACATTTCATTTCCAAAAATAGAATACTTACCTAGTTACCATTACAGCCAGTCTCTTTGTTGTCGTACAGATCTGTTCCAGAGATGAAGCCACAATGCGAAAGCGTTCTCTGTCTCTGTCCCACCAAGGTCGCAGTAAGAAAGGGGTCTTTTCCTCCCTCAAGGGCCTGGATACTCTTACCAAGCGAGGTCATGAAAAAAAGCCTTCTGTCTCACAGGTACTACACCCACTCTGTCTAATTTAAACAGCCGTGACTGTGTGCTGTAAAACAAGTGCTTGGAAAGTACATTTGCATATACATTTTTCTACCTTTTATGTTTTGAAACTCATGCGTCATGCTGGTGGGAAATTCCTCCCACAGGTGCAAATAACAGGACTTTGATAAATAAAGACTCTCTAAAGGGAGTAATTACAGAGCTGGCAGGATTAAAAATGTTGTTCATTCTCCCATCTCCTCCTCCTTTCTCAGAAATGCACCAAGATAATAAGAGAGCTATTTTCAGATGTAGAGTTTCATATCTGGTTACCAAGTGTAAAGCCTTGAGACATTGATGAAGCTGATGATGTTTCCTCCCTGTTGAGATCTTAATGCACTGTGCTAATAATAGTGGTAAATTAGCAGTTAAGGAACTGCGCTGGGATGTTTAAATCTAGAGAAGGTTTACCCATGAGCTGGAGAATTTTATAGATTTTCTGTCATGAAGATCGCGCCAGTGTTTCTCAACCAGGGGGGCGAGAGATAAAACTACAATATATTATATTCACTAATATTATGACTTGCATGTTAAGTCATGTAAAAAAATATATTCTGTGTTTCGGAGGAGAAATACAGTTCTCATGGTGCTGTGTGAATACAGACTGAACGGCGGCTCAAAAACTCTGTATGAGCACATGATACGCAAACTACAGCTCTCGGCTGGATAAAAGAAGCCAGTGTCACACTAGACACAAGTTTTGATGGATGCACAAGTTAAGTCCTGGTTGTCCCCTCTTAATTAATGCACATTATTATGCACAATAAGTGGCAGAAATTAGCTATGAGTCTGTGCAAAAAATGCCACTAAAAGTAAAAAAAAATAACTAAATGCTCTAGATGTGAGGCCACAATGGCCCCATAATATTTTTTTATTATTATTAGTTTTATGTTATAACATTTAACATATTTCATAAATTTTACACTAGGCCTAAATAGTTATGAGTTAAGATACTGTAGTGACCAATAAAAATAATAATATACTAAAAGATTTGACATAAATTAACAAATATGTTGTTATATGTTCCAAAAAAAGTCACTGAAAATCAATTCCATAGGACAAATTTTGTCCCTTAATAAAAAGTTAAAGTGTTCATTTCTGTCTAAGCGAATCCGCTAGTATCTTAAGTGAGCAAAAGTTAAACAATTCTCCAATCACTGGCATGAAGTCCCTGTCCCTCCTTGACACGTGTCATGTAATGGGAGATCCAGCCAGCTTGGCTAACGAGCCCCAATTTCATTTCACACCACAGAAGGCAGAGGTGTGGAGACAGACCGAGGGAGAAATGTATTATGAATTATTAAAAGCCATATGTGGTAAATTGCAGCCTGCTGAACCCCGCAGCGACACACAGATGGTTGGTATAAGAGCCTTATGCTAGTGCTAAATATTAAACAGGCCAACCTTTTGCTAAAGACACTGCGGTAGCCATAAAGTCAAAGTATCTTTTTTGTCTCTCTTCCTCTCTTTGTCTCTCACTGAGTTTGAGGCCATCAGTCAGTCTTCAAGCCTACGTTTGGTCTTGCTTAGAAGCAAATTTAGTTCTTCATCTCTGACAGTAATCCTATTTAGACTTTAAAATTGGGTCCCCAGTCCTATGCAGTTAACACACACAGTTACTTAATAAGATGTAGGGGGGGGGGGTATTTAATTTTATAATTATATCATAATATATATATATATATATATATATATATATATATATACTGCCTTTAAAAGTGTGGTCAGTAAGATTTGTTTTACCTAAGAAATTAGTAATTGTATATTTAGTAAGGATGCATTAAATTGATCAAAAGTGATAGTACAAAATATTTCAAATGAATGAGTTCATTCATTCATTCATTCATTCATTCAAAGTATTTCTGTCTGAAATAAATGCTATTCATCAAATAATTCTGGACAAAAATATATCTTTGTTTCTACAATAATATTCAGAAGCACACCTGTTTTCAACATTGATCATAATTAAATGCTTCTTGAGCACCAGATCAGCATATTATAATGAATCCTTCATGTGAAGGATCATGTGACGCTGAAGAGTAATGGCTGCTGAAAATTCAGCTATGTCAGATAGAAAAAATATATTAGAGTTATAAATTTACACATTTAAATCATATTGTACTGTAGCACATTATTTAAAAAATATTACATTTAAAATGTTAGTGTGTATCGTGAGGAAATACATTTTCCTAGGTATTTTTTTTTCCTGTGTTTATACCAGTTTATCATCTATTCTCATATTCATATTGAACTACATTAATTTACTCCATAAAGATTTTTACAGTTTTATCTTTTTACATTTGTTTAAAAATATAAAAAGTAGAGCTGTTTAAAGATTAAAATAATTAACAATGTGAACTCTAGTTCATTCATATATTTTGAGATCATAAAAATGTGTATACATATAACTGATATACAAATTTTGTACAACTATACAGAAATAGTTTATGTTCTTTATTTGCTGACTGTTTTTTTTTTTTTTTTTTTTTATTCAGCTTGACAAATATTAATTTTGCTCTTGGTGTGAATAAACCATTCGTCTGTGCATCATTTTGTTTATTTGCATTACGTTTGATGTGAAAAAGCCTCAGAAACGTTTCTAATTTCGTATGCCAAGAGGTTGTTTTCATAGAAGACTTTGAGGCAAATCATACAAAAATATAAAAAAATAAATCTAGTCTGTTTCTAATGCCCAGGGAGAGGAATGAAAAAAATGAGGATAAAGTAACATTATAAGTGGGCCTTAGGAAAAAATATAAAATGTATAAGACCCCTATAGCTGACCATCCATGGCTATACAAAGGATTTACAGATGAGGAACATCACAAGCAATCTGTCATAAGAACCCTCCACAAAAGTATAAATCAGAGATTAAAAGTCTTGCATTAAACATTCAGCATGACAAGCATAGTGCCCTTTTCCTCCAGTGAAGTCTCGAAAGCTTTTGTTTTAGATAAAAATAGATTCACTACAGGAAATGTGCTTGGGTGAAATTTTATTTAAAAAAAATTATAGTTTGTCTGCTGCAGTGTTTGTAACCATGGCTCTGTTCCGTTTGACAAAATATGACTAAGAGTTGTATGAGACTGCAGTGATTTTTTTTCCATCTTGGAAATAGTATTTAGATGCCCTTCACCATGAGTGTCAAAGACCTGAAACAGGTCCTCCTTGTAGTTTTGAGGTATGTTACTGTGTTTTAGACAAAATACAGAGTCTTGCCTCTGGAAAAACCTTAGGCTTACTTGGTTATATGTTAAAAGTACATTTGTAAAACATGGATATTGATTATACCTACACATTTTACATGTACAAAATGTATTAGTGATGTCTTTTTGTGCATCATGTATGTATAAAAAAAATTTGTGTGGCTGATAGATGCTCACATTTTGATTGGTGGTGATGCTAATTCAAAAGCCCCTTGCTATGTTTAATTGTCTGAGTTTGTTCACACGAGTTGATTTAGATAGAACTAGTTCATTTTAAGCAAGACTGTGTATTGAGCCACGTTTACAGTTTGTGAGTGCTTGTACGTCTCTGAAACACTGGTTCCTCACTGTATGTACTTCAGTAATCCATGGAGACCAACACACCGATGTTACTAAGAGACCATGTTAAAGGACAGCGGTTATTCTAGACAGCAAGAGTCTTTTCTTCGTCATTCCATCTTTAGCATTCTGGGTGGAGGTTAGCTTCCATAAATAATTTTTCCCACTTTGTAGAGGAAAGTCTGAAGTGGAGGCTCTGGTGCTGAGAGCCACACACACTGAGGAGCGTGTACTGGGCGGTTGCCTTGGCTGCTCTGTTGGAAAGTTGACCGTTACTGTGGTGGTAAATGAATGCAGACTCATTCTACTGCTGGTCAGGGTTTCATTCACACCCCACTCGCTGGACAAACATAGGGTTATACAACTTATCTTAGGTAACTCTGTTTCCCTTGCTAAAAGGCCCATTACTTCACTGAGTGAAGTGTGTGGACGGTCTGTACTTTTGGAACTGAGACATGACATGTTTTCTCTGGTGTGTGTGAAGGTGGATAGGCGTTTCCAACACCAAAAGATGTAATCTCTACTGAAAGAATCATGGTGTGTTTTGTTTTAAGTGACACATCCTTAAACAAGTATAGAATGATGCCACTAAAGTCAATGTCAAATGCTTTAGTTTTACATAGTCTTTGAATTTGTTATAGTTGTCTATAAATCCCTTGTTTTCTAAAATACTATACATTTATCTAAATCAGAGGATTGTGTTTTAGGATTTATAAAATCTGCTATTAAATCACACCAGTGATAAATAAGGAGATGTAATAAAGTGTTATAAATGGGTAAGTAACTAACTAGGGAATAAAGTTGTATTAAAAAAATCATAACATTTGACCTGATTTTTTTGTTCTTCTTTTTGTTTCTTCTCTGCTTTCTTTCACAGAAGTTAGGTAGTATGGCTAATGTTTACTCAATCATGCCTCCTGAAGGCAGCCAATGGGATTGCAGCCAAGAAAACCCAATGTGCATCTATATGCCGAATTACCAGACTGTTACTGTCCTTCTGAAACCTAATCACACAGTCACGGATGTCTTGGCCGAGACCTGCAGGGTAAGATCAGTGTATTCTTAAATGTAAATAATAGACCGCATCTAGGGAAATTCATTAATAGATGACATCATGCCCTCTTCATGACAGCTGTGTCATGGCTTTTCTCACAAAAAATATTTCACAGCATTTATTTCATACAGTAAACTAGTAAATGTAATGACATATTATTACAATTTAAAATAACTCTTTTCAATTTTAATATTTAGCTTATTTATTCCTGTGATGGGAAAGCTAAATTTTCACCAACAATTACGTCAGTCATCAAAATGTCAAAAAATTTCAGAAATCGTTCTCATATGCTTGTGCTCAAGAAACATTTATATTATTATTAGTAAATTGAAATAGCTTTAAATATAATTTTTGTTACAATGGAAAATATTTACTGCCACTTTTGATCATTTTAATGTGTTCTTGCTAAATAAAACTACTTAAAAAAAAAACATTTCTGACGGTAGTAAAGATAAAAAGTCATGAAAAAGAATAAGGCAAATCTCATAGCTCCAGGGATGTAGCTGGGAAGGATTACAAATATTGAGTTGTCGGCAAAGAACATTTATAATTTACACATCAAATATTATTTCACAAAAAAATAGCCTTCTTTTGTGGAATACAGAAGTAGGTGAACTCTTTTTCTAATAGCAGAAACACACATTAACATGCATCTCAACATTATAATCCAACTCTTCTGAAGTCATACAATATAGCTGTTATTGTTGTATGTCTTGACGCCCTACATTTTTTTTGTGTGTGTGGAAAGAGCTGCATCTTAAGATAATTTTCTTCTCTTAGCTCATGGGCCTGGACCCTAGCCTACACTACCTAAGGCTGAGACGATGTGTAGGAGACAGGATTGAGATATCAACTCCATCAGCCGATGAGCTCCTGCAGGACATGGTAAGATATTGATAATGGCAAAGCTTGATGTGCAGCAGGTGGATCACAGCCCAGTTTATAAAAAGCAGAGTTGTTGAACTGCATGATTGTGCACTTATCTACACTTCTTTCTCCCCCTAGTCATATGACGATTTGGAGGTCAGCCAGCTGAATGTCTACACTCTGCACATGTCTAGACCTAGTCTAGCTGAAGACTTTGGTAAGCAAGACATTGCATAGGGGAAATTTAAGTGGCTGTTTTTTAAACTCATGGGGACTGATGGAACTTTATGATGTGTTATGTTTTTTTTTTCTTGTACTCAAGGCTTTGCTGTTACAGACTATGTAGACAACCTTAAACACAGCCGTATCGTTGTCAGAGAAGTTCTCCCTGATGGGCTTGCTTTCAGCAAAGGTACTTTTGCTTGTGCAGTTATTGCTTTCATAGGTTGCATTTATTTGGATATGCTGGAAACACCTTTTTGATATTTGAACAAAGACAAAAATATATTTTTATGTTTTCACATATTGCCTTTGGAAGGGTATTATAACCTTTGTTCCCTTCACTCCCATTGTTTTATATAACTAATAGGTCTGAGACCCGGTGATGAGATCATGGTTATAAATGGTTGTGAGGTGTCTTCTCTGGACCTGGCTCTGATACAGACTTTATTCAACGATCAGAGTCTGCAACTGACTGTGAAACGCCATCCACCATCCATTCAGCACAGTACAGATACAGCAAACACACAGTCTCTGTGCAGGGAGAACCTCCAAAACCACCAAAGAGCCAAGTCTTCAACAGGTACAAGACACACATGTACACATGAGTGATTCAGCGGTGCATGTTATTTGATGTCTTTGTGCAGCCCAAGTTTTGTGTCAAAGATCAACTAGATTACGTTTACATTGAATGTGCCCATCTGCACATTCTGCATACGTACCCGCTCTACTGTGCATTATACAGAGCGTAATATGTGAAATGAAGTATACCCGGGCCTTAGGTTAACTACATGGACTTGCAGCTCCAAAACTATTTATTTTCCAAACAGAGCAACATTTCGACCAGTCAGGTCTTCATCAGAACACCCTCGTGGAGTGAAATGTATCTGAACCCAATTTGGATTTTCGGATGTGCGCTCCTTTTTGCATTTTTTTAACTACATGAACATGGATTTCGAATTAGGTTCTTGTTTAGTACCAAGTTAAAAAAATTAAGTGCTAAATCACTAAGCCCTATCATTCACCTCCACACAAACATCCGAGACCGATTTTCTTGTTTCAGTCGATTCACAGTAGTTAAAGTCAAGTCCAAAGTACTCCTATTCAGTTTTACTCAGATACATCACATTTAAAAAATAAATAGGGTTTTAATAAACTTGAATAGCTGTCAGATGATTACTTTTTAAAAACAAATTTCTAAGAAAATGCAGTTTGTTAACCACTTTCTAAATTACAAATAAGCAGTCCAGTTCACTAATTGCAATCTTACAAGTCAGTTCACTGCTTATATAGTTCTGTGCTGATTTTTTTATGTAGTTGAAACATATTGACAAAGAGGCATACAGCAATCACAGTAGGCACCTACATTTCACACCTTCATGACAGCTGGTGACAAAGAGAGTATCACTTTCTTGCTGACGTTATACTTCTTTTCAACATGATAATTGAGAAGAAGACTGCTGACATACTCATACTATCAGATTCTCTCTGTTCAGGTCCACAATACTGCACTAAAACTGGCATCCTGCAAAATTAATAATTTTTATATAACTTTAATGTTTGAGAAATTGAAATACTGTTTTGGCATTTCTGCATTGTTGCAATGTTGAACATTAGATGACATCCGTTTCTCAAAATGCTAGTTTCCAATGTAATGTAGCAGTTTTGTTTTTAAATCGAACATGGCCTAAATATACATTGGCCAAAAGTTTATTACATAAATATTAGTAGCGTATATTTGTTTCAGTTGTTTCATGTGAAAATATACAAGCTATTTAAAATATATAAACCTAACAGTGTTGGCAGGACCTAAACTGGGCATGCTCTCATATTCTGGGCCAAACCTAAATATAATTTCGGTATTTTCTTTGACAACTTTCTCTTTACTTGTTATGCATGCAAAACTCACTGTTGTTGGATTGTTGGAGAAGTTGCTGTTGGATTTGACACTTGTCACAGAATTGTGAGTGAGCCTCACTTGTAAACTTCCTGATGGTAGCCCCCTTTTCTTCTCCTGAAATTTCCTTCCCCTTTGCGACTTCCTCAAACTCTGTCCCTGATGGTTTTTTTGGAGAGAAGTGGCTTCTTTGTGCCCTTCTTGACACCAGGCCATCTGTCTTCGCCTCACTGTGCGTGCATCTCACACCTGTCTGCCATTTAGCAAGCTCTGCACTGGTGGCAATCCCGCAGTGATATCCTCTTTAACAGACTTGCTGGACTTTCTTGGACGCCCTGAGCCTTCTTTAGTTGAACTCTTTCCTTGAAGTTGCTGATACTATGAGCAAGAACGGTGTTACGTGCTGGTTTTGAACCCTGGCTGCTTTTCTCTGTGCATGGTAGGTGTCTGACAAAATGGTAGGTGTCTCACAGCACATTTGTTGCTACATTTAATTATTCTATTGTATTATCAGTGATTATTTCTTCTAAATTACAGAACATGTTTCATGAGCAGTGAGTATTATGTTTTCATGTACAGAGCAGTGGTTACTCAAGAGTTTTTTTGTAAGGCAGAATTATTTATTTATTTAGTAATAATTTTTTTTATTTTGTATATAATATCTGATAAAGGTTTGGGTTACACTTTATATTACTGTAGGTGTCTTAACTACTTATTAAGTTAACATTAAGTGCTAACTCCTTAGCACGTACATGTTAAAGGGGTCATATGATGCTATTTTAAAGATCATTATTTTGTGTATTTGGTGTAACAGAATGTGTTGACATGCTTTAATGTTCAAAAAACACATTATTTTTAAAATGTACATTAATGTACATTTGTACATTATTGTAGTTCCTCTATGCCCCGCCTCTCTCAAACGCGTAGTTTTCTACAAAGCCCCTCCTTCCGACAAGCACAGTCTGCTCTGATTGGCCAACTGACCCAGTGCATTGTGATTGGCTGAACACCACATGTGCGCATCGGAAATGTAACGCCCCTTACCATAATCGCGAGCTTCAGCTTTCAAGTTAGTTTTATCAGTTCAAGCACGAAATGGGAACGTAGTCTCGTGACAGACACAGTGGTGATGATGCTTGTATGTATTTGCAGTACACAAGCCGCGGTTAAGACGATTTCTGAAGGGCTGTACACTCCAGTGTGATGTGACCCTGTTCCCGTCATACACACATGACCGTTACGCGCAAAACTCTGCATTTGAACAGTCAATAGCAAATACTTCTATTAATAACAAACATACTTACAGTTGCTGATTCAGAAGCGCAAGATAATCATAGCGAAGTCAGAATTGACCCTTTTTATTTTATTTTTTAATAGCCTTCATGCATAGCCAGCCTTGTTCTCTCCCTAGGTTCACAAAACTGTCGTCCATAAAATGCGTTGCACAAATTTGAACATTTGGGTTGTGCTGTTCTGTTGTAAACAAATCTTAATCAATGATTTCTAATTGTATCTACTTTCGAAAGGCCAAATAAAGTGCTTTTGCTTGCGCATAGAAACACACAGTGTCTCCTTGACATGGCTGCATCAACAAAACTACGGTTACTGAAACCACGCCTTCTTTCTTTGCATGAACATTTGGGCGGCATTACGCAAATATTTCCACATCGTGATGTAGACGTGTGGGGAGTGTTTGAATGAGGTGTTTTAGCCCGGTCTGGATCAGCCTTCTCTTTTAGATAGAATGAATCCTTTTGTGGGAGACTTTGAGCTTTGTAACTCTGCAGATCTTTTACATGCACAAACAGATGCATAACACACTAATGAAAAGAAAAACAAGAAATCGCATCATATGACCCCTTTAAACATTTGATACAATGTATGTGTTTTGGAAAATTATTGCCAAATTATGGTCAATAGTATAAAACATTTTGTAATTATGTGCAGGCACTTTGATTGTAACTACAATGTAACAGCATTACTTACAAATACGTAGTTGAAGTCGCCTAATAAAAAGTGGGTCCAAGGTAATGTATTGCAGTATGTATAAATATACAGCTATGTATCTTTAATTTCTTATTATTGGTCCATGTCCAATTAAGGACAGATTACTTCAGTAGTATCTGCTGACTCTGTATTATTGATTATACAAAATCAAGCAAAATGTCTTACTTGGAAATGCATGATGGATATATCATGCACTGTGAGTAACACTGAATTGCAATACACTTCAGTGTGACTTAAAAATCCACAAAGGCTAAAAATGAAGACCTTTGTATTAGTCGTTTGGGTAGTTCTGCAAATACAGTTCCAAACCTGTTTAACCAAGCTAGTTCAGGCACCAAGATGAGAGTCCATTTGTTTCTAGGAACCACGTTTTAAAACACTGTCTTCCTTCCATCAAACCACGTACACAATGGAATATGTTTACTTTTCTCGATCCTCGCTTCATTTTGTCACCTGTATATATATGAAATTAAGCCACAGCTAAATAGTTACTGGCATAGCTTGACATTTGAAATTACCTGATATGGGGGGGGGTGGACATACCAGAGAGGGAAGTTATAAAGGGGATGTGTAAAAAATAATAATTTGTAATTGCGTAATTTATACATTTAAGTAGTGAGTAATATTAATTGACTATATGGACGACATAATAAACAGTACTGAAAGTTGTTAGCTGTTAACATTACATCAAGGATCAAGGACATTTATAAAGTGAGTGCCATTGTTAGGACTGTCTGTCCCGCAAATCCTCGATTCACATACCAAGAAAAGTAAGAAAAGGAGAGGAGCAGCTGAGAGAATGTACACCATAAGACTAGTCAGATTTAAAACAAGATGATTTCTGTCATAGTGTCTGCAACTAGCTGGGGACCCCTTGTTTCATAAAACTTAAAATCCAACCATCTTCAGTGATCTTGCAGTGTGCTATTGGCTATTATAAGCGCAGCACTTTTGTTTTTGCCCCCCTTTTAATATATATATATATATATATATACTAAAATGGGGGCAAAAACAAAAGTGTTGCGCTTATAATTTTGTTCAGTATATATATAAGCGCAACACTTTTGTTTTTGCTCCCATTTTTCATGAGCTGAACTCAAAGATCTAAGACTTTTTCTATGTACACAAAAGGCCTATTTCTCTCAAATATTGTTCACAAATCTGTCTAAATCTGTGTAAGTGAGAACTTTTCCTTATATATATATATATATATATATATATATATATTGTGTGTGTGTGTTTTACTCCACATACTGTAGTTCACTTTCTGCCAGTTCAAACTTTCGAACTGGTGAATTGAATATGGTACATTACTTACCAAATCTCTACAATTCCAATATAGTGTTGCATACAGTTTTAGTATTAGCATATTTACTTGTGTATGTAACATATTGCTTAAAATTTCTCTCCTCAGATGTGTACTGTGTGGCAGAAAACTTAGGCTTGGCTGTAGATGAAGATCTTCAGAATCCATACCACAAACATCGACCAGTGCAGCACAGCAAGGTAAAGAATAATCCATAATGTTTTCAATTTTTTTACATAAAGTAAATCTAATTCTTCAATTCCACAAATACTGATGGCTTATCATTTTGCTTTCATCGTGGGATGCTCACAAATGTCCCCTCAATGAAAACAGATCAATAAACATGCTAAATAATGTTTTAATATCTAAGTTTTCTGTGAGTGTTAGGAGATAAAAACAGTAGGATTAGCATAATATAAAACATTAGAAGCACATGGAAAAAAAATAAAGAAGATACCAAAACAAATGCGTGTATGTGTGTGTGCATTTTGAGCAGCAGCTGCATTGTCAAAGCTTGTGTTCCTTCTCACTTAGTAATTAGCCTCTTCATGGATCTTTGGCCTTCACACTGCTTGCTTATTACTGTCACCAGCAAAATATCTTGTATTTATGCTGAAGGCTAAACACACAAAAACATAAGAGTTACAGAAACACTCATATTGAACTTGATTATTTCTCACATGCTGGGCTGAATGATGTCATAGACCTCTCAGAGATGCATGTATGTTTTTATGTACAGACAGTGCTTTAACACTGCACATGAGTTCTGCTTGAATTCTATCACTTTCATTCATCTCAGTGAGGATTTTTTCTTCTGTTTGTCAGACCAGGGCCCCATTTTTGTACATTCTTTTTAATGTATAGTTAAAATTTAATACAGTTTTTTTTTTTTATTACAATCTAAGTACCATTTCTTTAATTATATTGTCTATTATCGTCATACTCGCGATGGCGCCTCAAATGACAGCCTTTGTGGCGCCGTCCGCAGTTGTTTTTATGTTTTTGTTAGTTTCTCCTGTCTTTAGTTATATCCCTGCAATCAGTTTCACCAGAGACGGATTGTTGGACATTCGAAGTAAACACCACCCGATATTTCACCGTATTTCGTCTATTCTGATGTTTTGCTGGACATTGTAGTCAGCGGAGCAGCAGTGCTGTTTAGACGATTCAGGACATGCAGACGAGGGAAGTGAGCCGGTGCGCTCGTGAAACTTAGCATCCAGCATCCATCTAGCGAATCTCCGCTCTCTACCAACAAAACTGCTGCTCTATCCTTCACAGAAACCTGGCTGAACGGCGCCATTCCAGACAGCGTGCTTCATCTTCCGAACTTTCAGCTGATCAGATCTGATCGCGACGCAGAATCAACAGGGAAATTGCATGGCAGGGGGACGTGCTTTTACATCAATGAGAGGTGGTGTACAGATATAGCCGTGTTAAAGAAGATGTGCTGTTCTGATCTAGAAACACTCTTAATCAACTGCAAGCCGTTCTACTCACCCCGCGGTGTTCTGTTTGTTCATTCTCGTGAGTGTCTACATTCCTCCACAGGCACACGTGAGCTCAGCTTTTAAGAAATTTGCTGATATGATCACAGACACAGAACAACAACACCTTGACTCTGTTTTAATCATTATTGGGGACTTTAATAAATCAAATCTCTCCCGTGAACTGCCAAAATACAGACAGCACATCACATGTCCCACCAGAGACAGCAATATATTGGATCACTGTTACACAACAATAAAGAATGCATATCACTCTGTCCCATGGGCAGCTTTGGGGATCTCTGATCGCTGCCTGGTTCATCTTATACCAACCTACAGGCAGAAACTAAATTCTGCTAAACCTGTGGTAAAGACTGTAAAAAAATGGACCAACGAGACATAGCGGGTTTTACAAGCCTGTCTCGACCTTACTGATTGGAGTGTTTTTGAGGCTGCTGCAAACGATCTGGGTGAGCTCACAGAGACTGTAACTTTGTGTATGAGTTTCTGTGAGGACATGTGCATTCCTGCCAGGACTCATTTAACCTACAACAATGACAAACCATGGTTCACTGCAAAACTCAGACAGCTCCATCAGGCCAATGAAGATGCTTACAGGAAGGGGGATAAAGTCTTGTATAAACAGGCCAAATACACACTGGAAAAGGAGATCAGAGTAGCAAAGAGGAATTATTCCGATAAGCTAAGGAACAAATTATCTTCCAGTGATTCTGCTTCAGTGTGGAAAGGTATGAAAGACATCACCAATTACAAGACACCATCCCCCAGCAATGGAGAATCAATAACAGGCAGACAATCTGAATGAGTTCTATTGCAGATTTGAAGAAACACCCCACACCCGCCTTGAACGCCTCTCCGCACAACCATTAACACCCCCAGCAACCCCCCTCTCCCCCACAACCATCTTCACAAAGATCTTCATCAGATCACTGAAACTGTGCAAAGTCTCTTCATGCTTCAAACGCTCCACAATCATCCCCATCCCAAAGAAACCCAAAATTACAGTCCTAAATGACTACAGGCCTGTGGCTCTAACGTCTGTGGTCATGAAGTCATTTGAAAAACTGGTGCTGGCCCACCTGAAGGACATCACTGGACCCTCGCTGGATCCTCTTCAGTTTGCCTACAGAGCAAACAGGTCTGTTGACGATGCCGTCAACATGGGACTGCATAATGTTCTGCAACCTCTAGACAGACCAGGGGCTTATGTGAGGATCCTGTTTGTGGACTTCAGCTCGGCCTTTAACACTATACTCCCAAACCTCCTTCTGTATAAACTAACTCAGCTCTCCGTACCCACCTCCATCTGTCAGTGGATCAACAGCTTCCTGACAGACAGGCAGCAGCTAGTGAGGCTGGGAAAATACACATCCAGCAGCTAGTGAGGCTGGGAAAATACACATCCAGCACACGTACGATCAGTCCTGGAGCTCCTCAGGGCTGTGTTCTCTCCCCACTGCTCTTCTCCCTGTACACGAACAACTGCACATCTAAAGACCCCACTGTCAAGCTCCTGAAGTTTGCAGATGACACCACATTGATCGGCCTCATCCAGGACGGTGACGAGTCTGTTTACAGACAGGAGGTTAAGGAGCTGGCTTTCTGGTGCAGTCTTAACAACCTGGAGCTGAACACATTCAAAACAGTGGAGATGATCCAGGAACTGAAGTAGGACAATCACATAGACTCCATTGTGAAAAAGGCCCAGCAGAGGCTGTACTTCCTTCGTCAGCTGAGGAAGTTCAACCTGCCACAGGAACTGCTGATAGAGTTCTACTCTGCCATAATTGAATCAATCCTCTTCACATCAATAACTGTCTGGTTCAGCTCAGCTACCAAATCTGAATTCAGAAGACTAAAGAGGGTAGTCCGTACTGCTGAGCGAATCATTGGTACAACCCTCCCCACTCTCCAGGAACTTTACTTATCCAGAGTGAGAAAAAGGGCTGGCAAAATCACTCTGGACCCCTCACATCCAGCACACTCCCTCTTTGAACTGTTACCGTCTGTTCGACGCTGCAGAGATCTGAGTACCTGAACAACCAGACACAGGAACAGTTTCTTCCCTCAAGCAATCCATCTCATGAACACTTGATAATAGTTATGGAGAACACACTATTTATACACTTATTTATCTAACACACATACTTAGTCTACACTTCAATTGCACATAATATACCTGTACATACAAACTGTCCATTGTTATATACCTGTACATACAATTGTCAATTTGTATTTTGTTATTCCTTATTTACTTGTTCTTTTTAATTCATCTTTTTATTATTTGTGTTTTTTGTTCTGTCCTGTCATTCTGTTGCACTGCATTAGCTTCTGTCACGAAAACAAATTCCTCATATGTGTAAACATACCTAGAAATAAAGCTCATTCTGATTCTCTGATTCTGATCCTCAAAACCTTTAATTCAAGTTGTTGTAAGAATCAATTCCATTATTCAGATGTGTAACAAGAAGTCTTGAAACAAGTGTTTACTTGTTACTTTACATGTTACTCTGTTGTCATTGTGTTGGAGCTGTTAATATAACTAGTGCAAACTTCTCAGTTAATTTACCTGTTCATACAGTGTGGTTGCATCTGCAATTAATAACTTCTGTGGTCACTTATTTATTAACTTATAAAATATTTTTTTAATGAATGATTATTTAAACAGATTAATTTAAAGGGGTAATCTGATGCAACATTCACTTTTACATGTTGTTTGAACATAAATGTGTATTGGCAGTGTTTGTACACATCCACCCTACAATGATAAAAATCCACCCAGTGTTTTTTTTTTTCAATCCCTATAAATAATATCCCTTTCTCAAATCAAGCCATTCTCAGCTTCTTGGCTGTGTGACGTCACACAGACCCAGGCCCCTCCCACGATTGTTAATTGACACTGGTGTTTTACCTTACACCCACCCTGAGTGAGTTGTCATCAGTCCGCCATTGTTTCGACGCTGGAGCAGGGACTTAGACAAGAATGTCTTCTAAGCGATTGAGTTGTTGGATGTAATAATGAACAAGAATCATTTACTCTCGTCTTCTAAGCGCATTGAGTTGTTGGATTACATTTGTAATAATGAACACAGCAGTCGCCCCATTTACTACTCGACATCTGATGTGAAGACGCAGTGGATTACTATGTTTAAATGTACGAATCATTCGTGAGCCAGCCTCACCTACAGAATAAGTGAGTATAAGGCTCTTTTATGAATCTTTGCAAATCACCTTTCCCAATAACCTGCTAGTTAGCAAGTTCCGCAGCTAAAGTAAACTGTCTCATGAGAATGGCTCGTCACCCCACGGAAGAGAGGGGCGGGGTCAGCAGAGCTCATTGGCATTTAATGAAACATGCACTAAAACGGCTTCCTGTGTGCAGCAGAGCTGTTTTTGAGAGGGAAAAAAGGGTGTTGTTTTACACTAGCATTGAGAAATTTTAACCAAAGTTCTGATATAGACTTTTCATTAAGACCTTAATGAATCATATCAACTTGTGTAAAATGGGCATCTGATGACCCCTTTAATAAATTATACAGCACTACATCTATCAAACATCACAGAAAATCTTATCACCTCATATTTCCCAATTTTTTGTTTTAAAAACGTAGTTGAGTTGCTGCAACACAAGTAGCTGACTAGATATTTGCAATACAGGCAGGTGTACAAGTGTACCTAATAAAGAAGCGAAAATGTGTTGAAAATGTATGTATGTGTGCATAGATGTTTTGGTGTTTGCTTTATAGACATGCTGTACAAAGTCGAAGTCCCTTGTGTTTGTTTATATTTTCATAAAAAATTATGGGTTGCTTGATTTAAAAGTGGAGTGTCCCATGAAGATTTGCTAGTTTCTTAAGCTGAGCACATTAAACAAGAGGTCTCCCAATCTATAGAGATTTATTTTACTTTGAGTTGCAAGCCTGCTCCACTCTTGATGTGCAAATGTATTAATTAAAGGCTCATGTTGATGAGCTGCACTGCTCATTGCTTATTGCCTTCCCACACCAGAATATATAACATGGGAAAATACTGAAAAATGTATGTTTTCAGATGGCCATAAAGTGTTTTCGCTCCAGTTTTCCCCGATTGTGAGTCCAAATTCATGTGGACAGTGACACCTCTGAGTGCATTTTTGCTCAAGTGGAACATAGCTCTGCATGTTATGTTGCGATTTTTATATATTACGCATTGTAGGCTGTCTTACTGAGTTCATGTTAATGAAGTCTCCTCTTTTGCAAAGCTTTTTTGCTTGTGGCTGTGAGAAACTTCAGTTATAATTCTATAATTGATCTGCTGAGGAGGTGGATTAGACGGGGGGAGGGATCCTTTTTATTGTTTGCAGACGAACAACTGTGAGTCCCTATACACATAGCAGTTCATAATACTCCTGTATCTGGGTCTGTTTGCACTTGAATTTATGAATTGCTGAGAGCTGTGAAGAGACCTGTGTGAAACTGTTATCAGAGTCCATAGGAAACACATTCCTTTCCTCGCTTTGAAATTACTTAAAATTCTGCAAACTGATTTTATCATGATATGGCTGCTGTCACATGACCCTAGATTAGTACCTCTGTTAGGGTTGAAGAGAGTGTAGTTTATATGATTGAAATAATGTGTCAGCATGTCTGGCATAAACTGTAGTGTGGTATAATGTGCTGTTGCAGGCAGCATGTGGCTGTTTTTCCATTGTCATTATTTGGGTGTTTGGTAACACTTTAGTGTAGGGACCAATTCTCAATATTAACATCGAGTTAACATCACTTTCTTGTTTCCGCTGTAATCGGGCACATTATTTTGACAGATTGGGTTTCAATATTAAAACATGCTTGAAAAACTCAGTGGATGATGAAGAAGAATAATAGATTAAAATGTGCACTAGAGCATATAACTGCAAGTGCCGTTTGGATTGCCTGGCTATCCATGTCGATTTATGTGTGTGCGTCTTTATTTATCGGGATTTAAAAAGAAGATGGCTACATGGCACAATTGCTATAACCTCAGGGATATATCACAGCCTGTCAGAGCCTCTACTACAGCGTGACAGGACATTTTCCTCTGAGCAATGGCCAGTGCTTTCTCCAGGGACGTTACATCTTTTTGGCTTCCCATACGTTTTTATTTTATTATGTTGTATGAGCAAGATCTTGTTAGCCTGGGTTTCCAGGAATTAACACAATAAAATGAGTATGTCAGAATTGAAGTGCTGCAAGTGTTACTCGCTGTTTTTTGGTGGTGACTTGTTGAAGATGGGAGTTAGCATTAGTTTAACACCTTGCCCACAGAATATGCCAAATGAGGATAATCCTCTTGGCAGACATACAAGACCCCTAATCCTTCAGTCTCCCACAGTCCCTCTCCGGTGACCTTAGAGAAGTCACTACTGTTTGTTCTTTGTTATGGTTTCATTCAGCTAATAAAGTGCCAGAACTGAGTGATTGTGTTCATGGGATTTCCATTTGTCACATGGACTCTTTTTTGTGCATGTTGCTTTGGATGACATTGATTTAATGAGTATGTTTTGCAGCTGTAAACATGCTTTAGTGCAGAACTAGCCTTTAAGGATCTTTTAAGCAGGGTACATTAACAGTCAATAAGAGCTATATGTTTATAAAATAATTGGGCAAATTATACTTCTTAAACAATACAAAGTCCTTAAACCTGCAAAGCAATAGAAATTACACAAACCGTTGGTCCCAAGATGATTATTCATACTTCCCCCAAAGATAATTGTATTGTCCAATGTAATCTACTCCTGTGTATTTTACACAAAGTGTGGCTCTTTACTTACATTTGCGTTGACGCAGAAACATACACAGACAAAAAATTTTTACATTTTATCTTTCACATGAGCAAGACATTAATCCGTTTTTTGTTGCCGGGGAAAGCGAAACTAAATGACCACCTTGTGTAATGTGCATTTCAAATAAACTTTACTTGTCATGCTTGCCTTGCCTAACAAGCAATCAGATTTGTTACAAGATAAAACCTGCACCCTCTAACTGATAAAGTATTTTGCAAACACACTGTATGACTAGTAATGTCTGCACAAATTACTTGTTACATTAAAATATATTTATGTAATTTAACGGAAAAATATTTTACTTTCTTTCCTTTTTGAATAATTTTCACTTACTTTTCTAGTAAACATTACAAAGAAATGGCAAGTAACAATGAATTGAACATCAAATTCTGAAATAGTATTGTCTTGTGTAACACTCCAATAATCTCGAAAAATCTTTTTTATAGTGTGTAAAGGTATCTGGTTTACAATATTTTTCTAAATGATCAGAGTAAAGGATGTGTATATCTATAATGAATAATATAAACGTATGTGTAAATAAATTGCTTGCAAAAACAAAACAAACAAAAACCGTATGATCTAAAGGTCTGGCTGGCAAGTGTTTGTTCGGTGCATGTTTAATGTGTTGTTCAGATCTTAACAAGGTTTAGTGTTACAAGAAGACTTGTATTTGAAATAAACAACACTCTGAGAGGCTTCTCTTAATACTAACCATGGGCAGCACACTGGCTTATTTTGACTACTGCACAGAACCAGACATCAGATGAAATCTAAGAATAGGATCTTTGCCTGAGAGCTGTGTGAAAGCCCAGAGCAAAACACTGAGGAGAGTTCAGGCTTGATGTTCATGGAAAATTTCAGACTATTTTGAGACTGTTTAAAAAGCAGATCTATTTTTAAGTCAAATAAAATCATTGTCTTTTTCCTTCTCCACTGTGACGGTGTAGTTCTGGTTGATATTTTCAGGCAATTCTATTTACGGTATGTGTGGTAATGTTAGCCTTAGTGTTCACAGGCCATCCAGAAACGTTTCCATTGTGTTGATGTTATTGAAAGGCTTGGCTACTGGTAGTGTTTGCAAACTGTCTGAGCACTTCATTGTGCTCTCTGAAAACTGCAGCGGGGTCATGCAATTGATATGCAGATTTCAGAGGGCAGCAGCAGTTTCAGTGTAGCGTCTATGTCCACAAAACCTGCTAGTGATCGATTTTTAGATCCTGTCAGAAAGCCCTAAGCTTTAAAAAAAAAATACTGTATTAGACCTAACACCAAGGATTTTGGAAATGCTTGATTGTTAACTTGCAAGTGTGTGAGTGTGACAAAACCAGAGCTGAAGACTAACTCAACAAACATGCCAAGTTTCAGGGTGGGCAAGATTAGAAGGAAGGGCTGTTCTCTGGCCAGAAGGACCAAGTTCCACTCCATAGCTGCCTGGAGGATACTTTATAGGCTGCTTTTCATGGTGAGTGTATTTATGGATCAGAACAAGAGGATGGAGACAAAGCATCCCATGGGTGTTGCTAGTGACCACTTGATTGCATTTCAATTTGGAGCAGTACTTATACTGATGTTTGAGAGGATCAACAAGAAAAAATACTGATCCTGATGAATTATTAACAGGGTTATTTTATTAAGGGTTAGATTACGTATGAATTATTTGTTATTTAGCAAGTGAGTTGTGTATTATTATGATTAATCATGTTTTAAATGTTAATAAATGAAAAAGAGTCTGAAAAGAGTCTGATTCATTAGAGATGGAGCCTATTTAATGTTGATAATTGCTTATGGGTGTTTGACACAAATACTGTGCATTTGCAGTTACAGGCTGGACGAAACCCCTTAACACATAAATAAGCAACCAATTCTATAATGCTTTTCAATTTCAATATTTTCACAGTTTTTATTTATTTATTTGAAATATTTGCATTGTTTATGCATTTTTATAACGTGCCTTTAAAATTAATCCCAAATACATTCACTAGTATTGTAAAAAGCACATTTTGTGTAGCATTTGTTACTACATGTTTGCTTAACTACATTTTTGTCATCTCTGAAAAGCCAGCCTGATGTTAATGTGTTTTATTATAGGCTCTGTCACTTTTCCTTTACTCTTCTCTGAACACGTTTTTTTATTTTAACAATAGGCATTTCCTCAGATGGTTGCCTTTTTGAGTGATGCATTGTGTAATGATGTAGCTTATTAGTTATGGCTACGAAGTGTCAGGACTATTAACCCACTTCCCACCACACTGCACACTCGAATAGTCAAACCGTCTTCTTTGTGCTTGCAGACATGACATAACTGCATAAAGATTACATTTCCCAAGAAATATGACCTGGCAGCTCAAATTATTTTGTTGCGAGTCATGGGAAAGGTTAAATGTTTAATATTTTTGCTCAATAATTGATTAAAACTAAAAATATGCTGTAGTTCACCTTTGACCAATTTGAATGCTCACTAAAGACTCCAGCTGGAGTTTTTTTTTAATTTAGACATGTCTGAAAGTGGTATATCTAAAAGGGTTAATACTTTGTTAATAGTTCATCTATATCCATCAGTTTGACCTGTTCAGGCACATGTGAGGGTCATTTACAAACATAAGCCGGCATTGACAGGGTAATGAGTCAATCAGTTAACTCTGTTTAGTCAATTCAGCAGAGGCACCTCCCTCTTCTCACATTACTTTTTGCCTGAATTTTGTAGTTATGCCCTTCACATTCATGGCATGCTTTAGTGTAATAAGAGTACAGTGAAACCAAGGGATGTCAGTGAGGCGCTGAAACTTTATCCGCTGTTGGACTGTGACCCAGTTTACATGCACGTCCGAAAACGGCTTATTCCAGGGTTGTTGCAGAAAGCAGCATTCTGAAACATCATGTAAATACGTAGTACACCATATTCCTTTTGCTTTTGAAGGGATTAAGAGAAAACAGTTTAAAACTGCTGTTTCCGCTGGAGAATGTAACTTACATGTCATTTAAACAGAAGTGGCATTCTTGCAGATTTTTTAGAGTGTGCATGTGAGAAGACAGGATTTTATAGGGAGATGGGAAAAATGGGGAGATGGGGAGAAACCTGCTCACTCACCATGTTGCATGTATAGAGGGGTTAATAGTTGAGCCTAACAGAGTACATTTATGTTTTTTTTGCATGCATGCACTTTCAATCCATTTAATGAGTGTATAGTAATGCATTTTGAAGATGCTGTGGACCCCACTTACAGCTATATTTAGTCATTTTTTTGCCATCCATCACATTCAGATAACCTAAAACAGATGTTAATAAGGTCTAAGTGGGTCCAATGCGTCATTCGGATCTCAAACTTGCGCTACCAAGCAGTTTCGCTCTTCTGCAAACAGTGAGCTGTGAACATTTTCTGTCAAGGGAGGATAGACTGAGAGATTGAAGCTTTTTGACAGCTGGTATCACAGCATTGACGGAGCTGTCATCTAGAGACTTGAGAGTAAGAAATCGAGAACTGAAGCTTTCAACTCATATTTCTTGTGTTACTGTCTTTTTCACCACCACATGGTTCCTTTATCATTGTTAATTATAATTCAGGTCACCCAGCATGCAAACAGAAACATTTTCTGCAGTACCATTCTGTCATACTGTATTGGCCTGTTTACTGTTTCGATTCTCACAGTGACTTGGCATGAATTTATATAGCCATTTCACACTCAGTGTAAATGTATGTGTGTAGTTAGAAAAGCCATCATTTTCAGGTGCTTTCGTGAGGTTAACAGGAACCTGTATGGAGTCTTCACAACCTGCAGCGCTCCTCTTAACCTCCTGGTGACTGCAGAAAAACAAATGACGCATGCACTAGCCACACTTACTGTTATCTGTCTGTGCCAGGCTGGGCTTTCCCACCGACTCTAGTACAAGGTGCTCGATTAATGTGTCCACATGTCTCTCCTCCCTCTGCCTCTTATCTATGTGTTTTGGAGTTTTTTTTTATTATATCCTGAAATCTAGGATGTTTGAGACTATAACACTTTAGAGTGTTGGGGAGAGTCATGTCACTTTTCCCTTTCCCTTTTTCCTTTATTCTGTCACAATTTATAGGCCTTCATGTTGTTCCAAACTGGTTTGCATTTCTTTCTTCTGTGGAAAACAAATGAATAAATATATTTTTTTTAAATGTCTTATTTACTGTATCAGTGTCGTAATGACTTTTTTCATCCATATAACGGAAGTCAGTGGGCTCCAGTGTTTATTTGGATTCATTAGACCCCACAGACTTTCAAAATATTATCTTTTGTGTTCCGCTGAAGAAACTCATACATTAGGGAGATTGAATGATGACGCAAATTTCAGTAAAAAATTAGTGTCTCCTATCAACTGAAATTAGAACAAAGTGTATAAAATAACACTTTGGTTCAGTGATGCAGCCCACATTTACAAATGTACAAATTATGGATCTCATTCCAAAGACAGGAAAATAATTAGTCTTCAATATATTTGAATGTAGTGAAATAGTTCAGTATTTTGTCTTGCGTTTAGTGGTAAAGCTTAGTTGAGCCACTGGCACAGCTTAACGCAGCAGATTCCATTTTGGAACAAAATGCTTCATTTGATAGTTTATGGCCAATCTTTGGCCACATAATTTACATGGCTGCATACATTAGCAATTCACCAATGTATTTTAAAACCTTAAAGTTTGCTATGAAATTAAATCTTATTTGAACTGAAAGACTTTAATGCTCTATTCAGATTTAGTCCTGCATATTAATACATTCGTCACTCCCAAAACATTGCAGTGTGTACTTACTTTAGCAGTAGGAAAAATAAAACTTATATTCAAGTTATGAATGGGTTATATGCAGAAACCAAGCAAAGAGTGCGCCCTTTATAATCAGTGAAGCTGAAATCACTTCAGTTCACCTGCACTGCACTGACTGAGGGAAAATACTATATTAAAAAACTGTCTATACTGCAGAATGAAACTCTTATTTACATTGTGTTTATACTTGATGGTTATAGCTAAATGAATTGCAAGCAATCAGAACTCACACCAATGTTGTCAACTATTTTCAATGGAAAGTAGCTAAAGCCTGCTTCGAAAAGCCACAAAATTTCACTAGATGGCGTCATACGCTAATTAGCATATTCATGGCATCATTACGTAAAATTTGCAGTCTGCCTAGTGTCAGTCCTTTTCATCTGTTTGCTTCTCTCCTACTGTCTGTGCTCACATACTCACATGCTTTTTTATTTATTCTATAAAAATGGGCTACTCTCTGTCACTCACTGAGCAGAGCAGATGTGGAGCGGTGTGACTGTACCAGGAAAGCAAAACCTTGACTCACGGAAAGTAGCTATGGTTCAAAAAGTTGCTAAATTTGTCACTAGTTGTCTGAAAAGTCGCTTAAGCCAAAAGTATACTAAGACAGTCCTCGCTCCATGAGTCTGATTGGCCATTGTGTTCACACGCACAACAAACATGTCTGTGATTGGCTCCAATGCTCAATGCTACAAAAACACGTTTGACACTGTTCACAGAGCGCTGTCACACATGTACAGGAGCGTTTGAAAGCAGCCGTCTATGCTTGTGCGTATAAAGTTCATGCTAATTACACTTAATGTCAGTGCATGTGTCCACACTGCATATTTAATGCAACCTACATGCTGAGGCATAATGTTTATTTTTCACTGCAGTGTTTTTGAGGCTCCTTAATCTCTGTTTAACTAATGTGTGAGAAGATGTCCTGGGAGTCCCAGTGTTTGCTTTGGGTGGTCCTACTATAGCTTAGCTTTCTGTCAGAAGATTGAGGCTGAGCTTACCTATTCCTCTTGCTTTCTCTCTCCCGGCACACTAAACTGACTTTGAAGCTACTGAAGCACATGGTCTCTAGGGTCCGTGCGGTAATTAGTAAACCGAACTGCAGAAGCAATCTGCTTATTCCTTGTGAGATTCTTGCCGCTCTTCTGGCTGAGTCACCGACTCATTTCACTCAAACACTCTTTGCATTGTAATGTGTTCTCTGTCGCTGTATATTGATTGGTAGTTTTAAGGTCTTTGGCCAATAGGACACAAGTTACCATACATGTAGGGAAAAGGTCGAAGTGCTGAGTTTATATATTTTCGCAGCAGCAGGGTGCTTGTGCTCTGTTCAATATGGAGTCTGTCTGGCTGGTTTAAAGCCAGAAAAGGGCTTTGGTGTTATTTTTGTCCCCTGTGGTCACAGATCTGTCCCGGTCAGCTGTTTCACTTGTTCACAGCTCTCTGAGAGCTGAAACCGAGATGCTGCAGCCTTTATTTTGAGACTTTCACTGTAAGCAATATCGCTGTTTGTATTGATGTACCACCTTAATAAGAATTTGTTTTTGGAACCTTACCACTGTAAATGCTGACAGAGCTGGACACAAGATGCAACCCTTCAAGTCATCAGTGTCTTATTATTTGGAAACTGATCGCAATGTTTAAGAAGATGTGATGCAGCTATGTCTGTTGGGTGTAGATCCAGCATAAATATGTAATACCTGCACATACATCTTATATGGACAATTTCTGTCACAATAAATCTGTGCTTATCATGTTCCAAGCTGTTTCTCCACAACAGCTAGAAAAAGCTTTCAAATACGTGCTTTCCTAAAATGCAAGAGGAATAAAGGACTTTTAGCACACTGAAATGCAAGTTTACTGATATTATTTAAAAATGCTATACAAAAATGTATTTTTAAAAAACATAAAGAAATAAACGGACATGTAAAAACTCCCAGTAAGTGATTGGCAAAACAAATGGAACAAAAAGGAAATGGTTAAATAACTTTGTTTATTTATATTTATTAATATTTTATTTATGTGATTTTTACTTTGCAATATTACAGTAGCATGTGACTGACAGCAATATTGGTGTGAACAGACCTTTAGAAGAATTTTGTCCGTATGAATACTAAAAGTGCAAAATGTGTACAAGAAGATCCTGTTTTGTTCTTTCTAATGTCTTGATTAATTCAGTGTGTTACTTACTGTTCCTTTGTAATTATTTGTGAAATTTACTAGCAATTTCTGGGTGAAAATTGTTAATGAAAAATAGTATATAAAAAATAGTAAATCCGAAAACTTATTTTTTCTATGCATGTTCTTTATTGTTTTCCTAAACATTTGATTGATTACTTGACATTGGTATTTAATACAATTATTTTAACTGTGTCTCCTGCAGAGTGTGGATACAGTGTGTTCGCTGTACCACTCCTCCCAGGAAGGCTCTGGAGGTCTGATGGAGGGCCAGGAGGAAACGGGGCCAAAGGCTCCCACGCTCAGGCCCTGTCCTCGTCATATGTCTGCCACAGAGAGACTATGCAAGGTCATCCAGGAATTAGTGGACACGGAGAAATCCTATGTAAAGGTGAGAACTGACTACGTAATCCCCTATTAACATAGTTCAACAGAAAGAAATTAGCTTTCACATGAGTAGATCCTGAGTAGAACTGTTTCACCTTTTTATTCGGCTCTGTGCGGATATGGAAGTCACGTCAGTTCAGTTATAAACCTCAGTTTAATGAAAGACCTATGAGGTGAAAATGGCTGTTTTCGCAGAACATGTTTGATGGATAGCTGGAAGAGTCTTCTCTGAGTCCCGAAGGACCGCCTATTAATTAACTCCTCTAGCTGCTGAATAGAATTGCCTCCCCTCTCATCTGTTTTCTGAATAATCCTGAGGCTTGCATACGATCTCTTATGTGGTGCCAGTTTTACCGTGCTGATATTCATGGTGAACCTTTAGATGGCATTAAAACTCTGCTGCTTTAATGGTAATGTGCTCCTCGTGGTTAATAGGTGTCAGGGAGGTGTCTGATTATTCCAGCGCTCTGTGATTTGTGGGAGGGGAAAACGGTGCTATCCCAGAGTCCTGTGCAGAAGCCATTTGTCTGTGATATGCTGCATCGGCACTGACAGACTGCTATAAATCAGTCTAATGAGAATATTCAGGTTGATGCACCGACAGCCTTGCGATGCCATAACATGGCCACAGCACATAGTGCAGGTTTGAGAGCTGTCGGGAGGAAATTAATTTGAATTCGTTTTCAGTTATGGCTGAAACTGTTTTGGTGATGCAAAATCAGTGAAACCGAAACAGTTAAAGGGACATTTCAGACCCTCTCTGATGGTGCAATTAGTGCTTATTTTGTGCCCACAAGGTTAAGCTACAACAAGTAAACATGCCAGCTGTGTGGGTACTACAGAAGCTGGACCGACAATATAGATTTCTCAACTTTAATTGATTTTCATTTTGATGAACAGGGATCTTTTAGTCTATGCTGTTCATGTGTGTTCAAACATCACGTGATCTGATCATGTCTGTGATATAAACATGAATGAACATCAGAAGGAAACAATACAACTTTCTGAAATGTATCATGTCTGATGAAATCACTCAATCAGTGTTTGTAACATGGAAAGACTTACATAAAACAGCCTGTAAACCATGGAACTAAGGAAAGCCATGCAATGATCATATTTTGTTAGTAATTATATAATTAAAACGTTTACATAAAGACTGCAATTTAAAAGGTATATGCTACATTTTATTTTAGTGTTGATTATTATATTGATGTGATTCATTTATTATTATATAAACTTTGTCGGTTTTGGTAAAAAAAAAAAAAATTCTGTGCTTCACTGACACTGTGTATTAGGTAGGGCTTGGAGTCATTACAACTATTTTGCTATAACTCAACTTAATACTTTAACGAGAGAGTAGGGGTTCAAATCTGCCTTTTACATGTAAATTGTACCAGGTAACCTAGTTAAATTTTTCCTAAATACTGTAGGCCCATAATTGGTCCAGTTCTGGCGAGAACCTTCGGTATGATTTTACGAGCTAAGGCATCTTTACACCGCTGGATTCAAATTATGTCTAAAGAATGTCAGTCACTGTGCTAAAGAATAAATCAATGTTTTAGAGGGATGCACTAACTCTCTTTTTCAAAAACTAGTGAGCTACATCTGTGGACAGCATTAAGGCATCAAAAACATGCTCCTAACACAAAGACTGCATCAAAAGGTTCTAAGACAGCATTGCATGCATCTTTCATGAAGAAGACATACACATACATTGTGTTGAGCTCAGTAAAATATATATTTAAGTTGGAGAAAGAACTTGAGGAAGTACTGTTGATTCATAAATAAAATTCAGTTCATGCATATGGTTTGATATGAAACTGAACTGTTGAAAAAATCTATATATATTTCTGTTTTGCTCATTATGTGTATTTATGCCTGCTATACTGTCATGTTGTTAGCTTATCTACATACATATAATGTGAAACATTATTAAAATCAGTTGTGATTTGGGGTCTAATGTATGCTAAGGGGGCAGGGTAAATCACAGGGTTTTGGAACAGAGCTACTGTGTCATGGAATTGAGATTCCTATGTAAATACATTAACATAGCCTTTGTACTGCACTGCAAAAAAAAGATGAAAAAAGATTACTTGTGGTACTGTATATACAACTGAGTGCTAGATTACACCGCCTTTTAAAGTCAACAAGATGTTTATATATATATAAATCAAACAAGGGGTTTTATACATTTTTATGTAGTACTGCCCTGTTTAAGCTATTAATGAAACTATTTTGTACTATTTTGTCTTGTAGAAATATATCAATAATTTAGTGCAGGTACAGCCTCTGTGCAAGGACAGCTTTAGTCTTGTTCCTAATGTTTCAGTTTAGTGTTTTACATTTTTAATTACCTTGCGGGTTTTGTTTTTCAAACTTTGCAAAAAGAGGTTTAATGTAGTAAAACAATTCTGGAGATGCTAATTCTATGAGAGCTCATGATGTAATATTATGCTCTGTTTCTTCTATACAGGACCTTAACTGCCTGTTTGAAATTTACCTGAAGCCCCTGCAAAAGGAGACCTTTCTCACCCAAGACGAGGTAAAGCAAACCCCATACTGGAGCAGGGGATCGTGTTGGATTGAGTTGTTACAGATTGCACAGTCATTGCAGTGATACATCTTGGGTCATTTGCCACAAGCTTGCATGTCCCCACTAATGTGACTGATGCACATTCAACTTGCCAGCTTTCAGACTGCCGCCTGGTGAACTGGATATGACCCTGACATGACTCCAGAAATCCCTGAGGAAAGATCAGTCAATATGTGCTGAAGAGTGGGCCATATTAAAGCCCCGTTAATGGACACTAGAGCATGCCCTTGCACAAATTAGACAAGGACTAAACATAAAATGGCTTTAACGCTGCTTCTTAAGTTACTAGTATTTGAGTGGCAATAAAACTTTAGCAAGGGGCCTGCGATATAAGCAGCTAGCACAACTAAAATGAAATCTGCAAATTTAAATCCATTTTCTGTGAAGTACTAAATTGTACCCTGTGAAGTAATTTTTAATCACATAATAAAGTGTAGCTTGCATGCTTTTTTTGCTTGTTTGTTTTTTAGACTTATTGTTTTTGTATAATGGTTGCGTATTTTCTTTGCACAGATGGAAAGTCTATTTGGCAGCCTTCCAGAGATGCTGGAGTTTCAGAAAGTTTTCCTGCAGACCCTGGAGGAGAAGATTAGTTTGTTCCCCAACTTTAACATGCTTCAGACCCTTGTACAATTCAAGGTGGGCATGCCAAATTTCTTCATTAATACTTTCATTTGAAATATATGAGACATACACAGCATTTTACTAGAACAAATTAGCTTTTTTCAAGTTGAAGGAATAATCACCCCCAAAAATGAAAATTATTTTATCATTTTACAGTTACATGTTTTTTCCTCCATGGAATACAAAAGGATAGTTTATTAATTTTCCATGTGACCAAATGATTTTAAAGCTATTTTTTATATGAGGAACAGAACAGGATTTAACTAAAACTACAAAAAAAATCTTTAATTGATAAAAGGTAAAAGAAACTTTGAAAATGAAATAATTTTAAGTTGAAGCAGTTTGAATATGCGCAAGTGTAAATGAGATTTGTGCAGTAAGGTGAAGGGCAAGATTTTCATGTAGTAATAGCTGAAAACTTGGTACAACTTGGGGTATAGAGCTATATAGCCATATGGACTGACTGATTTTTGTCAGTTTTATTTGGTTTTATTATGGTAAAAAGCAGCTCCAGCTGTGAAATATCTCCTTATGTGCTCAATGGAAGAAAATCAAACCGGTTTGGAATCACATAAAGAGTTGGTAGCTGAGTCAAATTTCCATTGCCGTGTGAACGGTTCATTGAAGGGAATCAAGCTCAAATGAAACACTTCAGACTCAACTGAAACTCTTTTGTGTTAAGCTTGCTTCTTTACTCATGTTGTATCATTGCTGTCTTTTTTTCTTATCCAGAAGCTGCTCTTCTCATTGGGTGGTTCGTTTTTGTATTACGCAGAGCACTTCAAACTTTACAGTGGCTTTTGCGCCAACCACATTAAAGTGCAGAAGGTTCTGGAACGAGGTACAGCACAGCACATTACACTTCAATCACATCATATTTGATCAATAAAATAATAGATTATTACATGTTGAATAATTTAACCAATTTAATGTCTCGTTAAAGACATTCAGAGTGCTTCTGAAATGTTTTAGGCTGGCTGTGTCACAACACCAGGAGCCGTTGTTGGTTTATCTTTTGATTATTAGTTTATTATTATTATTTCAGTATTCGTGATTAGCGACTATAAATGTTGAATATAATTTATGTGTGAAACATTAGCCTGGTTTTCCTTCTTGGGCAGACTGCCCAGTTAGAAATGAACGAGGGGCTGCCCTGCCCACATTTAAAGTGGAAAACTGTCTCCGGTCTCCTTTTTAATTCATCATATTACAAGAGGAGAGCAATCCTCAGAGCAGCCCCAGAAATTGTACTTTAAAGGCTATAAGAAACAACACGCTCTGTTTAACCACTGTGGGGTAAGGACATGAAACGTGGTGCTTGCACTGCAGATGCAACAACAGGAGTGTGCGTAGCAGTCTGTCAGCGGGGCTTGTAATTATATATTCTCACACACACTGCTTCTGTTGTGCCAAGGTTTCCGTTTGCAAAGCGAAAACGACTTTTTGTGTCGACTTGTTAATTGCCTGCCAATTGCTCCCTGAAGTGTCAATTCATCTGGGGCGACGAGTTCCTCAATTACTGCTCTAATAGCTCCTCTTGATTTGAATGACAATGCCATTGATACATGTATCATTCTGCATGCTGTAGAGGTTGTGTTGGTGGTGGTGGTTTACTCCCCTCACAAACTCCTGCCAAAACACTAATTTCAGTGGAGGTATGATCTAGATCTTTAATACTCACCTTGGTGTTTTTCATTGTCTGCAGTGTTGCATTCATACCACAGTGGTTCTTACGAGGTGTCAGAGAGCCTGTGCTGCCTCCTTGTGGATGGATTTTGTGCCCAAAGCCATTTACCTGCGGCGGCCATTAAGAACATGTTATTTCTAGCTGGGTGGGTTGGTCTGGCATTTATGATTTCTCTTTTGTCTTCAGCTAAAACAGATCGATCGTTTAAGGAGTTCCTCGATGCAAGGAATCCAACCAAGCAGCATTCATCCACACTAGAGTCCTACCTAATCAAACCAGTGCAAAGAGTACTGAAATACCCCCTGCTGCTCCGCGAACTGGTGTCTCTCACGGACAAGGACAGTGAGGAACACTACCACCTCACAGGTACATCACACATAGAGACAAGCACACAGCAGGGCTTGCTTTCCCTCATTGTCTAGATGTCTGGTTGAGGGTGGGTTATTTTTGAGAATTTAAGTTTACACAAAATATTTTCACAAAATCGCCAAGCTTTCCATTTACATATTATGAAAGCAAGTTATGACCAACATAGCATATATTGTATTCTGCAGAAAGGTTTGAATTACATGAGGATAAGTAAACGATTAAAAATACATCTGAGGTAAATGCATGTATTACAGGATTATTCCCAATAATATTACTAAGGTCTGGTTGTTGTTGTTTTTTTTTTTTTTAACTCCAGTTTGATTTCACACAGTAATTGTATTGTAGTATGACAGCAATTTTTAGAAATCAAAGCACAGAATGAATTATTTTGAGACAGTTTTTTTTCTTATTACAGAGGCACTTAAAGAAATGGAAAAAGTCGCAAGCCACATAAATGAAATGCAGAAGATCTATGGAGACTATGGTGCAGTATTTGACCAGCTGGTAGCAGAGCAAAGTGGCACTGAGAAAGAGGTACAGCTGCACATACAGTCTGAACGCATCAGGGTAATCCCTTGATTTAACAGGATATTCAATCTTCATCTGTCTCGCTCTTCATTTTTTGTCTCAGGTCACAGAGATTTCTATGGGACAGTTCCTCATGCATTCCTCAGTGATCTGGCTCAACCCGTTCCCATCGTTGGGCCGTATGAAAAAGGATCCTGAGTTGAATGTTTTTGGTGAGGCTCTGGTCTTTTCCCATGAAACCATATTTTTATATAAAGCATATTTCCCATGAAACCTTATTCTTATCTTTCCATGTGCCAAAATAAATGATTTATATCGTAATATATTAAATAAATAATGCAAATATTACGTTTATTTTGTCACGCAACACTCAGCTTGAACTTCACACAGAGCTTTTTATAGATCTGTGAAAGTATGTTGGGCTTGTTTCAGATTTATTGGCAGCAGTTCTGCAGCCTCAAAAACAAAGAAATCTGTAATTTTCTAAAATTATCATATCTGCTTGACTCATAGAGTCTCTGATTTGTCTTATTAGTTTTTAAGAGAGCTGTGATACTGCTGTACAGGGAGAATAACAAAGTGAGAAAGAAGATGGTAAGTCTTGTTTTCATATTCAGTCTAATTACTTAGCAGCTCCTTAATGGGGTCACTTTATTTTATCATCTCATTTTTTTCCTGCATTACATTGTGACAAGTTTAGAAAACAATCCTATAAATACAGGCAGTCATGTGTTAACATATTCATCCTTTTAACATAATTTTTTTTTTACAGATTACTTTTGATAAATGGTGTTTTGACATCACATTTACATAATACAGTTTTAATATTTTAAAAATAGATATAAATACAAAATAAGTCTTATGTCATGCTTTTGTTTGCCAGCCAACTTCAAAATCAGCCCACGTAGAGCAGGATCCATTCAAGTTTCGCTGGCTCATTCCCCTGTCAGCACTACAGGTTAGACTGGGCAATACAGCGGGTAAGAGACAAATCTGACTAGTTTGAGCTCATAGATGATCATAGATTTGTAATTTCCACATGTACAAATAATCAACCTTTTGCATTTTCATGCTGTCTGAAGACACAGACAGTATCTGGGAGCTGATCCACACCAAATCACAAAAAGAGGGCAGGCCTGAGACGGTGTTCCAGTTGTGTAGCAGGTTGGAATTGCCTACTTGGACATTTCAAAACTTAGTGTCCCATTTTATTCCATACGGAGCTTAACGTTTCACATTTTCTTATTTGCAGCACCCCAGAATGCAAAGTGAATATCATCAAGGTGATTCGCTCCATCCTGCGAGAGAACTTGCGTCAAAACATGCAAACAGTTGAGCAACAGCCTGAGAGAACCTGTAAAAAGCGACTAACTCCCCTTCGAAAAACTCTGCCATCATCTGCTAAGCTAGGTCAGTCTGACCTCCTCTTTACTTACATTGGAAGTGGCCAACATTGTGACGCATGGAAGTGTTGATGTAATTTCCAAGGAAAATGTATTGGTAAAAAAAAAAAAAACCTGCTACATCACAAGCTGGCTTCGAATGTCAGAACCTTTTAAAATACATAAAGGTCATAGCAATCAATTCCCTCTAAAGTACCAGAACAAATGATGAGTAGCTTTGCAGCAAGAATAGAAATAGGGTGTCTGTCAATTGTCGCAATGCAGTGTTTCATCAGAGAATACTGTACATTAACAATATCTTAAACAAGATCTCAACATTCATGACTGCGTTCATTTGTGCCACACAGGTTCTTCTCGACACTTTTTGCTCTCCAAGCAGCCTTCAAATGACAGTTTCTGCCCCAAGAATGACTCTCTGAAGCTGTCTCTCGCAGATTCAGATTCAGCCAGTGTAAGCAGTGGAACCACCAGCAGTGCCAGCGCTCACCTGGATCAGCCGTCTAGCCTGCAGCAGAGCGGCCTCAAAGAATCCAACATCATCAGTGACGAGGACAATGAGACCAACGACCAGGAGTGGAGAGATTATCCCAGCGCTATCGAGGCCCAGTTCTGCATGCTTCGGCTGACCGAGGAGGCCTCCCAGACACCTGCTCCCCATGTGCTTCCAGAGAGCGGAGAAGTGGACACTCCAGAAAGGCAGTCTTCTATAAAGCGAGCTCACTTCAGTGCGATAAAACGCAAGCCTGGCAGAAGCACGCGTAGTCTCAGGCGCAGCCAGGCGGCTCTACTGAACATGCGTCGACATAGCCACTCTTTAGACAGCCAGACTGAGACAATGGCAAATAGCGTGGACCTTAACTCACTACTGGAGAAGGAGTTCAGTGTGCAGAGCCTGGCCTCTGTTGTCAATGAGGACTTCTTCTATGACAACACCACGGAGACAAAAAACGTGACCACTTCATAGTCTTTCACCAGGCCACCACAGAACAAAGCTTAGCATGGCTTCAGAGCCTATATGCTTGACCTGGTGTTGAGCCACATTATCCTACGCAGCCTTTCTAAAGTTATTAGCCAATTCAGGGAAGCAACTGAGGCCAGACAATTCATTTGCACCTTTTGTGGAACCAGTTTGACAGACCTTAATTCAAAATGGTGTTAAGTGTTTCATGGCTCTTCATGATCCACAGCACTAATTCACTGAACTGGCCACATTGCAACTGTTTTGCACGGGAGAACCAAATTAGCTGCCTTCACTCTTTTTACATGGCATCCTGTTGCAAAAGTAAGACCAGTTTGCTCTCCCACATACTAGGAGCTATCCAGCTACAAGAACCGAATTCTGTCAGGTTTTTAATTTTGCATTGTGTTTTGGACACTACATATGCTTCTTGCTTTAAATCTAAGCATTGCTTCTATTTTGTGGGTTTGCTTTGTATAAAATATTTTATTTATTAGCAAGTTTCTTTTTATATTTTTTTTTTAACATGAATCCAAAATTAAGCTCAGATGAGCTTTATTTGTCACATACACAATTATACAGAGTATAATGAGCAGTTAAATGTGTTCTCTGCATTTAACCCATCCAAGTGCACACGCACACCGTGCACACACACTTGGAGCAGTGGGCAGCCGACACTGCGGCCCCTGGGGAGCAGTTGGGGGTTCGGTGCCTTGCTCAAGGGTCTCACCTCAGTGATGGACACTTCCTGCCAGAGCTGGGATTCGAACCCACAACCTTGGGTTACCTCGGGTTTCAAGTCCAACGCTCTATCTATTAGGCCACGACTGCCCAACAAAATGTTGGGTTATGACTTTGACAGGAGATCTCTATGGACAAATTACCCACAACTTTGTTATAAAAATAGGGTCAGTTGTAAACGATCAATCAGGGCTTTAAATGTGATATGCTGGAAATGTAACTGAAATAAAGCTTGTAGTTTTTTAGAATGTTTAAATGTGTAAATAGTATTATTATTTTTTTATTACTGTAACTTAATTTTAAGAGTTTATATACTGTTGCCACTTCACAGCCCAAAACTGTAATGCAAAGGTGTTTACATTGCTGGATTATATTGGTCCTAATGATTTCCTGTTTTCTGCAAGAAAAAGCAACTTTCTTGTGACAAAAATAAATAAAATGCATACATTAAGTGACAGACAACCAAATCACACTTTCAGCATTTGATTTGAACTATGAAGACAAGAGTCAGGTCTTAGGGACACAAAGAACTCGAATCTTATTAGCACACGTTAAAAAGTCTAGGAAAACGTTATTTATTCATCAAAGTCAAATTATTTTTAGGTAACAATGGCAAATGTTTTTTCTCTGACAGATGGTAGTCATCCTCTAGCTGTAAAATGTTTAAAGCATTCCAATAGCTGCTTTATGATATGACAGGTTTTCTGGGGAACCTTCTCTCTTCCTCAATTCAATACAGAGAGGGTGACCAGGAACTGGAATTGATTACTGTAACTTTCCTTCCTACCTACAAAACAGCTTTATATGACAATTCAGTGTTCTCAAACTATATCTCCCATAACTTTATTTTAATCCCTTTGCATTTTCTAAAAGCTTTTCTTCACCTTGCCCTTGCAAAGTGCTTAAATGTCACACTCACTAATTTACCTTACTGCTGGCTAGTCTTCTACATACCGCAAGCATCCATTCAAAAGAAAAAAAATCCTGCCAGCTGATGAAAATGTCACCATTAAGAGTCTACTGCCTTAGTGGCTGTCGTTAACATTTCCCTCTATTGTGGTCTGAAGGTTAAGTCCTTTACGGTTGCTGCCCAACTGTCTCTTTGCCTGATGCTTGAGTTTCAGTTCTTCTCTGAAGTCATAGTCGATGAGGCCTTGGTTCTCCTCGCAAAGCTTACTGTAGGCGTCTGTTAAAGCCCTGAATTCAGAAATAGAGATCTCTGTGGGCCGCAGTGTGGGATCCACATCAGCACTGCGCAGCAACTCTTCCGTCAGTTTTTGACGCTGAGACTCTGGGAACAGCATCCTGCAGCACAGAAAAAAACTGTCATCACACGCTGACACAATGAGTTAACGTAGAAAATTAGAGAAGTGGCATGGAAGTGACGTTATATGGTCTGTGCGGATGTTCACTTAGCGCTTGACAAACTAGAAAAGCAGCGACACACACAGTTTTTGTCGCTGGTGAAATTACAGATATTCTCCCTCACATTCTTCACTTCAGTGACACTAAAGGCATCTTTACACCGCAAAGGCGGCACAGAAACCAAATCTGAACTAAAGTCTGCATTTACACAGACAGTTTAATGCTGTTCTGAAGCGGCATAAATGCATTTACACAGGAATTACAAATGTGGGAAACAAGCCTTTTTAAAATAACAACAATTTTAAAATGAGTTTAACAAAAACAAATGCTATAAAATTAAATAAAAATATAAAAAAGAACAAATAATGCAAAGCACGATATAAATAAAAACATGACATTTTAAAATGTAACATCGTTAAATTTATATTTCGTGCACATGCTATGCATCTAAAAATCTCTCTGAGTTTCGATGTTCCCTTACGAAAATTAGCCATGTTTTTTACGAATAAAACCAAAAATCATAGTTCTTGTAGCCATGGATGATATCCACAAATTAAACATGTTAGGCTACTTCAAATAATAGTTAACAAAGAATTAAGATAGTATTAAGAAAATATTTTCTGTGGTTATGAAAACAGACCTAAGCCAACAACAGCCTTAAGATGACTTAAAATGCATTATATAAAACAATGCGACAATAATGCTTGGTTCATTTATAATTATACGTTCTCATTGCATGACAGTAAAATACATAATGTAATACAACATAAACAACTTATGTATATTACATATTATCAGTGCTTAATTTGTACATTTCGAGGTCCCGGTGTTCTGACATTTTATCGTATCCGTCAGATTTTCCTACCGTAGCATACTGCGCATGCGCACATCAATATTTCGTCCTTATTCTCATGCTGAACAACAATATTTAATGCATCTGCATTATTGTAAGGGGCAGGTTAATGGTTGGGGTAGGTGTAGACATTAATAAAACACAATCTAATAGGCAGAAAAAAATATTTATTGTTGCTTCCGGTAGCTGTATCCCTTCTAGCCACAACCGCGAATATAACACATAATTACTGAATTTGCATTACTGTAAGGGTAGGCTTAGGGTTGTGGTAGGTGTAGACATTAATAAATCATAATTTAACAGGTAGCATTTTTCGTTGTCGAATTGTACTACCTACCGTTTTAATGGGAGGTAGGAAAATCTGACAGGGTAGGACAAATCGACAGAACACTCTCATAAGACGCAGACCTCTAGCTCGAACTGACAGGCGTCCTTTGGGTTGTCATGACAATGACGCTGCTTAGAGCGGCACTGTTTCGCGTTTCATTTACACCGAATCAAAACAGCATTGCGTCGCCTTTGATACTAGGAACTGAGGAGGTCTGCTTTATGCGGCATTGCATCTTTACACTGAATTCTGAGCAGACACAGACCCGCTTTAGAGCAGCCTTAAATCGGCTGTGTAAAGATGCCTTAAGTGTCGAGCTCCTTCCCAAATTCCAGCTCCTGAAGGGCCAACTTCCTGCAGCATTGAGATCCAACCTGTCCCAACACACCTGCCTGGAGGTTTCTAGTAATCCTGAACATTAGTAATCCAGATTTTCAGGTGTTTAATAAGATTGGAGCTGATCTTTGAAGGACAGTGGCCTTTCAGCAGCGGGACTGGAATTTGTTCAATTTGGGGAATTTTGAATTATTTATGAAATGTAATGTTTTGCTGGACGAACACAACACCAGGGTACACAACAGTACATGCAATTTTGCGTAGTGTACTTCGTATCTCTGTATCCACCCTGACTAAAATCCATGAGAAAAGAGGTAAAGAGAGAGGAGTTTGGAAAAGTAGTTTACAGAATGCCAGGGAAATGCTTACTCGAGCCCTCTGCGGCAGTGCTTCCTCCGAAACTGAAAGGTGTTCTTGACAATCCTCTCGACCAGCTTGAAGGGCTGCTGGATCTGGGGCTGAGCCAGCGGAGTGAAGTGCACCACCCCCACATCCACCTACGCACACCGCGGGGTGACGAGATGAAAACACACACACACACACACACACACACACACACACACACAGTGTTACAGTCAGACCTGGAGACCATTTTCACAAACTACTCCCACTCGAGTGAGGGGGAGAAGCGGAATGGAAACTAGCACGAGAGATATACGAGTGAAGAAAAGCAGACGATTGGGAGAGGAGGCGGTGGGTGACGCTGCACGATGACAAGCCAGTTCCGGATGCTACAGTAACACCTGTTTGAAGGACCATCAAAACAAGCCTCTTCAAATGTGAATAGTAAGTCTCTTGTTGCACTGTTGCTTACTAAATGTTCTTATAGCCACAGTCTAGTGATGACGTAGGGGATGCTTCAGCTTCTATCTCCTCTGGTTCGCCGATCAGCACTAAAGGACAGTGCCACTTTTCACTATGCAAAATCAACACAGACGTCTACTGTGCCTATGCTAAATCGTTTCTCTTGTGTAATTGTAGCAGGAGGCATAATTTTGGTAGCTCCAGAACCAGTTACCAACCAAACAAATTGTTTATCTGTATTAATACGGAATGTGGATTTGAACTTAATTGATTAAGTGAAAGCTCAACGCTAAACATCTAGGGGATATAGTAGTAATACTTTGCCTTATATTAAAGAAATGTGCTGGAAAAATGCCCTCAGAATGAGATAACGGAGATACAGATGAAATGTAATTTTGCTCATTGATTTGACCACCTGCATTTCAGCTACATGCCTTACTGTGATGTAACACACTGTAAACCCATCTGGTTGTGTTGCAGTCATGCAGAACTCTTGGCTTCCTAGATTTTGGCTAGATTCTTCCAGTTGGGCTCATTTTAAATAAATTACGAGCAGGAAACAAGGCTTTGAAGAGCCCCTCTGGTGTTTAGGGCTACAAAACAGCATTACACTGGAGATGACAGAGAAGGAAAGTTGTGACGAGAGCTTTCAGAAAGCATTGACTCATCTGCCTCAGCTATGCAGAAGGAGAACCAGCATTCAAGAAATCAATTTGGCCACCTGTCATTTACCCAGCTTGGGATGCTGGTTTTAGAATGAGACACTTCATCCCTTCCCTCCGTGAAGGCGTCTGAAATTTTGACCAGGTAGATTCAAGTCCCTAAGAAGTCACAAAGAAACACTGTGCAATATGAAATATTTACAGCTCAGGATTTAAAAGCAACCACATAAGAGTTTTACATGTATATACACCAACTAGCTTTCCTGTAATATACCCCCTTTCCTCAAGTAAATTTAACCCTGGTAATAATGCAGAACACAAATGGCCTATATACATAGATATGGGTCAATTTCAGCAAAACTGTCATTAATACCCTCCACACATTACAAGTAAAACTCAACAGCACCACTAGAGTATATATTTGCCCCCTACTGTATAGGTTCCCTTGCTCGTTTGTACCTGAGCACAAGTGCTCCCTTAATACAAAGGGTGTGAATTTTAATTTGTCGTTTTTAATGGAAAATCATCATATTGAGGTGGCAGTCCCTCAGGGCTATCTGAGTAACCATTTACATAACTGCCATTGAAACAATGGAGTATGCAGCTGGAAATGCATACAGTGAAGGAATGGAGAAAATAGTCCCTCAATGAGTAGGGATACATTAATCATGACAGCACTTTCAAAAGACAACCGCTCTTACTTCAGCTCAGATGAGGAAGCCGAAAGAGAGAATGCAACCAGCGCAGGCTGACAGGGCTTTTGCCACTGAGGCTTGTTTTTACTGTAGGAATGGCTCGTCCTACGTGTTATGAACAGCCCAAGGCATTGATGGGAACCAAAGCAACTACTGATGTGCTTTGAGAATCAGATATGAATTGATTCTCATGGAGACTCTCTCTAGCCTATATGAGACTACAGGCGTCTAAGGTGTCTGGCTGAAGACACAAGGTGAGATGGAAATGGAGGATAAGCAAGATAATAGGGCTAAGTGAACAGTGGCCCTATGTTTAAGCACTTTACGAATGCTAGATCAGTCAGAAGCATCCTATTTTATTGAACAGTAAAGTCACAAGAAAAAGCACAGAGGCAATAAATCAAGGTAGTGTGGAAATCCATGCACTTCCCTCTTGCACAGCAGAGAGTAATTTCCATTTATTATCATGAATTTAAACAGCCGTTTCTGTAGCAGTTGCAATAAGACCATTTTGACATCTGCATTACAGGCAAACAGCTACAGCAAGGGTAATGAAATGTCTCCATCAGAAACTGTAAATAACAAACTGTAAATAACAAATTGATCTCATCCTAAACAATAAAAAGCGCACAGGCAAATAGGAAAAAGAAACACCCCCACCCCGTCCCTCAAGAAATGACCATTTGGATGTCCATCGCAAGCCTTTGCACACATGATAGCTAGAGGTTATAAAATCAAGGCACCATGCATATAATTGCTTTCTGTGCACGTCAGCTCCCGACACACACGTTCCCTGGGTATGTGTTAGCACTACCCCTTACACATTGTTTACACATTTTTGTTATTTATTTTCCAGCACAATCACAGCAGCAGCACTTAAATGCACAAGGTGAGGACACACAAACCTGTGCACACTTCTCTACCAGCAACAATATTTTAAAACCCCACTAGGGCCCAAATGCATTCAAATTAAGATAATCATCACTAAATACAAGAGTATAAGGCTACACCCTCAGCTTCACCTGTGTAAAAGTACTGATTTTTACTTACAGCTCCAATATTGATAATTTTTACTTTTTAAAGACAGATAGATAGATGAATAGATTCTGTTGTGTCCTTCTTTGCCCTCTTTGTTATTTCTAAAGCAACGAATGCCATATAGCCACTCCCACCCTGGAGCGAGGAGAGGACGGATGGAGGACGGCAGGGGTGGGGGGTGTAGGGGTTTATAGGGGCAGCAGCTGTGAGTTCATCCTCCTGCAGAGTGAATGTTCCTGCTCAGTGGCTAGTCATATTATGATTAGGTTGATAGTGGTGCATTGCCACTTTAGAGACACTCCTTTAATAGCAAGTGTAAGGGCCATGCCTTAGTCCACCACCCAAATGAAACCACTACCCACATACCATGTGCTCTGAGAAGAAAAAACATACATATACATATATATATATATATATATATATATATAAATTATATAACAATTTCATATATATACATTTATATGTACCCGTATATATTTTTTGTTGTTGTTGTTACATTTTTCCATCACACCATAGGACACATTGATATGTCAACTATACCTATATATATATTCCATTCTGTTTTATGCATTAAACAAAAGTCTAAATATCTGCCTGTAGAACAAAATGCTAGACTTATTGCTTCTCTAATAAATGTAACCATTTCATGATATTTCAAATCATTTTAGGGTCTTTTTTTTACTTGAAAACAAAGATACTCAATAAGAATATTTTTCGTTAAATGGATATATTTACATTTAATCTATTCAGCTTAAATCAGCTAACAAACAGCATTAATATATATATATACATTTTAAAAACCTCTTTTAAAATTAATGAGCTAATCATATTTCTCTGAGGAAAAAAAACGGGATAAATGAAAGCATTCAAAATCAACGTTAAATCGAATCAGAAAGCTTAGAACATTAGATCAATAGACGGGTCTTAAATCGCTGTGAGAGCATACGGAGCGAACAACAGAGACTTTCATGCGCGTGAAGTTGAGAGATCAGTGCTGCGTGACGTAGACCATCATTCGTGCAGCTTTGAAAGCAGCATCGTCGCTCCATCACTGATGTCCTCTAATACACCGCTGCTGCTGAAGACACGGATAACATGAACGGATCGCCAACGACACAACTACGGGCGTTTATACTCCGTTTATGTATTTAGCAGTGTGTGTACGTGTGTGCTCGGAAACCTGACGCGTCATAGCTCGCTCTGCACCAGCCGAGGTAAGATTTCTGCATTCCGCTCCGTATTACAAATAAACCGTTCAGCCTCCACTATGAGTCATAACCGAAGATATTTCTGTTATTGTCTTGGTAAAAACAAAGGGAAAAGAAAACGTGCTGACAAGTTGTGCGCTTGTGTGTCTGAAACTATACTTTATTTCCTTTACCTGACCGTATGGAAAACAGAATCAGACTCCAGTTATCAGACATGGCAACAATGCGTGCATGTTCTATCACTAATAATAACTCAGTTTTCCGGTAGAGATGCGGGCATGAGGCATGAACAGGAAAGGCACGGCAGCAGTAAAAATCAGTTAGGAACCTGCTTCCTCATCATCCTGTGTGCACACTTCTCTTTGTTCCCAGTGCGCTGGGGGAGGAGGACACTCGTTTAATTCTCTCACTTATTTCCTCAGGCAGGCGGCGGTGCTGAAGAGTCTCGGCCGTCGCAGTTGCAGCCGAAGGAGAGGGGACTAGGCAAGCTCGTGTGAATGTTGGCCGAGTTCAGGAACGCGGCAGGATGGCGTCCACAGGCACGCAGATCTTCGCCTTCGTGCTGGCATTGCTAGGCATCCTAGGTGCCACGGTGGCCACGTTACTGCCTAACTGGAAGGTGAGCGCGGATGTTGGATCCAACATCATCACTGCCATCTCGCAGATGCAGGGACTGTGGATGGACTGCACATGGTACAGCACTGGCATGTTCAGCTGCACGCTAAAATACTCTGTGCTTGCGCTTCCCGCATACCTGCAGACGGCACGCACCACTATGGTTCTCTCCTGCGTGCTGGCAGCGCTGGGATTGTGTTTGGCCTCGTTGGGTTTAAAGTGCACTCGCTGGGGTGGGGGACGGCGTGCTAAAAGTCATGCTGCCATGGCCGCCGGCACCTGCTTTCTGGCCTCTGGCTTTCTCTGCCTTGTTCCTGCCTCCTGGTACACAAATGAGGTTATTGTCAGTTTCCTGGATGCCAACGTGCCAGAAAGCAACAAGTTTGAGCCGGGCGGCGCTGTCTACGTAGCCTTCATCTCGTCTGGTTTACTTTTCATGGGTGGATCCATTTTCTGTCTGTCCTGCTCTGGAAAGCGACACGGCCCCCAGGATTTGATACTTCTCCCTCCGGACAAACTCCTCTTGCAGCAGCAGCAGCAACTGCTGCAGCAACAGCAGCAACAGGACCAGCTCCAGCACCAGTACTGCTCTCTCTCACCACTGGATAACAAGACTGGCTACAGCCTGCAGGACTACGTATAGGAGACCGGTGGTTATGGAGCAAGACAAGTGCAATGCACTGCCACTCGATCTCTAGGCTCTCGTGATTACAACATGGAAGGGCGAGAGGGACCACAACTTTGAAGCATTTCCCTTTTCATTTTCGTTGCTCCCTTTTTATGATCAGCAAGCACAAAACGGTGGAAGTATTCCCTTAGGCGACGTCTACGAACAGACGGATCGTGAACACTGAGGGGCGAGTGGCAGCAACACTGCAGCTAAAGCGGTGTGAAACACTGAGCAAGACGATAAATAAATGCACATATCCAGCATCCTAGTAAATTGTATTAAAGTGTTCCTCCGGGAACGGATTAGCAACAAGGGAATGTTTCTGCTACAAATCCTACCCCCCTTCCCAAAGATCTGAACTCAGAAGCAATCGTTTTGCTGCTAACAATCGTTTCGTAACCTCTGTTAAAGTAAGATGGCAATATGTCTCTAAGAGGCAACAGTATGGGAGAGCCTTTGTTTGGGAGATTCTTTGCTTTTCCTTCTATTTGAGTAATGGTTGATTTAATGAAATCTCTTGTCTTATTTTGGTAGCTGATAGGATGATTAATATTCTGCCTAAGCATGCTTTCTGAAGCCTGTGCATAATGCAGTGGAATGCCTGATGTAGACTGAATTGTAGCCATATAGCCTGTGCCTAAAGAGCTCTAGTATATAAACCGCTGAAACTGTTTGGAGAGCAGTAAGGAGGAGAGAGTGAATAGGGGTTGCTGGGTCAGGCATATATGGGAAATCCACATGGAGGCTGAGAGGAGACTGCCCCTTCTTGGGTCAAATGGATGATGTAAGAATGTTGTTCAACACTTTCGCATTTTACCCCAGACAAAAGCAAGCTGCCTTGAGCTCAGGGCATGCTGTTTGCTGCTCTATCACGCACACACTCATCGTGCTGCATGTGTGTTTTTACTCATGCTGCTACTCTCACTGCCATGGAAACGGGATTCTACACCCAAATACGTGTATTGTCTAGGGTTGTGTCTCTCTGCACACTCAGAGGATGGTGGTCCTGTCTATGACGAGCTTGAGGCTGTCATAAATCACTCCAGCCAACCGCAGAGGATCGGTGTCTAGAGCCCAAGCATCTGCAACACCCCTTCTCTCAGATGGGAGGGTACGTACCCTGCTGACCACCTCTGAGCTTAAGAATATGATCCGTAGACAATGTGCATACAGCAGTTTTGTTTAACAGACATAATTTCAACAAAGACGAGATTGAGTTTCAGTAACTGGCAGCGTTTTTATGGAAGCATGTGGCACCTGATAAGGCTGCAATCTGCTTGGGTCCACTCTGACAGGAAGTAGTCCTTTGCCAAATTACTTCGCCCCCCCCCCCCCCCCCAATTTGAATAAGCAGCCACATTCGTCTATAAATGCATCAGCAGATACACTGTATTTGCTAACAGATTGTCACTTACGTCATCTTAAAGGAATATTTCCGGATATTCATGGCCGTCATCTGTGGCATGTTGAAAAAAAGGGAAACTTTTAAAGTGTTTATTTATGGTGCTGCTCACACACCTTCACCCATAGGATAGTTCACCCAAAAATTAACACTTTGTCATCATTTACTCACCCTCAAGTTGTTCCAAACCTGTATGACTTTGAACTCCTACAGATTTGGAACCTGTATGAAGTTAGGAACTGTTTGGTTACCAACATTCTTCAAAATATCTTCTTCTGTGTTCATCAGAAGTTCACACAAGTTTGTAACCATAAATGATGACAAAATGTTAATTTTTGGGTAAGCTATCCCTTTAAATGCATTACCCATTTGCTTGCTTGCCACTGATGCAATTTTATATGAACTTAAACTTAGGCAATTTTTGTTTCTGTTAAACAGACAACAGGTCACAAATAATGCCCATAGAGATTTTACTATTTATTCAAGTAGGAGAAACTTCATACACTACCTCCCTCAGTGCTCGCCATCCCGTTCTCCCTGAGAGCTTATGGATGTTGCCTCTGACAGCCAGAACAGTTGCATGTCATGTGCAAATTTGCCAATGCATGTACACACAAACACCCCCTCGTAAGCATGCCCCCTCCCCTGCATATATAACTTGTGCCAAGAGTGGAGTAAGTGTGTTGTGCTTGGATGCAGCCATGTGTTTCTATGCTGCTGAATGGAGGAATGCAATTTCAGTGTTGTTTTGCTCTGGCAAAAAGAGCTTTGGCAGTGATGGATAGCACAGCGCATTCTTCCTCTCAAGCAGATTCCCACAGGCGAGCAGATGGCTGGGCCCAGCTCGCCCCCTGCAGGCGGCGGCGGACATGCTACGTGGGCACAGCCAGGTTTTGCACTGCTCCTCTAGGGCAGATTACGCCCTCCTCAGCAGACCATGCCTGCTCCTGGACAATACCGACTGCCCGTGCACCATTACCGAATGCAATAAGCACTCCTCCTACCCTCCAAAAGTAACGATGCACTGAAATGTTACAATTGTGAATGTGCCAAACTCATGACTACTTTGCAAATATATGTACAGGTGTACTGTTCTGTTTGCCAAATGCAAGATGATTTAAAGTTTTCGAAAGACTGTCATCTGTACTGGGAGATAATTTATAAATATGAAGTATATTAACTAAAATATCAACTAATATTAAATTCCAAAGCACAGTAATTCTAGGATCACAAGCAGTTCAAGTTCACTAGGGCAGGCTTGAAAGGACTGAGATGATTTTTTAAATGTGCTTTGGGATTTCATATTCATCAAAGCTCTGCAATGATCGCTTTTATCACTATTATTTACTGAGAGCACGGTTCAACACCCAAGCATGTTCACAGCGAATCTTCTTTATAAGAAGACAAACATTTACACCTTTAATTGTGTAACCTCATTTGAAAGCAATTTTTTTTTTTAGCTTAAGATGGTAAAAGATACACTGAAATGAAGATGAATATCTGTAGATAGTATTACCAGAGGAGGTTTTGTAATTATAAAGACAAACTATTCATATATTGTTATGGTCCAGCTGTTTTTATTAGCACGCTATAGAAAAAAATTGTTTAATACAATCCAGACGAAACAAACAGGCCCTCGTTTTTGTTCAGTGGCCAATTTCTCATTGGATAAATGTAGCTTATATTTTGATGGATGCTTCTGCACCTTCTTAATTTTGCAGAGGATACTGTTCAAATATTTCTGTACTGTTCTCTCAATGTGCTTGTGCAAGTAGTTATATTTTTATTAATAAAAATTGGTGTAAGCAGTATGTTCTTTAAAACAACTAAGTCTTATTTTAATTCATTTGTGCGTATTGTTCATTTGAGGACAACACTTCAGCATCAAATGGCAAATATAGAACAGGCTGTAAGGAACATTTGTTCATCAGTTCCATTTACTGTATTATTAGTTAACATTAAAAGTGAATAAATAAAAGCAGCATTCATTCATTTCCTAGATCACTGAAAGAGAGGTACTGCAAATCAATTTGTGTGTGTAGAAACCTTTTACCCAATTTCTTCAAAGAATGATGCATTTAAATTACAAAGTACATTTGTATACATCATAGTAGTATTTGTATTTGCATTATACACATGAATTACACTATTAAGAAAAGTAGAACATTTTATTGATGTGGCTATTTTATATACAGTGCTTAAATGATTTACTATCCATTATGATTTGATGTATGCTCTTATCATAGTGCTAAGTCATAGTCCATTAAATATAAGAGCCCTGGCAGATTTTTGGCCATCAAAGAAGGCTTGGTTTTTTAGGTGAATTTTTAGGCCATCTTATTATGGCTCATTACATACTGTGCATGGGGATGAGAACCTCCCAACTACCATATTACACTACACAATGGCAAAATAGTGCATTCCATGTCTTCATGGAAGGTAAAGCATTTCGGTCATGTAACACCAGTTAAACTGATTAAAACTGAATTGTTATACTTCATTGGGCATCAAAATTCCATCAGCAGTAATGGCGAGCCAAGTCCATAGACCATCAATCAGTCAGGAGCACCCCTCACTGCAAGCATTATTATTATTTTCTTTTAGAGGCGGTGTGTTATTTTTGTAATATGAGCAGTGTGGAAGATATAATATGATTGTCAGACACTATGGTTGACCTTGCCCTGCTGGAAACACTCCTGGGTCTGTACACACACTCAGTACTGTGAGCACAATGGAATGATGATTCTGCTCTTGTTTGGTGCATTGTGAATTGCTGAGACAGGCAGTATAGAAAGCCAAGATAAAAGAGCCTGCATGAAATAAAAATTCAAAGGTGTAAATAAAAGATTACTAGAGTATGTTTTAGAAAATACTATTTCAGTCAAAATTTTACATTTAATTTAATGTGTTACTTGCAATTTGTGAAATTTGCTAGAAATTTCAGAGTGAAATTTGTTTAAAAGTAAATTCTACACCAAATTTATTTCAGTGTTCTTTCAGCACTGATTTCTCTTTAAATTTAAAAGGCTTAATGTAGTTCATTCAAACATCACACACAGAGGAGAATAATATTATTAAATAAATATGTGGGAGGAGCTTCTGACAAAAATAGTGCTCTTGTAATAGATAGTATAACAGCAGATAATAAACAAATCTTACAGTGGATTTAGAACCACATATTTACAAGATCTCTGAAATATCTTCATTGAAAACTACTAATCAGCTTTGGTCAAAATCCAAAGCATTTAATATTAAAATGGGATATTTTTATATCTGGAATTATAATATATTGAGAATAAGGCTGTGGAATCCTTTCTGAGACGTTTTTTGCAGTGGAGGTGGTGTTCGCGACGCGGTCTCGAGGCGGACGTTGCCATAGTTACAGCTGTCAAGGTCACATTTGTTTTTACTAAAAACTAAATAAAACAACGAAAATTTGTGTTTGGGTCATTCTGTCATTAATTATTGTCATTATTATCTTTGAAAGTTAGTTTATCATGACATTGACACACTGTTTGGGCATTGTGTACATATTTCTATTTTTACCTGGCAAACCAACTCGTGCGCTCACAAGCTCCCACGCTCTGGATTTTTTATTTATGTCTCTGTATGAGATTTTAGATGTGTCATACAATTCTGGAAAATCCATTAAACTTAAAACGATCTTCTCCATTTCAACTGTCTGTTATAAGTTCAGTTAAATGTTATATGATTGGTTGTTTAATAATATGTTCACTGATTGATGAAACCGACGCGGCTGCCGCTGCCGCTTATGGCGGCGCCTGCCGCGAAGCGCCGTGCTCGTGGAAGCGGCAGGATTCTGGGTGCACGAGCACCGCTTGCGCTCCGCCTCCGCGCCGCCAGCAAAACCGCTCGCAGTTTGCCGCTTTCCGCATGTCTCCCATTGAAAATGAACTAGACACTCGCGACTGCCGCGTCCCGTGTGAAAAAGCCTTAAGGCTGTGGGGTTTCTGAGACATTGGAATAACCTTCCTTTTCTCCTGATACCTCATTTGACACCATTTATTAAAATGGAGCACTACTTTATCAAATTTGACCCCATTATTCACTCTGTGAGGTTTCATTTTCTGTGATGGTCCCATGGTGCTAGTCAATGGAGAAAAAGAGTTTAATGATCCTTAAAATGGGCATAAAAGAAAAAAGCGACTGGCCATGGCAGGAGCGTAGCCAGAAAGGAGACTGGGTATCAGAAAAACTGTACATTTATTGTTTAATGAAAAAAATAAAAAAAAATAAGACATTGGGTATTAATATGTTAGTTTAACCTTTTTATACTATCCATATAAATTCTATGGTCAGGAGATATCAGTGGTTTTCAATCCTGGTCCGCGGGAAAAAAGGTTTTAGGAGAGAGATTGAACTTTTCTTTCCCTCCCCAGACCAGGATCTTTTTGCACATTGGGACGCAGGGCTGGTGTTGTGCCGAAGAAATGTGAATAATGTCAGAATAGTGAAGCCGAATTGGAGACGAGCGGACCGGTTGTAAAAGATGTATAATTTCAGAAAAGAAAACAAGCAACAAACTAGCAAGTTATAGAAAAGAAATGAAACATCTGCTGCTGTTGTGTTAAAGGATATATTCAGATTATTGTGTGATCCAAAACCATTTGCTGCAACATTCAAAAATGATAGTTGAAATATATCTGTGATCAAATTTAAGGAACGAGAATATTTGTATTAGATTTGTTTTTTTTTTTTACCGGGCTTTTGCTTTATAGGCGCGATAAGCTGACATGTATTCAATTAAAGAAAAAACAGACTTTTGTTGTTAAAACGTAACTGCACTTTATCTTTTCAGCCGACACTGACTGAGAAGAAATCAAGTTTATTAACGAATAATTAAATGTGTTCTTTTGCCTTTCCCATTATAATCAAACTTTTGCCGTTACAAGATTGAACGTGCGCTTGGGTGCGGATTAGAGTTATATTAAAGGATGGTTAGTAGCCTAAGTTATTATATTAATCACCTTTTTACCAGGCCTTCTTGGCACAAGGAACCGATTAATTGAAGGACTTTTCCAGTCTTTTGTGATTATTGGATGGCGGTGCTTTGGTCTTTCTTGGGGGTGCTGAAGTATTTTGCGCTGCCATTTAAAAAATACGGCCTTTTGGCACCGGCACACCCTGGCCAGTTAAAGACAAAAACTGGTTTATTTTTTCTTTCCCTCTCTTTTTTTAGAAATAATAATGTCGATCATATACAGTTATTGGGATCCAAAACCATTTGCAAATAAGTATTTGATAAATTTAAGGAACACTGCCGATTCAATTTTTTGTTGTTAAGTAACAAGGTTATTATTAGAATTGAAATGAGTTCCCACTTACAAAGAATGGAGAGATTTTATTAAAAAATACTGTAATTTTCATCGTAGGTACCCCTCAAAGAATGGAGAGATCTGTGAGAGACAATAAAAAAAAAAAAAATCCAGAAAATCACATTGTATAATTTTTTTAAATAATTAACTTCCATTTTATTGCATGAAATAAGTATTTGATCACCTACCAACCAGCAAATACTTATTTGAATTCTGGCCATTTGTATGTGTCTTTGGTTTTTAATGTCTCACACACATTTTTTCATGACCCACCCTCTTTAGAAGTTGTAGACCTGCACAAGGCTTACTCTTAATATCCAGGGATGGCTACATGACAATGTCTCCCTCTTACTCTCACTTTCTATCCTCTGTGTGTGGGAAGGACAAACAGCTTGGTGAGAAGGCAACAACTGTTGGCGCAATTATTAGAAAATGATAATTATATTCATTCAGATTCTAGACTCTCCCTTGGACTGGGCTCGAATTATTCTGTCTAACAGCAGCATTTTACAGGAGACACAATTGAGAAAGGTGACACAAGTTCATAAAACTACATGGGAGGACCTAATGACCCGAAGAGAGCTGGACTAAGACAAACATCTGAAAAGGAGAACATTAGTAACAAATATGTCACATTTAACCGTCATTTCCTGTAAACTGCGTGGGCAGAGCGCGCGCAAGGTCTCAAGCCAGCACATGGTCTGAAGACCATGGTGGGGGTGTCATGTGATCCAGAGGAGGCATGACAGAGACCAGCGAGTCATGTGGTCAGATGAGACCAAAATGGTATAAACTACTCCACTCGACATATAATGTGTTTGGAGGAAGAAGAAGATGAGTACAATCCCAAGCCTTGACAACCACAGTCACTCAATGGGGGTGGAAACAGATGCTTTGGGTGCTTTTTCTGCAAAGGGGACAGGACGACTGCACTTGAGGGAGGATATGGGGCCAAGATGCCAACAACCTAAAAAAAAACACATTTAACAAAAACACCCCTAGTAAGAGCATTATCAGTTTTGGTTATAAATAGAACTCGGTCCTGTTCTGAATGCTGCAAAACACACAGCAAGGGCAACTACAGAGGGGTGGCTCCGTAAGAAGCATTGATGGCCTAATAATTCAACCCATAGTGTGAATGTAGTGCAGAGCAATTCAGGACCGTTCTCTAAAATTTTTGCCCAGCGACAGCCCCAAAACCTGAAAGATTAATGTATGCCAAAATTTTTTGTTCTCTATAGTTAATTTGACAAGAGCATAACAGGAGGCTAAACTACAGGAAACGTGTGTGGCAAACTCCCAGCAAAGGTTTCTCTCAGTTCTCTCTAAACCTTCAATAAATCCTATTAACTTTGATTTTTCTATGTATCATTTGGACCAATTCACACATACTTATTTCTGAATTTTATTTTCTGGAATTCTGTCTCTCAATTACAGGTTACCTATCAAAAAAAATTATGTTAATAACTGCAGTGTATCAAATACTTCTTTGACTGTGTGTGTTCTACGGGGCCTGTATAAATCATCAAAGAAGCCATATGTATGTGTCCAAAACTTTCATTTTTAATGTCTTTGACAAAACCAAACTAATATATATATTAATTGTTTTTTCTGTACACATTTCCATTTCAAATGAACCCTCATGTATCTGTGTACAAAGGTCATTCAGAGTTTGTAGAGGGACGGAGGTGCCATTGCTTCCATTACTCTTAATATCCAGACAAACATACTTCACTCTGTCTAAACACCTTCACAGACCAAAAGATGTCTCCCTCTTACTCTCACACACACAACTTTCTATCCTCTGCACTGCAGTGTGGCTCCATGTCTGCCTCCGTATATTTTCAATCCTGTTCCTCGCCCACTCAAGGGACGGCAGCCATTTTGCATGTCTCCCTTAATGGGGGGGGGGGGGTCGCTACTGAACCACTTTTATATCTGATGATGAAGAGATGATAATTATATTCATGGAGCAGATTCTAAGACAATTATTCTGTGTGTAACATGCAAAATGTACATTTTACAGAGAGACACAATCAGGAACAAGTGGGCGATGACACTGCTCTAATCATTTGATTGTATTGCAGCTGAATAAGACAAACATGCTAAACCACCACACTCTAGTCACTGCAAAGCAAAGGCAAATTAATAAAATCTAAATGCATGGAATTCATTGCTTTTAATTAAATTCAAGATTATTTGTATAGCTGGGGTTAAAGCCTTGCACGGTCATGATGTGGGGGTGTCAAAGCAACTTCACAGGAAATCCGTTTCTAAGATTTATATTGTAGAAACAATATAAAGCATAAAAAGAACACATACATATCTATCTGGGCCTGAAAAAACATAGATTTTTTTTTTTTTTTTCAGGAAAAGCCTATTGGTGCAACAAGTACAGTGATGACAGAACAAGGTAGCATCCACACAAGACTTATACCAAAACACCCCTTTGCCAATATTTGCTCATGATATCAAATAGAACAACTGAGTCCTGTTCTGAAATGATAATTCTCTCTGCTTTTCTTCAGTCCAGAGGGTTAGGAAATAAATTAGAATTTTAATACGTTTTTAAGACCATTTTAGATCAACCCATAGTGTGAATGTAGTGCACAAATTTGATGTCCGTTCTCTAAATACAGTGTGAGAAGAGCAACACGCTGAAGCTATGAGCAACAGTAATGGTGAATCTTAATTAGTCACTAGAACATTAACTGCATGCACAAAAAAAAAATTAAGTCATACTCAAAATACATTAAATAAACTTACAGCGAACAACATAATATATATATATTATATATTATATATATATAATTAAACTAAGCAGTTATTTCTCATTTAACACTGCTTATTATTCTTTCCACAAGATTAAACCAAAAGAGACTGCCACACACACACACACACACACACACACACACACACACACACACACAACTCACACACACAACACACACACACACACACTTCCTGACATCAGATATAGTAAGTGATTTGACTTGTTTTTGCTCGGGACCTGAAGACAAACACCAGAGATGATTAAATATCATGAAGATAAAGGTCTAAAGGTGAATTCCGCTCATTAAATTTCAGTCAACAAAGAAATACATATCTATCTGTCCCAAAGATTTTCTAGATTGTAAAAAACAAAAAAATGTGTCTTCCAACAACAGCACTTCTGGTGGTTATAAGGGCAAAAATTCCTGCAGGTGGTTGATCACTGGCCCATGTCAAAACAAAAAATGTCTTTTCTTCTCAAACCTGAATTTTAATATGAAGGAATGCATTGGATGGAGAAAGGTCCTGTCAGTACTTATCCCTCAGATATCTTACAATTATTCTTTCCACAAGTGTTAGACTAAGACAAACACCAGAGATTTATTTTTAAAGAGTACAATTAAGTTTTCCAACAACAGCACAGAAAACAAATGTAAACCTGGAAGGAATGCATTGGATGGAGAAAGGTCCTGTCAGTACTTATCCCTCAGATATCTTACAAGGTATGTTATTTTTAAAAGAGTACTACAGTGCATAATCACTCTTGTACAATTTTTATCTTTAGAGGTTTCAGTAACATCTTGTGATAAACTTCATAAAGCAGCATACTACTTTCATCTGTTGTGTAAAAGCCTTGGTGTGCAATGAAATAATCATCCGTGCCATTTAATCCAAGAGAATGCGCAATTCGTCCCACTTTCCTTTCTTCTCTTCTTCATTCCAAAGCACTCTGACTGGATAAAATATTTACAGACAAGGGAACTTTGTGCGTATGGTACTTTCTTTTATAGGACCCTATTATCCACAAACCCCTGGCATTCCCCAAAACTCAAAAATCCAGTGGAGTAAAGAAGCAAGGCTAAAATTTCCAAATGGGGCTCTTATTTGCTGTACTGTACAAAAGAACGGCATACCAAATGCCCTGTGGGCATCATTACACACTAAGCGTCGCCATCTCTGATTCCATATCTAAGACAACATTGACTCTGTGCTCTTCTAATGAGCTGACACCCACATCCTTCCACATGAACAGTCAAACACAGGGAGATACAGAAACATAAATGACAGAAGAAAGGGACTTACATTAGGTTTAGGAACAAAGGCACATCCTGGGATGGTGAAACAGTTTTTGACAGTGCAGAGATACTGAGCCATGACAGACAGACGGCTGCGCTGACGGCTTCCTGTGCTGGCTGTTAACCTCTAGAAATAAAAGAGAGGACAAAGAAGGTTTTTCTTCCTCATCAAAATAACAAACAAAAAAAACACTCAAATACTTAAGCTTAATGTTGTTCTAGATGTACTTTCTGTACTTTTTTAAAGACACTATCAAAGTTCTAACTTGTTACCTAATATTACCCTTTGCATGCAAATATTTTGTATTTGCTACAGTGTGTCTGTAACATACTACTACATAAGAATTAACTTGTTTTCCACTTTACTTTTGCAAAAAACAATTTGAAAGGCATGAAATAGTGTTCACGGATCAAACATTATAAAATTGACACTGCTTGTCTTTGTAATATGTTATTAGTCCTGTAAGTTAAGACTAGTTTAAAAGATCATAGAGTAACGGTTCATATGCGATAATCACATATTTGAGATTAGAGGTGTTAATCTGTTTAGGGTGTTTAAAGGTTTTAAGTAATCATTATTCTTTATGCAGAGGATTCCATCTTTAGAGAGATTTAGAGGCTGTTAATTCTGGTTTTCAGGCCATGTCCTGAAAAAAATGCTGCTTTAGAGCGGTCCATTTTAGAGAATCAAGCTCCATGCTGTTGAAAAACTTCTTTGAGTAGATCCGAGTTGTCTTATTTGGCGTGGGATTTAATATGTTGGCTTGAGAGAAAGCCTGAAAGTGTGCATGTTTCATGCCAATTTCATGCTGCGTGACAACAACATAAATATAAATTGACAATTTGTATTTGTGCTGTGCCTTTAGGAGTTCTGTGTAAATGTCCTCTTTGCACGTGACATGAACAACATTGAAAAGCCTAAATTTAATTGAAACAGCCCTTCAAAAACCTAAAAAATAAATAAAGAGACTTATGATTAAACAGAAATGATGAAGATCTCTGTTAAAAATGTACCTCAAATCAAGACGACAAAAAAAGACATTCAGGGGTACTTACAGCTTGTAATAGCACTAGATTTCCTGGTTTCTGAACAACAAATAGGTGTTGTTGTGGTATGCACTAGGATGTGTTTAGACAATGCTTACATCTTTTAGCACATTGCTTCAAGTTTATATAATGTTATAACGTTCTAATATGTTGCTAACTTGTTCTATCGTGTTGCTTCATTAAAATAAACCTACAGGTACATCTCAATAAATTAGAATGTCGTGGAAAAGTTTCAGTAATTCAACTCAAATTGTGAAACTTGTGTATTAAATAAATCCAATGCACACAGACTGAAGTAGTTTAAGTCTTTGGTTATTTTAATTGTGATGATTTTGGCTCACATTTAACAAAAACCCACAAATTCACTATCTCATCAAATTAGAATATGGTGACATGCTACATCAGCTAATCAACTCAAAACACCTGCAAAGGTTTCCTGAGCCTTCAAAATGGTCTCTCAGTTTGGTTCACTAGGCTACACAATCATGGGGAAGACTGCTGATCTGACAGTTGTCCAGAAGACAATCATTGACACCTTTCACAAGAAGGGTAAGCCATTCATTGCCAAAGAAGATGGCTGTTCACAGAGTGCTGTATCCAAGCATGTTAACAGAAAGTTGAGTGGAAGGAAAAAGTGTGGAAGAAAAAAATGCACAACCAACCGAGAGAACCGCAGCCTTATGAGGATTGTCAAGCAAAATCGATTCAAGAATTTGGGTGAACTTCACAAGGAATGGACTGAGGCTGGGGTCAAGGCATCAAGAGTCACCACACACAGACGTGTCAAGGAATTTGGCTAAAGTTGTCATCAGAGGCGTCTTACCTGGGCTAAGGAGAAGAACTGGACTGTTGCCCAGTGGTCCAAAGTCCTCTTTTCAGATGAGAGCAAGTTTTGTATTTCATTTGGAAACCAAGGTCCTAGAGTCTGGAGGAAGGGTGGAGAAGCTCATAGCCCAAGTTGCTTGAAGTGTTAAGTTTCCACAGTCTGTGATGATTTGGGGTGCAATGTCATCTGCTGGTGTTGATCCATTGTGTTTTTTGAAAACCAACGTCACTGCACCCATTTACAAAGAAATTGGAGCACTTCATGCTTCCTTCTGCTGACCAGCTTTTAAAGATGCTGATTTCATTTTCCAGCAGGATTTGGCACCTGCCCACACTGCCAAAAGCACCAAAAGTTGGTTAAATGACCATGCTGTTACTGTGCTTGACTGGCCAGCAAACTCACCAGACTGAACCCCATAGAGAATCTATGGGGTATTGTCAAGAGGAAAATGAGAAACAAGAGACCAAAAAATGCAGATGAGCTGAAAGCCACTGTCAAAGAAACCTGGGCTTCCATACCACCTCAGCAGTGCCACAAACTGATCACCTCCATGCTACGCCGAATTGAGGCAGTAATTAAAGCAAAAGGAGTCCCTACCAAGTATTGAGTACATATACAGTAAATGAACATACTTTCCAGAAGGCCAACAATTCACAAAAAAAAAAATGTATTGGTCTTATGAAGTATTCTAATTTGTTGAGATAGTGAATCGGTGGGTTTTTGTTAAATGTGAGCCAAAATCATCACAATTAAAATAACTAAAGACTTAAACTACTTCAGTCTGTGTGCATTGAATTTATTTAATACACAAGTTTCACAATTTGAGTTGAATTACTGAAATAAATGAACTTTTCCACGACATTCTAATTTATTGAGATGCACCTGTACTTCCTAACTATAAATAAAAGGCAAAAAACAGCATGTCAAAAAGAGCAGTAAATCCAAATTAGCAGTATTCATAACAGTAGGAAAAAGTAACCGGATGAACATCCAATCTACACTTTACCATCCTATCAGGCCACAGAAATGGCAGTGAACTGACATACAAGCAGGGGCAGGCATAACCAATAGGCGAGGTAAGCGGCCGCTTTGGGCCCCGGGGAATCAGGCCCCATCTGATATTGCCGAAACATATTTGCAGCCTTGAACAACTCAGCTAATCTCAGTTTGAAGTCAGTTTGAAGTTTGCAGTGCTTGAAGACCGAAAGTCATAGCCTAATGGTTAGAGAGACGGACTCGTAATCCAAAGGTTGCGAGTTCAAGTCTCATATCCAGGAGGAATTGTAGGTGGGGGGAGTGAAAGTACAGCACTCTCTCCACACTCAATACCACGACTGAGGTGCCCTTGAGCAAGGCACCAAACCCCCGGGTGCCGCAGCATAAATGGCTGCCCACTGCTCCGGGTGTGTGTTCACTGCTGTGTGTGTGTACTTTGGATGGATAAATGCAGAGCACGAATTCCGAGTATAGGTCACCATACTTGGTCGTATATCACGTCACTTTAAATTAGAATCGACTAACTGCTCCAAATGCAGAGTTTGCTGAGTTCTGCGAGCTCAGGAATCCTCTCATTATAACAAAGTGTAAATAATATTAGCTTATTATCGGAACATCGTGAGATCGAAAGTGAAAGTAAGTGTCAGCTTTTAGTGATTATATGAGGGAGTGCTCTTTGCGCGCATTCTAAGCTGTATACTACTGACTGTCTCCGATCAGAGATATTCACCTCAGTAAAGAAATGGTTGCGTTTCAAGTCATAATTGTATTTGTCTTGATGTTTCAAACTGACTTTCTTGTGTGCTTTTCCTAGGCGCGCTGGCACGAACTGCCGCATACTCATATAAATGCACGAATGCGATGGCTGGAGATTTTTCGCTTATTAATAGATTACATTTTCGATTTGTTTCTCGCAAACTCTAATATAAAGAGATAGAAAACGTTTATAATTTATTAAATGCACAAGTGCAAGCCTTTTTATAATCTTTTGTGATCCAAAAAAATAAATAAAGTAGCTTAACATGACTTTAGAACAGCATCAGGTTGACTAATTACTGGTTGTGAAGGGATAAATAAACTATAAACTATGAGAGTGAGCGACCAAAATAAGGGTTAGGCATAAAAGAGCACATAGTTATTGTGTTGGGGCCCCATATCTTAGGGCCCCCAAATCACTAAGTATTTGCTTAGGGCCCCCAAATCACTAAGTTCGCCCTCGCATACAGGTATCTGACACTGGTAGGTCACATGACAATTACAACATGATGAATGTAGTACATATTATATTAATTCTACATACATTCATACTATATGCAAAGTACTTTTTAATAGTCTGTAAATTATTTTTTTCAGAAGAAGCTCCTACTCCTGCATGAGTGCGCATGAGATTTCAGATACAGTCAAAACACTCTAACATGTTGCTAGGTGTTTCTGGCTAGTCATTGCTAGCATGTTGTAGCTGGTTGGTACTTGGTAGGGTGATATCGTTAGTTGCAAAGAACAGACAGACAGCTACATTTACAAGAATTATAGCACATTTAAATATCTGTAAAACAGTACTGTATGTTGGCTTTGTCAAGTAATTATAATTGGTCGTTACAGTGTGTTTTCATAGTACAATGCACTTTTATTTCACAAGATAAAGGAAATGTTTTCCTCACAGTATGAGGAACATAAACTAAAACTGAAAAAAGAAAATAAGGCAGTACTAGTTAGTCTATGATTGATTTCATGCAACAAGACCCCTGTTGGACAGCAACTAAATGTGTAGACCATACTTACTTAAAACATTGCTTCCAAAAGAATAATACCAGGAATAACGGTTACTATTCAACTTACTTCAGCCACCTCTTTTTGGAAGGTCAGTGTAAGCCTTGTACGTCCAAACATAAAACACCCAGTTCTGCTCGAAATCTGTTCCAGCCATTTTATAATGAGAGGAGTCGACACACTAAAGGGCAGATTCCCAATGATGTGCAGGTTGGGGGGTACTGAAATACAAACACACACATTCATAAAGAACCTTTCTTGTTCTTTACAGCCGCTCATATAACAACAGAGTACACAAATTATGTTACTGCCAACCAGCAGCAGGCAGCTGACCTTTGCTAAGCTGGCCCTTGATCACCCTGAAAAGGCTGAATACTGGACGGCAGACATTCAGGTAAGTTGTCTTAAACTTGTTTGTGTGTGAATAAGAGAGTAGCTGTGATGGGTGTTAAACAGAGGAGCAATCTAAAAGGTCTGGGGTGTTCTGGGAGCAATGCTTGGCCAGGCCATTTGCAGCTGTGTCGAATAAGAACATTGTGTTAAACCAAGAACTGGCAGCCAATGCAAAGATATAAACAAAGGTGTGAAACGATTGCTTGGAGATTAACAACAAGTTAAACTGCAGCATTTGGACATGTTCAGGGGGAAATAAAGAAAAAACGAAGAGGCTTATTTTCTCTGATGATTGATTAATTCAAATGAGAACATTTTCAATTAGACTTGCCCAATAAATTATTTTTTATATATTTAACATACACATAGCATCCTCCATACAATGGCACCCCTGTCAAATATAACCAATAAAATAAATAAATGTTAAATAAATAAATATTCTTTGTCTTAAAAAATGTGTCTCGAAATGATTGGCAACCCCAGAAACTCTCAGGAGTAAATATCTAAGAAAAGGTATGTTTCTAAGTTCCCCTGGGTGACTGGGAAAACGTACAGGAAGTGGTAAGACATGACTTTCAGTGCGGTATAAATACAAGGTCACTATATAGGCTGAAGTGCCTACAGTTTGCCAAGCGTAACTGGTCCCATTCAAAGGTATCTAGACAAAGGTAAGTTCCACAATGTATTCAATTAAGAGGTGCAATTATTGTCACAAATTTATTTTCAGAAAAATAAGTCTTTACTTTACTCAAAATATACTAGTGTCCAAAGTACTAGTGACAATGAGGATAAACAGCAAAGACATTTTTCCACAGTGTGTTTTGCTCGTATTTGTTGAGGATGCAATACAATAAATTGCTCCATAGTAAAGTACTAGTTATTTATTAAACTGTATTTGAGATCACTTATAATGTTTACCATCTTCCCATGTCTTGGCTATGTGGGCTGGGAACCCTTTTTCCAGTCTGTATGTGAGAATATCTCCATGTGCTATCCTCATTCTTCCAGGAGCAGCCTCAGACAAGAGCTGAACAAACAAAAGAAGACCCAAATACTTCAATATACATGCTTACTCAGCCTAATTATATGACATAAAATTAGAAACAGAAAAACACACACACATATGCAGACATAATTCTTCTGTTCCAGATTCATACCACATTATTAGAATGTATTTATTTATTTTCTTTAGTCTTATTTAGATGTTATTTCTGTTTTCATGGTTATATGTATCTATGTATGCATGTACCAAGAGCTCCTTAAAAACCAAAACAAATTCCTTGGTAAATAAAGCCAAAGCTAATTCTGACAAAAATATAGTATACGAGAACTTGGTAGAAGAGTGAAGTAACATCTCACAGAAAGAATTGGCAAATCTTTCTCAGTCCATTAAGATGAGATGCACTGTAGTACTAAAAGCAGCTGGTGGTCACACCACACACTGACTGCTCTATTCAGGTACTCATCATTCCATTTGTCAAATGTCTGTCAAATTTGTTCAGTTTATGTATCAATTGTTAAATCTTTTTTATGCTCATACAAATAATTTCACCTAATAGATTAGAATTTGTTTTTTTATGTTTTTGAAGGACGTATCTTGCTTGCTAAATGCTCACCAAGGTTCACAAAATTTTGAAATATTATTACAAATTAGAAATTAAAATAGCTATTTTCAGCTAATCTAGTTTTTTAAATTACATTTTAAAATATATTTAAATTGTAATATTTCGCAATATTACAGTTTTTAACTACATCTTTAATTTAAAAGAATGAGCATATATGACTTCTTTCAAAAACATAAAAAAAACGTAATTATTCCCAAATATTGACCTATAGTGTTTGTTGCATTTCAGGCAATAGTAAAGAAGCAGCTGTATCCACACAAACAGGTGTCATTATAAAGTACATGGGAGTCTAATATAAGTGAAATTGTATTCAACATTTTATTTTTTGGTTTTTTTACTACTGCCGATAACAATATTTAATAAGCAGGATGGCCAATGGATAGAATGATGCCACTAATGAAAGTTAATGTTAGAACAAATTTAATGTTACCACTTATTTTGCACTACATTCCTTTAAAATTCACTAAAAATAATTTTAAAACAGAAAAAGTGCTGTATTCATTGATTGGCCGGTTTATAGATTTTGACAGTAAATGGAATAAACACCTGTGCTTGCCAGTCTAGCAGCTATCGGTCAATGTCAATAATCTTAAAATAGTCAAATATTTGAAATGGCCAATTTATGGCTCTATAGAATACATATATTTATTTGTAAACCTGTAATCCTGGAATAAAGCGTGTGTCCTTCTCCACCACTAATAAATCTGCAGCTCCAGCTTTCAGAATAGACCTGGTGAGGCCCCCAGGTCCAGGTCCCACCTCACACACATGCGCATCCTTCAGGTTTCCCGCCTGCCGGACAATCTTATCTGAAATCCATAAGGATTTTGTTTAAGATTGCTGTTTACATTTCACACCCACATAACACATACACACACATAAACAGTGTGCTACTTTATTGAAATCTATGAAGTCTTGTTAGCGCATTTCGAAAGACAGTGAACTGACCTGTGAGTCTCATGTCTAGGAGGAAGTTCTGAGAAAGCTGTTTCTCTGCTCTCAGATTATACAGTTTGATAATCTCCTTTATGGTAGGCAGAGGAGGTAGCCGAAAACAGGCCAGTTTCTGTGTAGCTGCCATCTCCCTTCGGTTATTACAACTGAAAAACATAAGTGTCTTTCAATTACTTGTCTGTTTAAAATAAATATTTAAAAAATATTCCTGTTTACTTTAAATGAATTAAAATATTCCAGATGTTCAGTGTGATAACACTTCTGAATGCCTCAGTACAAAGATACATTTTCAGTACATAAGGATGAAAAAAATATCCTCAGTTATAGAACATTTGAGCAGAGAGAGTGTATTCCTGCAATAACACATGGCATTCACATGTCTAATGTTATTATTTATTATATTATGTCAACTACCACCCAAAATCTCTGGATTTAGAGACTCAACAGGAGATTCATGATATTTGGGGAACACCTTGCGGTTTACCTTCTGAACTGCAGTTACTTTGAAAAAAAAAACTGTCGGTTTCATACTATAAATGACATCTAAAGCGTTAGAGGCAAAACGTTTTTAGCGTGTGCAGTACTTTTCAAATGTAGGAAAATATTTGAAATTTATAATTTTACAAATATAATTGTAAAATATAGAATATAATTCAGCAACGTATCTTCAATGAACAAAATATATAACAAGTTTTCCTCAGCAGATGTCCTATCTGCCCTGGCTGGGATTATTTCTGATACTTAGATAAAACAGTGATGTTTGAGAGGGCAGAATAACAATATAAAACGGGGAGCTTTTTTTCGCATTTAAGTTAGTGTTTGTGATCTCCACGGAGTTAAAAATAACTCTGCCTCCAGTTATTTAGTTAGGCAAAATTATTAATTTTCAAGAAATTGTGAAAGCCCTTGTTGGATTTTTTCGAACAATTCTAATATTAATGATTATGTTATAATACAGTGTAACGTTATATGTTAGAATCAATCTATAAACAGTGAAAACTGCGACATGCTAATAAACAAGACAACATTACTCCGTCTGTTTAATACATTTAATGCGCTTAGAAACGAGTTTTTATTATTTTACTTCTTATTCAGCCACATATTTATACAAAAGTGCGTTTTATAATGTATTTGTGTAATAATTATTAAACAAAGACAAACTATCAAGCCAAAAATGTCAATAAGTGTTTAACCCGTTTAAAATTGTGACCGTAAAAAAGTCCACACATTTAGGCTAAAACACGACAAACAGGAAACACGTTTTCCTCACCAGTGCAGATTTATAATGTTTTTTTTTCTTAATGAGTAAAATAATGTAAACCTAGTTCCTACAGCGGAGCTCTACAGCGAAACACAAATGACAGTGTTTATTTTTAATATATGTTACCTGAATGTTTGGGCGAGTGTGTGCTGGGACAACAAAATTATTTATGTTTAACCAGACCAGAATCCTCCCCCCAAAAAAACTGTTAATCGGTAATTAACATGCCGATATTGCGATGAGTTCCTGTGTTTTTACAATCTAACCAATCACGTTCAGCCTGTGTAGAATCATTTTAAATGGGGCGGGGATATTTAAATATTTGATTTAATAAGATTATATTGTTATTAAAACCCTTGAAAATGTGTAATTCGGCGTTGTTTGTCTCTTGGACAGAGAACCTTTCTTCACTTTCCTTAGCCGTTGTCCTGTTTGCATTGGCAAAAAAGACTAAATATAGGCTAATCATTTTATGATGAAAATCCTTAAATTAGTATATAATCTTACTCTTTGATAGTAGTGCACAAAACACTTAAACATTTTATTTGATTCATAGATCAGTTGAGGTTTAAATTATATTTTAACTACTTAACTAAATGTCCCTGGTGTAATGTTACAATACATCCTCTTCAAATCATCCCATCATCAGTCAGAGGTTATATTAAAGGGTGGAGATTTGGAACCATACTTTCTAATAATCTGGGCTCTGAGCAATTTCTTCTACCTTTACTTATTTTTGTATTATTTAAAAAATAAATTTGTATTCACTTAAATGATTACCAGAGAGATCAGTAAGATTTTAAATGTAACTTCCAAACAGAGAACATGCTGTTATAAAAGGGTGTGCAGCAGAGTAATTTTAGGTTTTTCTTTTCTTTTTTTAACCCCCTTAATATTTTATGTCCGGTCGATATCAATTTTACATTGCAGGAGGGAAAATACCTGACATGACTTTACTTAATTTTTTAAATATCAAAAAGCTGCCATTTTAACAGGGCTGTATAAATATTTTTAGCCACCAGACAAGTGTATTCATAAAAATTATGGTTTTCTGGGGTTATATGTTTTAATTGCTTTTCTTTTAAGTGCTGGAGAATGTGAATTTTCACATCAACATGAAAATATAATTTCTGAGGATGTAATAATCAAATTGCTCACTTTTCTATCCTAATGTAAAACGTATTTAGGAATAAAATAATCTCAACTCAAATCAGCACTATTTTACAGCCAGACTGGGAGCATATCAATATTCCTAGAGTCCCCCTCCATTTCTGTGGCGTTTGACATAAAACTTGGTACTACCAACTAGTGAGTGTGGATAATTATTCATTTATTTCATTATGCATTCATTTCTTTGAATTGTGAATTAAAATATTTTCTTAAATGTCACTTTCAAAGATTGTAATAAAATGAAGAAAAAAACCTTTTAAACTAATTTCCATGTTTAACACTAAGTTTGATAAAATAAAAACTTCTCAGATCTAGTGAATTCAAATATTTGACCGAGACATTAAAACAGTATATTATTTTTTATTCCAAATAACCAAAATGGTAACAAAGGCTATAGAAACATGTATTATACAGCTGATAGTTCAAAATACAGTTGTGGTGCAAAATACAGAATTATTTCATGCATGTCAGGCCAGTCTCTTGTGCTCAGGAAACAGTGCTTTGCATTTCTTTAACAACCTCCCCAAGTCAGTCTTGCCACATGGTCAGTCTTCTGTTTTGTTGATTTAACAAAACCAAGAAATTCCATCTCTGAAACAGCCTGAATAAAACGAGCGCTGTCAATGTTAAGAACAACACATTAGAAATATAGTTTTATAGACAACTTTAAAGGCAAGTAACTGTACAATTAACAATTTGTACATTTATGAGTCGCAAGCTTTTATCTTTAACGTTACCACAAAAAAATGCAGTAACTACTTTTAATGAAGTTAACAATTAAATTAGAAACTTTTTCATTACTAAAACAGAATGAGCAGAATGTCAAAAGGATACTGCTTAAGGCTGTCAAATTTGCCACCCTCCTCAGAATTAGTATCTTGGTCCTCAGCAGCTGACATCACAGTTACAAATGCCTGAAAATGTCAGGTTCAATCCACACTGTTAGAAAAAGATAACCCACCTCTACATGTGATTTTGATTTAGCATGTTTATACCTCAAGCCAGTCATATAGATTTATGAGTCTTCCACACTCAAGATGAAGCTTGTATACAATGCAGAGGTCTGGTGCAGCACTGGAGATTGTGCCAGTATCGGTTTTCAGGCTTTCATTCTGCAGCAAAAACAGAATAGATCACTATATTGTATATGAGGAATGTTGGACACCAAACAATACTTCATTGCATGGAGAGAGAAAAAAAGAATACATTGAAAAATGTTCATGCAGGTTTGAAAATAAACAAGTCTGAGTAAATGATCATTGTTAGTTTTGGGTAAACTTTCCCTATAATACATGGATTTGGGCAGACTTCCAAAGACGTCACTCAATCTGTGTTTTCAGGTCCTCGTAAAATCAAAATTGAAGGTTGAAAGCTGTATGGCCTTGAGGTTATATTTAAGATAATGTGCCCCTAAGCAATGACACAATTCACATTTAGAAGGTATGCGTGTTCAAAATTTTGTCTCTCTCTACCTTCAATACCGATCGGAAAATTTGATGACAGCATTCTGCCCAGTGAAATGCTCTCTAGTATCTAAAGCTTTTCGACCCTTACATTACAAAAAGATGCAAAGCTTCATCTGAAAATGATCACTTGTTCACACATTTCCTATTTTCCATATAGTGAATGGCACAATGTGCATTATATAGGTAACAGGGAGCAATTCGGACAGTGTAAAAATTCATTCCATTGGGGCAACTGAGGCTGGCAAACTGTCACAGAGACCACAAACATATCTGACCCAACTGATTTGGCTTAAACATTATTTGGTTTTAAACATTCTTCAAAATATCTTTTGTGTAACACACAAAAATGTTTTGAAACCACATAAGGGTGAGTAAAAGATACCTTTTAAAGGATTAAATATTTGCAAAAACTAACACTACATCACCTCTGGATTACAACAAAGTTTTAAACATTGAATAAATGTTAAATATTGAACAAAGTAATAACCAATTTCAGCTGATAAATTTGTTGCCAACTAAATGTTTGATGTATGCCCCATGCCACCCTTTGTTGATGAGAATGAATTTGTGTCCCACATGGGCCACCTCAGGCCAAAGAGTCTGGACATACTTCTAACAACATTAAAGAGTAAGTTCACCCAAAAATGAAAATACTGTCATCATATACTCACCCTCAAGTAGTTCCAAACCTGTATGATTTTCTTTGTACTGCAGAACACAATGGAAGATATTTTGAAGAAAGTTTGTAACCAGGCTCTTTTGGGGCACTATTGACTTCCATAGTAGGAAAACAAATACTATGGAAGTCAATGGTGCCCCAGAACTGCTCTGTTTCCCACATTCTTCATAATATCTTCCTTTGTGTTTGGCAGAACAAAGACGTTCAGACAGGTTTGGACCTACTTGAGGGTGAGTAAATGACAGAATTTTATTTTTTGTGAGAACTATCCATTTAAAATCATTGAAGGATGGCAAGTTATTGTTGCTATTAGTGCTATTAGTATCTAGTTGTCTTTCCCACTAGACTTTCACACTTTCAACATGTACTGTATCAGGTGGTGCATTCCCACTGGTTGTTGAAACTCAAATTTTGCATCTCCAATATTCTCAGAAGCTTATGTACCTGGAAATACTGTCAGTGCGAGCAACCCTTCAAACCAGCAGTTCTTTGCATATTTTGCATGTCTCTATTTAACACACATGATTTAGATTACCATTTAACACACATGCAGAAGAGGCTTTGAGATCTGTTCCAATTGACAAGAGAGCCCTATGAATGAACACTGTTCCAATTGACTCCCTGTTCACACGGGAAATTGGATGTAGTGTTCACTGCCCTCTACTCATTAAAAAAAAAAGATTTGCACACGGGAAATTGGATGAAGTTTACGTCACTTAAAAAAAAAAGATTTGCGCAACATCACTGTCGGCAGTGTCTTCACCAGGGGTCTCATTTAAAAAAACTCTCAATAGATTTAATCCTAAAAGTGAACGTACACACAAAAGCTAGATTTTGCGTACGCATGAATTATTTCAGATTTATAAAACCATGTGTGTGCACGTGCGTCTCCACCCCGACTCCTCCCAGAAAACACCATATATGGAGCTTACAACGCCTAGTTTTACAATGCATAACCACATCTGCGTATCATTTCCATGCATATTCCCATCCACGTGAAACCATGTTTAACACCGTCAATGGTACAAGACATTAAGGAAATATGAGATCCTGACTGCAATTCCGTTTGGGCCATAGCCTACACAAATTTTTATTGCTAAAAATTATCCAGTATCCTGATTACGTTTTATAATAAATATATGAAAATATCCATAAAAACGGTTTAAAATAGTTGATCTCATTCTTTTTTACACTGGTCATATAGTATTTCAATTGTTTTAAACAATACAAATCAAATTACTTTTATGCAGTTTAGCTGATAATGTGAACATAAGCTGAACATCTATTTTTGTGGAAACAGCTGATATAATAGGCCTATATTTTTTTGCAGTGTAAATACAGTGCAGTGTAAAGTCTGACTAGGCGAAACTATTTTAAAGAGGAAATGTGCAAATCTTATACCGTTTTCCTTTAATGGTATCCTTCAAATACAGTGGTATGTTTTTATAAAGTTTTGGAGATGCCTTTACACGACATCAACATGTCCGTGCAGCTGTGGTTGTACAGTAAGATATTATCATTGGTCCTATTCAAACCGGACAATGGACTGACCGTTCGACCACCGTATCCAGCTGTGTCTGCCATAATATTGAAGTAAGTGAACATCATGATCATTGTTCTCGCAAAAATACAAAATTCCTCATAACATGAGATCTGAAGTTTAGTTTAAAAATGAATTATTATCAAGTCAAGACACCTTTATTTATATAGCGCTTTTAACAATACAGATTGTGTCAAAGCACTTAACAGTATCAAATTGGAGGATAGAATGTCAGTAATGTATAAGATTAAACGCTATTTTCAGTTAAAGGCATTTCATTATTGAATTCAGAGATGTCATTGGCCACGTACACACTGCAAGTTTCAGGAGTGACAACCGCATTTAAATGCGGGAGTGAGTCCCGTAAATTATCGTTCCATGTGTGTACAGAACAACTCACTCCCGCATTTGTAACCACAGCAACATCTGTCGTCTTGCAGGAGTGAATAAAAGTTTAGCCGTTTGTTATGTGCCATTTTTTGACTAAAGACTGTTTTTGTCCGTCGATTTTAACTAAACTACCATTAATAGACGTGCAGTGTTGTGTTTATGCTCGGGAGGCTGCTTCTGTCTTGCAGTGTTGCCATATCCTCATATTTACAAGCGCTTTCAGGCATGTTGTTTAGTCTTAGCTCATAAAGACAGGCACTTTATGATGGAGTTAATAAAGTGGTCTGTCGCGGATATGAGATATATTAATGTTTATTTTGGTGTTATAAAACAAAGCATTTTCATGTTTTAGTGTTTTTTGTGCCTGTCCTTGTTTCTTGTTGTTTTTTTCTGTGAAGATCTGGCAACACTGACACTTTACCACATGGGTCATGAGCGCAGCTAGCCCTGTGCTAAGTTAATACTTCTTTCACTGTTGTTTTCTTGCATCTCACATACAGACGAATACACTGATGCATGGTCAAATACGTCATTAACAACTAGTTGTTCAGTTCGGTTCCGTACACACTGCGTAGAATTTCTGTAAATGCGGTTGTCACTACCTGCATTTTTCGGGAGTTAATTTGGTTGTTGAATGCGGTTGTCACTCCCGTATTTTAGTGAATTGTGTGTGTACAGAACGCGATTAAGGAATAAAAGGTGAACTGACAACCGAATTTAGCTGCAGTGTGTACGTGGCCATTGTCTAGCTCATTTTAGTTTAAATAGTATCTGTGAAATCTGTGCAAGCCAAAGGCGACAGTGGCAAGGAACCGAAACTCCCTTGTGCACCTATAGCACACTCCTCGCTGTCAACAAAACATAGGATGTCACATGTAAAAGTGAAGCCACTATGCGTCTAAATGCAATTTTGTTTAACTTTTGCGTAATTACTTTTTGTAGGCTAATTTCAGTGCTTAATGAGTGTGGAATATTTATTGTAAATGCATATCGAAATGAAAACAGTTTAAAATAATGTACTTCATTACTTCTCACTCCAAAATAATTTGTATGCATGGTCTAGATGTCCGTATGGTGCGTACATATACATAAATATAGAGGGACTCACTTCTAGTAATCTGAATGTAAAGATCGGCGTACCACAGGGATTGGTCCTTGGGCCATTATGATTTATTTTATATATTAATAATATTGGGAATAACCTTGCACATTCAAGTTTTTACTTATACACTGATGATATGGTGATTTACTCTTCTGTATCGACACTGGATCAGGCTGCGAGTCATCTTCAATCTGATTTTGATGCAGTTCAGCATACACTGAGTGATTTAAAACTTGCTCTAAATGCGGAGAAATCTAAACTTATGTTTACAAAAAGAAAGTCTGCACATTCAAACTCATGCTCAGTTACTAATCTTCAGGGTTTGGAGATTGAAGTTGTATCTAAGTATAAATACCTGGAGTTTTTAATTGATCATTCTCTTTCTTTTGGGCCTCATATTCTGTACCTTGTGAGAAAATTAAAGTCGAAACTGGGCCTTTTTTTAAAGTCAAGTATGGTCTTTATCTTGCAGCAAGGAAGAGATTAGTAGCAGCTACAGTTTTGTCAGTGTTGGATTACTGTGATATCATATGCGACCCTCGCTGTGAAAAGCGAGGTGATGTTTTGAGTGAATTGTGTATGTTTCTGTGTACGTAAACTAATGTATTTTGTTTTATGTGTAACTAAATGTGCTGCCTATCTTGGCCAGTACCCTCTTGTAAATGAGACTTTAAATCTCAAGAGTTTTTAATTCTTGGTTAAATAAAGGTTTAATAATAATAATAATAAATAAGCTGTCTGCCTGCAGTTAAAAAGTTCTCAGGTTAAACAAAACCATTGTGATTATTTCTATTTATGTACAATTATTCAGAAAATATAATGTCATACAAAAAATGTAATTGGCCTAAATAAATTGTACCATTATAGAATCGTGACTTCACAAGAGTAGTAATTTAGTGAAAATACTGTGAAATGACAAATTAAATTTTAAAGCATAGCAACTGAAGGTCTATGAAACATCAGTCAATCAAGCATTTAAAAAAAAAATAGCACTTATAAAGTTTTGAACTAAAATATTATATAGCCTTTGAATGAATGAAAGAAAATTCAATTAAGTAAAACTTAGAGAGTGTGGGCTGCTTCTTGCGCTTGGATTTGTACTTCAATAATGAAAGTCCAAGTTTAAGAATACGCTAGAATTTTCTTTTTCTCTCTCTAATTAACAGCATTAACTTACAATGAAAGACGTCTTCCCTCAGGTAGACTGAATGTTTTACTGCCTTGCTGGATGTTGGGCTCATGATCAATAAATTGTTTGCATTCGCCATAACTGATTTGGCAAAATTAAAAAGCAGATAGTGAAAGTGAATTGCCGTAAGTGCGAGTCCCTTAGAGGACTTCGCTTGGTCTTAAAGCCTTCCCCCAAATGGCTACGTTCACAATAAAACAATGACTTGCGCATAAAGAATGATTAATTATCAATTGCGAATTTTTTTATTGATATTGTCTGGTTAAAAGAATAATATGGGCTGCGAGAAAATTATAATTAAAAAGAGTGGGGCTGCTATGCAGGCAGTCTAGGGACAACATCCATATTTCAACCCAGTGGCATGATAATACCGGCCCTCTCGGCCAAAAAAACAGAACGGCCCACCGGGAATCCTCCCAGTGCTTCCGATTAGCTAATACGGGCCTGGCCTTCACACACAGACAAAACTTACTCCAGGAGTGTGTGTGAAGGGTTATTTAACCATAATCATGAGATTTGCATAGAAGTCACATCTCGCGCACTTTAATACCTTTGAATGTAACATATAACATTACGCTTCTTTCGAAATGGAATCATGTTACGTTAATACAGTCGCGTTCCAATGGTGACACAGAGGCGGGTGTGCAAATGTTTGTATTTGATTTTGATAAAGTAGCCTACCAATTTTAGCAATGATGGAACTGATGTGGTTTGTGTGTGCAAGGAAACGTGATCACGTTTGTAACATTTTGAATGTTAGTTAATTGTCTAATTAGGGATGCAGCGATTAACCTTTAACACGTCACGGTTAATTAATCGTAAAAGCTCCGCTAAACCGAGTGTTTCTGTTGCACGGAACGTAACTGTTTGCTTGTGCAAAACAAAAACAAAGTTACACTAGCGGCGGTGCACCAGCTTAAAATGTTGTGCTTATCAGAGACACTGAGTCTACTACACACACTAGATTAACTATGACAGAGGAACCAAACAGCGATCCTTTATTTACACCAGAGAATCTGAAGTCGATAGTGTTGGACCATTTATGGGTACACCAAGAATAACCAGGGCGTCATTTAAATATTGCTGTAAAAATTGCTGTTAAAGAGTATACATAAAGGATAATGCACGGCTAGCCAGCCTGTTCTCGTTGTGGGGGGGGGGGGGGGGGGGTTGAGAGAGAGAGAGGTGTGAATTAGCCTGCGTGCATCTGCGCGTCACTACAAACAATTAATATTTGAGTTTAGTTATTTAAACAGTCATTTTCCCCCCTCTTTGCTGATTAAAAATAATGCAGTGATCCAGTATCTAAGCTATTTTATTAATGAAAGTTGCTGGGCAGCGTTGACAACAAGCTCCTGTCCTCCTAAATCGATCTCGATCTCACAAACCAAAATAATAGACATGATTTTCTCAGGCCATATGTAAAATCAGATGAATAAAGATTATTAAAATGAATAAGTATGAATGACAGTTGATTACAATAATAGTTTAGTTTATTCCCCTCATTAGTAACAGTGTCCTCTGTGAGATAAATAAAGTTAATATTAGTCTTATATTAATAATACTTAATTAACATTGTGATTTATCATCCCTGTTATAGTATTATTCATAAGTTTAAAAAACTTTCACCATCTTTCCAAGTTCTGTACCTCAGGTCCACAAGAAATGTAGAAAGATTATACAAAATGAAAACACCATAAACATTTGTGATCTATTTCCATTTGTTATTTTCAAAAGGGAAATACTGACATGATGTTTACAGTAGGGATGCATCGATCCGATATCAGCCGATCCTCAGAATTCGTGGTATTGGATCGGATCGGTTCTGAAATTATTTTATTGTTGCATCCCTAGTTTACAGAGCAGAGGTCACTTTTTAATTCAAATAGAAGAGATGGACTTTTTTTCTTTAGTATTATTATTTTGTGCTGTATTATTGGTTACTGTGTTATTTCCGTTTCAAAAGGCAGCAATAAATAACAATTTAATATCTATAGAGAGTTTGTGATTTTATGTTGTGAAATTAATAAATGCATAATAATCGTAATAATTGTGAAACCGTGATTATTCCTCAGACTATAATCGTACCAACAAAATCTATAATCGTTGCATCCCTATGTCTAATATATACAATTAATTAAAAGTGTGTGTGTGTGCTCCAGCGTGCGATCACTTCAACTGTTTCCTTATACCAGCAGAATAAACTTTAAACACTTATTGTCTTAATAATAATCACTGGATAAAGTTCTGCTTTTATTGGTGTACACTCACAATGAAAACAAAACTGATTTTATACATAATATAACAAATGTAATAATAGTATTAGTATTAATAAATAGTATTTTCGCATCCAAGTGGAAAAAAATTGTTATTTGCACTAATGTCTGTTCAAAATAAATGAAAAGACCCCGAGCATAGATTTATTTTTTCCCCTGTTGTACCGAAATCGTATCGAACCGTGACCCCCGAACCGAGGTATGTATCGAACCGTGACATCTGTGTACCATGCCACCCCTATTATCTATGGTTGTGCCTGCACAAATGGTCACGTGACCTGGGTTTTCAGTTGTGTAGTGTAGACGGAGATAGTTTCTGAAACGCAGCAGAAACGCCAGAGTAGACGAGGATCGTTTTAATTTTAAAACGCACTAGTGTAAACAGGGCCTTAGACTGAATTCATCCCTGAAAAGCAGTTCTGGCTGCATGTGTCTTTATACAATACAATACAGAAATGTGATGAGTGTTGAATCTACCTCAGCCTTACACTTATGTCTATTCAGCTAAAAGTCAAATCCATAAGGAGCTAATCACAAAAACAGCTTTGGCTGACTTTTTTTTTTGTGGTGATTTATGCTTGAGTTTGGGAAGCTCTGCAATGCAACATATGTGGCTCATGAAAAGGTCAATAATTGTGTCTCTTTGAATTTTATTTGAATACCTCAACTGAATAAACTGATTAGTCAAAATGAGTGGTCAGTTACCTGCAAGTAGTAGAAAGGATGACTGAGAGCAGTTTGAATGGATGTTCGTGGGGTGACATTGAGTCGCTGTCTCAGGACACCAGAGGAACTGTAGTAGCACACTTCATTGAGCGGCTGGAGTTCTGCTGGAGTCAAGTGTTCTCTGAAGAGAGACCCAGAAATCTTATACTGCATAAAGGATTTTGTGGTTGAAGTAAGTACTTAAGCACACCTTGCTCATAATGTTGTCTACTCACCTCACAAGACTGTCAATAAACTCTATCACCTCACTTCGAAGCACTTCGAATGGATTTCTTCTCTTTGTTCTTCGGGACTCTTTTTCAAGCAGAGTCTGCACAGAGAATCATGGCCATGGTTAATTATAAATCCACCAATGTTATTATTAATTTTTTTTAAAGAAAAGAAGCAGTAAATGAATAGAGTGCAAGTCTAAAAGGGACAAGTTTATTTATGTTTATTTTTTTTAAGAATATAATTAGAATAGAGAGTGCTTGAGTTATGGGCTCAAATAAAGATGGAAGAGATGTGTTTTTAGACGATTCTTGAAGATGGCTAAGAACTCAGCTGCTAGGATTGAGTTGGGCAGATCATTCCACCAGGAGGGAACATTTCAATTGAAAGTCAGTGAAAGTGATTTTGTGGCTCTTTGGGATGGCACAATAAAGCGACATTTACTTGCAGAACACTAGTTTCTAGAGGGCACATAAGTCTGAAGTAATGAATTTAGGTAAAGGTGTGCAGAGCCAATGGTGGTTTTGTAGGCAAACATCAAAGCCTTGAATTTTATGCAAGCAGCTATTGTTAGCCAGTGCAAATTGATAAACAGAGGTGTGACGTGCATTCTTTTTGGCTAATTAAAAAATTATCTTGCTGCCGTGTTCTGCCAATCAGAGGTGCTCAGATGAGTCATTGCTGATACAGCAGTTTTGTTGTTCATTGTGCGTGCTCGCTGACCGAATTCAGCTCTCTTGTGAATTCTCTCATCATAAACAACAAAGTGCAAATGTATGTGCGATTTATGTATAAGAGATTTATCCATCATGCAGTGTAGATAGCTTCACTGATTATAACGGGGTGTTTTTTAAAGTGCATAAACGTACTCGGTTACTATCGTAACCTCGGTTCCCTGAGATACGGAATGAGTACTGCGTCTTGTAAAGACGCATATGGGAAAATGCCTTTTTTCTCCTGAACTGAAGTCTTATTTAAATCACGCAGTGAAACTGCACGACTATTGGTTCGTGCAGGTGTAGAAAAACGAACCAATGGGTCGGCAGCGGAGCTGCACGAACCTATGGCGACGATACCCGCCAAATTCCCGCCGAAACGGGCAGGGCATCTGGCTATATAAGCGGTCGTTTCGCCATAGGATCCTCAGGTTTACTTCGACAGAAGCGACGACTGAGTCGTGCAGCTACCTGGCACGGCAAAGTACGCAGTACTGGTTCCGTATCTCAGGGAACCGAGGTTACGATAGTAACCGAGTACGTTCCCTATCGATACTCCACTTGTAAAGACGCATATGGGAACTGAATTTAATCACGCCGTGCTAGGGTAGATGAACGACTGAATATACTTCCATAAACATAAATGCCCATAGGGAAGTAAGTAGTATACTTCAGGCTAAAGCGAGCTAAACTCATAGAGGTCATGCTCGGCCTGGATAATCGTTCCACTTCTGTATACTCAGTTAACCGGAGTATGCAGGGTGCCAATCAGAGAGCCTGAGCGCATTGCGGTCAAGAAATCTCTGACAGGATTGTTCCCACAGCGTATGTGTACAAGCTCATCTAAGCAGAGAGGACTCTGGCCTGTAAGTCCAGGTTATAAAACCTAGCAAATGTGGACGGAGTGGCCCAGCCAGCCGCCGTACAAATCTCTGTAATGGATACACCGCTAGACCACGCCCATGACGAGGCGATGCCTCTAGTCGAATGGGCTCGTACTCCAATGGGGCATTGCAGGCCCAAAGAAGAGTATGCCAGCATGACAGCATCCACTATCCACTTAGAGAGTCTGCTTCGTGACCGGATGTCCTTTGGTGCGATTACCGAAGCTAACAAAGAGCTGTTCCGTATGCCTAAAAGGGGCGGAACGCTCAAAGTAGACTCTCAGAGCTGTGACAGGGCATAACAAAGATAACTCCCGGTCCTCCTCAGACGGAGGAAGCGCGGAAAGCGTGATGACCTGAGCTCTGAACGGGGTTGAAAGTACCTTAGGTACGTAACCATGCCTTGGTTTCAGGACGACCTTGGAGTCGTTAGGCCCGAATTCCAGGCAGGCAGGGCTAATAGAGAGCGCCTGCAGGTCTCCAACTCGCTTAACCGACGCTAGTGCTAGTAGCAGAGCAGTTTTCAGCGGAAGTGACCGGAGGTCTGTAGACTGTAGCGGCTCAAAGCGAGGGCCTTTCAAGGCCCTCAGTACAGTGGGCAGATCCCATGTAGGGACAGTAAGGGGCCGAGGTGGATTCAACCTCCTGGCTCCCTCCAGAAAACGGACAACTGAGTTGTCTCTGCCTACCGACTGGCCCGCTATAGGGGCATGAAAGGCCGCTATAGCTGCTACGAACACCTTGAGTGTAGAGTGAGAACGTCCTTTATCTAGCAGTTCCTGCAGAAAGGACAGAACCACCGCTAACTCAGAGGTAGAGGGGTTTTCACCACGGTTGAGGCACCAAGTGGAGAAAACAGACCACTTAAGGGCAGTGTGGCGAAAGCGAGGCACGCGGGATCTGAGCCGGCGTGAGCTCGCTCTCAACCGGGCGCTGAGAACCTCTGCCCCGCTGTTTTTTCCTCACAGGTCCCTGGGAGGAAGAAAACGGGAGGGCGCGAGGGGCGGGATCGCTCTCTGAAAAGAAAGCGATGCGCGTGCGCAGAGAGGCGAGACTGATAACAATCAGAACCAGCGAGCGCGGCATCCGCATGGGATTTCCCCAGGCAGGAAACACACTCGCTGTGACCGTCATCGGCGTGCAGGGGAGACCTGCACGAGCCGCAGTAACGGCACGGCATTAGAACGCCGATTTGCTCTTTTAGAGACTTACGTGATATGATCGCCGGATAGCGGCAGCGAATGGGACCGGAACTGCTGCGATGCTGGGGTGCGTTGAAGGCGGATCAGCCGAGCAGATCGAGGTCGCTGGGTCCTACTGCGAGGCGTGTCAACGGCGAGTAGGCTTCCGGATCAGTGTAGACGAAGTCGTCGTCGCTGAAGGAGAAAAAATCTGAGGATCCTATGGCGAAACGACCGCTTATATAGCCAGATGCCCCACCCGTTTCGGTGGGAATTTGGCGGGTATCGTCGCCATAGGTTCGTGCAGCTCCGCTGCCGACCCATTGGTTCATTTTTCTACACCTGCACGAACCAATAGTCGTGCAGTTTCACTGCGTGATTAAATAAGACTTCAGTTCAGGAGAAAAAAGGCATTTTCCCATATGCGTCTTTACAAGATGCAGTACGAGTGGAGTATCGATAGGGAACTCGAGCTAGACTGAAGTCAGTAAAGATGTTATTTAACAATGTAAATGTTCTTTACTTGTTTTCTGTAGCTGCTGTTTAAATAAGTGAGGAAATGTAAGCATTATAATTTGTAATTTACAATGTTTCTATTAAATTGTTATGTTAAATACAAATTCAGTCATATTAAAACATTAAGCTGCTTTTAGCCTTTCGCTGGAGTTGGTTCAGTTTCCGGCAATTAAACTAAATCATAATAAAAAATTTGCATGATAATATCGTGTACCGGCGATCTCACAGGTTGATGATAGGATGATATGACATGATATGGCGTTGCTGGCTTATTGCTTGGTGTTGCATTTCTGGTTAGTATATGTTCCAGCTAGTTGAATTGCTAGTATACTACATTAACACTGCCTTCTGAAGTTTTACAATACTACGTATAGCTGCTGTTTATATAATCATTAATATAATCATTTTCCAATGACAAAATAAAACTTTGAAAAGAAGCAACAGCATCGTTGGATCCTAAAAGACTGGAATACACTTCACAACTTAAAAACTGATCAGATTTTAAAACACTAGACGTTATGCACTGAATTCCAGACTTAACCAGGTGCTACAGTAATGATTAAAGCAAACCAATATCATTATCAACATTAATATAATCATCTTTAACTGAGGAATTTGGGGTAAAAGCTACATTACTCATGATGCTGTTCAAAAAATTCCACTAATCACAAAGCTAAAACAAGCAAAACACACCAAAAGCACTCTTTAGCTCCACCACTCCCATGAAGCACAGCAAATAATTTAATTGACTTGGCCTCCCTACACTCAAAATATTTAAAATAAATAAATCTATGGTAAACAAAATCCAAATTAGCCAGGTAAGACAACAAATACTATGCCTTCTGAAGCTGAAAGAGATCCGTTCTCTGATATTCCATTTTTCCTGAGATGATGCCATTTCCAGAGGAATCTTTTGAAGAGACACCTGATAGGCAAAGCAATGTATTATAATGTTATTGTGCATCTAGTAATGCATTTTTGAATGCACTTTTTTTTGCAAATGATTACAAATGATAATTTATGAACAACATGAAAAATTCTAAATTAACCAATTGTAGCATAGAAGATAAATTCCATTCTTTAACAACTAAAATAAATTTTAAGTGAATTGTTGCATCCCCTGTCATTACAGTAAAACTTTACCGCAAGTTGTTTTCTACACTATAATGCAGAAAACAGATTCAGGCAAAAATCACTTTCAGAAAATATAAAACATGCTCCCCCAGTGAAAGACATGACCATGCCCACCAACTTTGAGGCAAAACGAATGTATTGCATCATTTTACGAAAGATTTATATCTACTCAATACTATAATGATAATAAGGCCAATGAATACGTCCTGTTTATTATAAGTGTGCACTGCAGATATGTTGTCTGCCGCTTAAAACAGCATGGATTCTGATTAGTTGTCTATGTTTTCAATGTTCATCTGCTGGCAAGAGAAAAGCTGAGCTGCTTACTTATAACGTTGCCACATATATACTAGAGTTGAGAATATGGTGATAATACAGTGCACATACATGTACAAGCATATTTTGTATCTTAAACAGCATTCTAGCAATAAACGGTTGGATGGAAACACCAAGATGCACAAAAATGCAGATAAAACAGTTGTCCGAGCTGAATAAATGTTTTATTCAGTAAGACATTGTGCAAAACTACTATGGAAACATGTTTTCTGAATCAATTTCTTGATGTGACGAAAAAAAACAGCATCCCAAATGTTTCCCTGGTAATTCCAGGGAAAAAAGCAAATTGGCACACATACTGTGTCTGACTTACCCTCCAGCGCTTCCAATCTGCCAATAAAATCTTCCAATTGTTGCGAAACATTTTGCATTCTCTTGGTATGGGCAGATTTAAGAATTCCAACACACTTCCGTAGAGCTGCACCAAGCTCATCTTTTGCTAGAATCCTGCAAAAGAAATATGAACTGAGATTGAAGAGTGACACTGAAATGTATTTATTTATTTCTGACCAGACAGTAGACTAATTTACCTCAGAAGCTGCAAGGCTGAGTCATACTCCTCTGTCTCCCACAAATTCTTCTCAATGCAGGATACATGCAGTTCTCGTATCTAAAGCAAAAAGGGACAGTTTTACTAAACATTAGCGTGAGAGCACAATTCCTAAGAAGTGCCAATGAGCGTGGAAATTTCTGCGGGTGATTTACTAACGATGCACAAATTAAAGAACACCGACGCAACATCTCATTTACATATCGACCAACGCAATATACCAAGCGCAGCACAAATTAGCGTTGTCACAAATAAAGAATGAATTAATTATGCATTTATATAGCACTTTGTGTATTGCTGTACACCCAAAGCGCTTTTTAATCATGTGGGGGGGTCTCTCCTCAACCACCGCCAGTGTGCAGCATCCACTTGGATGATGCGACGGCTGCCACAGGACAACGGCGCCAGTGCGCTCACCACACACCAGCTACAGGTGGAGAGGAGAGAGAGTCATAGAGTCAATCAAGTGTATGCCCTCACGACACACCAGCTACAGATGGAGAGGAGATAGAGTCATAGAGACAATCAAGTGTATGCGCTCACCACACACCAGCTACAGGTGGAGAGGAGAGAGAGTCATAGAGTCAATCAAGTGTATGCTCTCACCACACACCAGCTACAGGTGGAGAGGAGAGAGAGTCATAGAGACAATCAAGTGTACGCGCTCACCACACACCAGCTACAGGTGGAGAGGAGAGAGAGTCATAGAGACAATCAAGTGTATGCGCTCACCACACACCAGCTACAGGTGGAGAGGAGAGAGAGTCATAGAGACAATCAAGTGTATGCGCTCACCACACACCAGCTACAGGTGGAGAGGAGAGAGAGTCATAGAGTCAATCAAGTGTATGCGCTCACCACACACCAGCTACAAGTGGAGAGGAGAGAGAGTCATAGAGACAATCAAGTGTATGCGCTCACCACACACCAGCTACAGGTGGAGAGGAGAGAGAGTCATAGAGACAATCAAGTGTATGCGCTCACCACACACCAGCTACAGGTGGAGAGGAGAGAGAGTCATAGAGACAATCAAGTGTATGCGCTCACCACACACCAGCTACAGGTGGAGAGGAGAGAGAGTCATAGAGACAATCAAGTGTATGCGCTCACCACACACCAGCTACAGGTGGAGAGGAGAGAGAGTCATAGAGCCAATCAAGTGTATGCGCTCACCACACACCAGCTACAGGTGGAGAGGAGAGAGAGTCATAGAGACAATCAAGTGTATGCGCTCACCACACACCAGCTACAGGTGGAGAGGAGAGAGAGTCATAGAGACAATCAAGTGTATGCGCTCACCACACACCAGCTACAGGTGGAGAGGAGAGAGAGTCATAGAGAATCAAGTGTATGCTCTCACCACACACCAGCTACAGGTGGAGAGGAGAGAGAGTCATAGAGCCAATCAAGTGTATGCGCTCACCACACACCAGCTACAGGTGGAGAGGAGAGAGAGACAGAGCAATCAAGTGTAGTCTCAACACACCAGCTACAGGTGGAGAGGAGAGTGACATAGAGCCAATCAAGTGTATGCGCTCACCACACACCAGCTACAGGTGGAGAGGAGAGAGAGACAATCAAGTGTATGCTCTCACCACACACCAGCTACAGGTGGAGAGGAGAGAGAGACAATCAAGTGTATGCTCTCACCACACACCAGCTACAGGTGGAGAGGAGAGAGAGTCAATCAAGTGTATGCGCTCACCACACACCAGCTACAGGTGGAGAGGAGAGAGAGTCATAGAGTCAATCAAGTGTATGCGCTCACCACACACCAGCTACAGGTGGAGATGAGAGAGAGTCATAGAATAGAATATATAATAAAATAATCAATAGAATAGATAGATAGATAGATAGATAGATAGATAGATAGATAGATAGATAGATAGATTTTAGTCTTTTACTTTAGATTTGCTTTAATTTCTGCCGTTTGGAATGCAGTACGTATTAGATGCACAAATCTCATGTACTGACAAACTTTCACGTGCGCTTTGTGTTTGTTTGTCTTGAAGCATCTTGTCTTGAAGCATCTACTTTTATGATACGAATTTGATGTAAACAGTTTTGTTTTCAGAACAGGACAATACATCGGATATGTGAAAATGAAATAGATCATTAGTGTGAATGCAGTCTATTAAAGCTGCCAGTGTCTATGATCTCATCAGTAATAATCAAATGGCAATAATGCTGATAAAAAAAACATAACTATGATTATCTGTAAACTTTCAATACTTGTAAGCATTCCCATATACTGAAAGTGCTTTTTGTTTATCACTTGTAATTGCCTTTTCCCCCTTTATTACTTTATATTTGCTTGTAAGTTTTGAAGTTATATGCCTATTCATTTTTAATTCATTAAAAATTGTATTCATACAATAATTCATTAATTATATTTACTATGTAGCTTGGTTCATTACCACCGCGGTGGTAAGAATCTGCCACCGTCACAGCCCTAATACATGTACAGGGTTTGTCTTAGGATTTCTTGCATGTAATTACGTATCATTTATTGTTATTATAATAGTAAGTACATATAACGTGTAACAAAAACAACTTAAAGATGCGGTACTAGCCTACGTCTTGAAATACATGGCCCAAATAACAATTTTCACCAGATATTGTCATCTGAACAAGTCTGCCACATTTGTTCTGACCAACTGAGGAAAAAAAGCACTACAATAAATTGCACTACCAATGGTGATTAAATCTAACGATCACATAGCTCATATCACATTAAACTGTGCAAATTATTATCATTGTTGTTCTTTGTACTCAAATTGTTAATGTTAACAACATCAACATTGCATGACTGAGTATAGTCTGTATTAGCATGTAGATCTCAATTTCTAATCTCTAATTGTCATACCATTCGAATTTCATATAAAGAAATAAATTTTTTCCCAAAAAGCTAATTATTCTTCCTTCGAACTGGATCTCTTTAAAATACAAATTTTGTGTAATCCCAGGCACATTTAAAACTGGAATCTTTTTTATTTCAGTCACATGTGTTTCATAAACTCAATCCTTTCTGGATTACAATCCGACAAAAATAATTACGTTTAATTATTCGAGCTACTGTGAGAAAAGGCTATAAACGATCGGCCACCTGCAGGATCCTCATATATGGCCTATTAGCCGGGAAAACTTATTTTTGTTTACATACGTGGCATAATGATGTGGCAGCGTGCTAAAATTTCCCGCAAATTCCTACCAGTATCACTCAAATTAGAAAACATTATTATAAGTGAATCGGGCTAAAGGCGACAGTTTTGAACACTGGCTGGTTATTTACTTGCTCAGATATTTATTTTGGATCATTTTTAACCAAAAAATGTACAGACTGCAGTTGTAAAATAAAGTGTTTCCAGCAATATTAATTGAAAACCATGCACTTTCTTTAGGGTTACGATTAGGGTTTGGTTTATGGTTAGTTGCATATAATGCATTTACTGTTATTACTATAGTAAATGCATGTAATAAGGACAATGTAAAATGGGGTTATCAAAAGGTGCACTTACATGCTTTCCAAGAGGAAACTTAGGCAGTGATGAGGTCAAAGAGTGCAGACACTGTAGAATGGGATAGTAATTCTTGTGGTATTTATGGAGGTTTTTAAGTAATTTTTGACACACTTCCTGAAAATATATAAATCACAAAGAAAGATTAGTATTTATTCATTTATGATTTAATGCCATGTCAACAGCAATGGCTATATGGCAAAAACAATTCAATTGAATCCTTCAAAAATTCCATCAATATTGCTTCAATATAATGTTTACTATAACTGAACAATTTTGTTTTTTTTTTAAAGTCAACATACAAAAAAATATATATAAAGACATGATAAATAAAATAACTTCAAAAACAGCAATAACAATTATTAACAGCCTTTCAACTTACTATATGACTAAAAATTCTAACATTTCAAGAGAAAACTTTAAAAATGTCCATTAATATATTTTCAGAATTAAAACGTTGTCTAGTATAATTTAAAAATGGATTTTCTACTAAAATATGTTTTGTACTCAAAAGACTCTTACATAAATCACAAACAGTTTTGTCTTCTCCTTTCAATAAATATGAATGAGAGAGCAATGTGTGATCTAGTCTACATCTCTACACAACCTGGTCATGTCTATTTTCAAAATAATAACAGTTAACTTTTTGATTTAGTACTGGCTACTGGGTTCACTTCATATAATTTGTTATATATGCAGTCATCCCATTCAATTTGCCATTTATCATAAATGTGCATATTCAAAATAGGATTTAAAAAAAGATTAGTAATGCTTTTAAACATTACTATTACTCCTGTGTTCCCTAATAAAATTAGGGAACAAATTCCTAATTCATGGCCATAATTTAATTCAAATGTGGGAATGAAAAATTCATGGAAACAATATACATTTTCCTGCATGTCATGTGAGTGTCTCTGTTGTAACACTAACAAATGAAAGATCTTTTCACAAAAATAATGCCAAATAGGTTCTTTTGCTTTTGACGGTGGGGGCAGTGCACAAGAATTGTAATCGGTGTATGTCCGAAGTCCGAACACTGTAAAATCAATAACACTGACTACCACGGCAATTATAATTTGCAGTAAAAAGAAAATGTGTTCTTTTGGCTAAAGCCACTAATTATAAAAGATTAAAACAGCAGTTCAGCAGAGAGAAGCTGCTTTATTGTTTCATGAAAGATGAATGAATGAATTATGCATTTATATAGCGATTTTATTGTGTATTGTTGTACACCCAAAGCGCTTTACAATCATGTGGGGGGGTCTCTCCTCAACCGCCACCAGTGTGGTGGAGAGAAGAGAGAGTCATAGAGACAATCAAGTGGATGGGGATTATTAGGAGGCCATGATAGATAAGGGCCAGTGGTGGGAATTTGACCAGGACACCGGGGTTACATCCCTACTCATTACGAGAAGTGCCATGGGATTTTTAATGACCACAGAGAGTCAGGACCTTGGTTTAACGTCTCATCCGAAAGACGGTGATTTTTACAGTATGGTGTCCCCGTCACTATACTGGGACGTTAGGACCCACATAGACTGCAGGGTGAGCACCCCCTGCTGATCTCACTAACACCTCTACTTCATCACTGCAATGTTATATTTTTGTTTTTGATTAAAAACTGAGTATCAGTAACAGAACTGAATATTAAAAGACACATTCAACAAATATTGACTGCTTGGATCTCAACTATTGGCACATTACATTAAACGAGACATTCGGACTTTGACTTTAAACACAGTGTTGAACTTTTTAGGTGGTGAGTGAAATTTTATTCGCTTTGATCTTGCATTTTAATAATCGGATAACAACCCTGCTGTCTACTGGTTGCCATTTAGAAGACACACGCTTGACCTGATGCAGAGGAAATCTTTTAAGGCGAGAATGAACACGCAAGTATTAGTTACTACTACGCACAAATTAGCATGCTAAGGTAACTTAGCCATTAGCAATGCTTAAAGTTAACCAATTAACCCAAAGCTACATTACAAAGAACTGCCTATGATTAGTATGCTAGTCTGAGCCGACAGAATTTGTAAGAGGAATAGCAAAAATAGTGGTTTAGATTTGTGATATTTTAGTCAATTACATGGACTATTGTGAAATAGTAATGTTACCTTGACATGTTCATCATTGGTAAGAAGTCGCACCTGTTCCTGGGGCTCCTGAGTCTCCACATACCTACAAAGACATACGTTCACTTAAGTGTGTAGCTACAGAACTGTTACTGAATCCCATTACTGGAGTGAACATTGATGTGTATACCTCATGAACGAGGGTAGATGGCGGATTCGTTCAACGTTTTGTTTGCTCAATGTCTTGGCAGAAAGCAAGGCCTCTTGTTTTTGGCAGCAAAGCACGCTGAGAGGCTGGCTATTAAAGTGCTCCAACATGGAGAACTGGAAGAAAAAGTGTTTCATTTGAATGCTGGCAAAATATCCATATTCCTTAAAGGTGGCATATCATGAAAATCTGATTTATTCTGTGTTTAAGTGCTATAATTGTGTCCCTGGTAATCTACCAACCCAGAAAACATTAAAAAAATTAACAACCCAGTAAATTTGTTTTGGTAAGCCTTTCTCTACAAGCTTATGAAAAAAATGAGCCGCTCTCCCCATGACATAGAATGGCAATCTTATTGTAATATTACCGCCCCCTTAATCTGCAAGTTTTCACCCATAGCGCCCCCATTCTGTGTTCGCAAGCAATAATAGTGTTCCAGTTCCAACGCATCACAAAATTTCAAGTAAAGCATGCTAAATGTTCTGTCTTTGGCTGCTCTGATGGGCACAGAACACTATTTAGAGTCCCAGCCTCAGAGGAGACAAGACAGCAGGTATATTGCTGCTGCCACACAGATCTAATAAACGTGATTTCTTTCCCAGCTGTTTACCTGTGTATTTTTAACATAAATGTGTATTTGACAATTTAAGTGCAATAAGACATGAAAAAGAACTTTGTTTACTCCCATGCCATGTGAAAGCCGCTTTCTATGCGCTGTATATAAGAAGTTTAAACTAACTTGGATTAAAACTCATGATTTCAGCGCGATAGACATGACAATCAAAACCAAATAGATGTTTTTGGTAGAATATCTGAGGTAGGAGCTGTAAAGGCACAGCCATATTCTGGAAAAGGGGGCGGGGAGCAGTAGCTCATTTGCTTTTAGAGAGACATGCACGAAAACAGCGTGTTTCTGCTTCCGCTCAAAATAGGCATTTTCAAAATATATATAATATATTATAACAATAATAAATTATCTGTGGAGTAATTTGAGCTGAAACTTCACAGCATAATAGGTCTCCTTTAAACATTCTCACATCACATCCACCTTCACATTAATTATGTTTTAAACAAGCATAATATATTAATTTGTAACAATCAAAGTACATTATTATTGAGATAACATGACTGCATAATCCTTTATGTTTGCAGAAGTTTTGAAAACTTAGTAATTATTACAGCGGAAAAACTGAATTCCATTAAAGCCATATGTGACCCTGGACCACAAAACCAGTCTTAAGTGTACATTTTACGAAATTGAAATGTATACATCATCGGAAAGCTGAATAAATAAGCTTTCCATTGAAGTGTGGTTTATTTGGATCGGACGATATTTGGCCAAGATCTGGAATCTGAGGGTGCAACAAAATCTAAATATTGAGAAAATCACCTTTAAAGTTGTTCAAATTAAGTTATTAGCAATGCATATTACTAATAAAAACAAACATTTTGATATATTTACGGTAATAAATGTACTAAATATCTTCATGGAACATGATCTTTAATTAATATCCTAATGATTTTTGGCATAAAAGAAAGATCTATAATTTTGACCCATGCAATATATTTTTGGCTTTTGCTACAAATATACCCCAGCGACATAAGACTGGTTTTGTGGTCCAGGGTCACATATTTTAAAACCAAAATTGAGTTTCAATCATCTGTGTCCAAGCACAAATATCTCATGTAGATGAAATTATACAACTGTCATGTCTATTTGTTCCTGAAATTTACTGCAGTGATGGGACTTTGGAATCATTTATAATGCTCACATATATTAACTGAAGACGTAACTTTCTAAATTTAAGTTTTGACTCCTTTCAGTCTCCAAAATAATGAAAAAGGTATGCTTTAATAGCAGAAAGCAAAAAAGCCAAATACGTAGCACCACTTTTTGTATCTCAATAACATTCCAAAGCAACAAAGAAGCATTACACATGCCACGATGAAAGGCCATCTGAAAAAACTAAAACTTGTCAGCTCACCTGTAGGCCCTTAACAAAATTCTGAACAGAGAAGTCATGGTAGAGGAAGATGCCAACCAGCACCTGTATCACCCTACTGCTGAGCTTGAATGGGAACCGAGAGTTCAGAATGAGCTATGAAAAACAAACAATGACATCAGAAGAACATACGGAATAAAATTGTTGACATTAACTGTCATTATAAATCGCAATGGTTATTTACCTTGTCAAAAACAGAGGCTAAATGCTGAGTACATGAGAGAGAATGAAAGACCTCAATGCAGAGCAATGATGACACAGAGTGGGGAAGCCTGTGCTGGATAGCACTGGGAGACGTGGCAATGCCAAAAATAAAGACCATTGGAAGCTCCTGAGTGTATCGACTGTTAAGATAAAAAACTAAAAATTAAGGATTTTTAGACCATGATTATATTCACTTTTCAATTTCAGGCATGCTATATTATTAACATTTCCTGCAACAAATAAACAACAACAGGATATACCACTGCGTGATCTCAGGTATTAGGTTCTATTTAAATAAAGCTTCAGAGAATTGCCATGGCCTTGACAATCAACATTTTGAAGCGAACGACGCCTTGTGGTGCCATCACAAAAAGGTAACAAATCACTCTCACGGATCTTTTCCTGGACTGTGCCCAGCTGGTGGAATGACCTCCCGATCTCAATTCGAACAGCTGAGTCTTTAGCCAGGTTCAAAAAACAACTAAAGACACATCTTTTTTTGCCAGCACCTGACCAACTAATACTAACACTTACCCATTCTATTCAAAAATAAAAACAACCTAGCTACGTGTACTGTGCAAGACTAACTGAGACTTGTCATGGCACTTGTATACTGTTGTTCTCTCGATGGTCAGACTGCTTCTATTATTCTCATTTGTACGTCATGTGGAATAAAAGCGTCTGCTAAATTCTTAAATGTAAATTTAACATTTCAACCTACAAACTTTCTAACAAAAGAAAATAATCTGTGCAGCTTTTCAAAAATGAAAATGGGTCATCCATCAACTGATTTGCTTTGTAAGGCTTACACTGAAAACTGCTTTGCTGATTGTAATGGTGGCAATTTACTTGTGACATTGCAATGTCTATGTAGACAGTGTGTAAAAATAATCTACAAAAAACATCCATAAAATAAGGAGTTGGAGCTGAATTAAGGGCAAGAGTGTGAACAAAGAAAACACCTTGCAAGCACTGTAAAAATATTATTCTATCACACTTCACATACTACTATTGCACATTTTACTACACAAATCCCACCTGCAAATAAGGATAAAATCCTGTAAAACTTGTGAGTTGAATGCCTCAAAGTCTTTGAAGATCACGACAACAGGCAAACTCTGAGGCAAGTCACTATTTGTCAAGTTTTCTTTCCTTTGTGGGGAAGCTTGGGTGCATTTCTGCAAAAGACCAATTATTTTGATTGTTAAAGTAGCTTGGCATACCAAGGTTAAGTAAAATAACAGTACAGGGTCCTTTTCAAATTTCTACTGGAACTCACCAAACAATGTTCGCTTTAAGATTTAAAATCTGAAATAAGCATTTTATTCTACTTAAAACTTCAATTACATACAGCACAATTACATTAAAAAGAATATGATTTACAAAATAAACTATCAAAGATGGACCAAGCCCCTTTCAGAAAGTAGTACCCCAAAATGTATTCTTTCAAAATATAAACAAGTCTTTCTATTGTAGGTAAGCATAGTTTATGTTCTCTTGTCTTCTCCTACCTTGGTAACAGTCTTGTACCACTGACATAGAGCACTAATTGTACACTGTGTCCTCTGAAGTAAAGCTGTATCATCTTCCCGTTCTTCATCCACTGACACTCCTCTTCCCATCAGCTGCTCTAGAACCTTCTGTATCAAAAGCTTCACAGCTGTCAAAAAGTGTTATATACAGAAATACAGGATTACTGTAAAACATGACTATATCACATTTAAATGAAAATATGCTAATGCAAATTATATGCAGATGAGGCTATGCATAAGTCATTGTAAGCTCCATATATGGTTATTTTGTAGAGACGGGTAGAGACAGTAAAGCTTGTCTATTCAATCATCCATTGAGATTTTCATAAGAGCAGACTCTGCACAGATACAGATGTTTATAATCTGAAATGTTTCACATGTGCAAAAATACACACCTGCACATTCTTTGGCATGAACAGACACCACAAACGGTGTGACAGAATCCTGAAGGAGATTACACAGACTTCGAAATGTCATGGCATGATCTGGCACATTTACCCCTAGATTAAAATAAAAGGTCAATAACAGACACAAGATCAATAATAGACAGAGCTAATAGTGGGGGTATGTTGTATGTACCAATGTTTTTGCATCACAACTCTTTAAATTACTATTGTTAACCTCAAGCCCCACTAGAGAGGCTGAGTCGAGATATAACACTTCTTGTGATATCTATCATTTAATTAAGAATATGCCAATATACAATATATTACAATAATGAACATGCATGATATTGTTATCGTGGGCACTTCAAAATACAGTGAATATTTTTGTATTATTCATAAAGGCTGTAACTGTATTATTTAATGGATCTAAGAAAGCTCAGTTATATTTTTTAACTAACATTAACATAACTAATGTAACAAATGTAGCCATTAGGCAACAAAGTGTTACCTACTATTCTTTATAATTCTGTTGCACTTTAATCTGTTTGAAACATTTGTTTGCTTAAAACATTTAAATACAATAAAGAAATACACAAATATGTATCAGGTTCATTTTTTATAAGAAAATAGTTAGATGTCTGTTATAGTAAAAACACTATGATTTTACTATTTCAAAATCATCATAAATCAAATCACTTTTATTGTCACATTGTCAAGAGAAAACACTCAATCTGCCCTGAGCTGATGTTTTCAGCACATGTAGATTATATTATGCCATATTACTCTATATTAATTAGATATATATTTTGCCTCTGTAAATCTTATACTTTATCTTAATTTTATTTATAACACGTACTTACACTAGTCATTCTTTGTTGCACTACATGCTTAATACTTTTTATATGATGTATGTATTATTGCTATTACTATTATTAGTTTATAGTAATAATAGTAATAGCTTTTATTAATCTTTCTGTTAATTCATATGTGCACTATATGCTGCAATTGCTTTGGGAATACAAATGTATAGTTTTTGTCATGCCAATAAAGCACACTTAAATTGAAATTGAATTTAATTGAGAGGGAGAGGGGGAGAGAGAGAGAGAGAGAGAGTATTTTAGAAGAAAAGCAAATTGCTGTCCAATGCTGATTGTATCGCCAAGATTAAAAGGGCCAAAGGATAAAGCAGTTTATCAAATGTGACCATAAATTATTGTGAACTTTTTCCACAAATCAGGCTTCATTTTAAACAAATTGGTTTGCATTAACCCTGACCTAACTGTTAGTTTATATATACAGTGTCTTAGTATAAGAATCAGGCCATACCCAGCATTAGAGCAGCTGTTGGGATTTCACTGGCTCTCTGTCTCCAGGCATCAGATGAGCAGCCGGGACCATGCTTTTTAATGAACTCTGCAAGACTGTCAAGCACCTTTTTATTTAACTGATCTTGTATTACCTGTGAAAAAATATATATTTATCAAGGAACAAAAACGTATTAGTAGACGAACATATAACGTTAAATTAACTAGATAAAGCAGCTGCAGACGCAGAGAAGGATGTAACGTTACCTCGGTGTTCATTTGAACACTTTCCCATAATTTCTGACAGATCCTAAAGCGATCGCTGCCGTTATCGTCACTACCATCCAGCAAATATCCACCTACACGACAAGTAATACAAATAAAATGCTTGATAAGGGAGACAAGCATTTGTAAAATGATTAAAAAAAATATATATAATTAACGTTACTCACCAAGTCCTACATGTCGCTTTCTCTTTTTAGAGGCTGACTTAAAAACAAAGCATCCCTGTAAAACAGCATCTATAAGTCTGGATATGTATCATTGTGTGTATATATATTTATCATAAATGCAATAATATCATTACTCTTAACAAATTACTTCAGCCACGTGATGATTAATGAATGTCTGCTCAATGTTACCTTTGACACTGATGAAGTTAGAGGAATTTTGCTCATTTCTGTCCTTCAAAAACAAAAATCAATAGCAAACAAACTTCCATAAGACAGTAAACCACGCGTTTATGCTACCGTCTTTTTCTTCTTCTTAATATTTGATGGCACAACTTTCGGGTGCATTAGCGCCGCCTGCTGTGTAGTAGTGTGGGTCAAGCTAGTACAACCTCATTCATATTATCTCTTCATTCTTATTTCTGAATTTAATTGTCTTTTTCAGATACTGCATTGAATATTTTAATCATTCATCATGTGAACTCCTATGTGAAATGTTTGTCAAATCAGTTTTTAAAGCAGGAAATCAATCATTTTCTTTAGCCTATTGTTATATGCTGCTTTGGACATAGCCTATAAGTGCTCTATGGTTACTTCTTGATTACAATTTTCTAATTTTCCTATCTTATATATCCATATTTTATTAGAGGTATTATTAAGTGCAGTAGGCAAAATCTAAAATTTCAAAATCTAAGTATTGAAAAAAAATCATTTCGATTTCTCCTTGTTATTCTACCTTTACAAACATTTATTTAGCCTATAAAACTATCTTTCTTTAACACGTTGTTTAATTAAAAATGGCATTTTATCGACTGTATCCTGAATGTTGTCTGAAGGATCTCAGTCAGCACATCATCTCTGCTTTCTGTACCTGTTTCCAACGTCATTGAAGATTGACTTGAGTCAGAACATATTCTCAGTGGTCTATTCTACTCAACCCACTGTAATGCCATTGGGATTGCAATCATTTCTCCAGTGTACTCATAGATTATCTGATATTATTTAATTGATTTTGACATTAAAATCCTATTACTGCATCATTACATACATAAACATAACTATTGTTTTGAATTTCTCATGAACATTCCCATGTCTACAAAGGGTTCTGGTATTAACTATTGGTGAATTACTGACCATTTATTTTAGGTACTTTTGTTTGTTCCATTTTTTCTTTCTATCAACATTGTTATGTCCTGACCAAGTACATTATACATATGTAGTACTACATCTCTACCCTTGATAGTGTGACATTCCTCATCAAGAACAATGTGAAAGCACATGCAGATGTCACATTAATAAGACAGAGGAGTCATTTAGTAAAACAAGTGAAGCAAAATCAAGGGATTTCACACTGCCCCAGCAAAGAGACATGTCTACTAAGCCAGAACCAACAGTGTGTTGATCAATATTTTATTAAGGTACTTCCATTGCAGAGAATTTGTTAATGGCACCATCCATAATTCTTTCATATTTACAATATCAAGTGAAACCCTGTTACATTTTGGTGTGTCACTCTCATTAAGTAATATAAAAGAAATTAAGATGATTCCACAATGTTGCTAACATGGAAGATAATGTGAATTAAAAATAATTTTCAATATTTTCACATTGAGTTAACACATGACTAAATATGAGACATCATCAATTAACTTGTCTTCGATTAGTTCTTAGTCAGTTTCAGTAGTCTTTGAATGTCTGGTTCAATATTGATAGTTTGAAACTTTTTGCTGTATCTCTTGAAGGGCTCACCCTCTGGTCCAATTAGAAATTTTTCAAAATTCCATGAAATATCATTCCGACTGATGGGATTCCAGACCAGATATTTAGGGTCCTGCATAAATGACATAGGGTCATCATCTGGGTAAGGAAGCTTGTCTTTCAAGTAAGAAAAGACAGGATGTGTATCACTCCCATTTACAACGCACTTCTCAAAAATGGTGAATGCAGGCTTATACCCTTCACCTGGACGTACATATTTCAAGGAATTTAGAATTTCTGCATCAGAACAGTTCTCCTGGAAAATGAGAAAGAGGACAAAGTATTGGGACAATGCAATAATTATTATGTTAATCCAAATTATGTACAACAGTCCTGAAAAGTTCTGAAACACTAACTTAGCATGAACAGATATATATTCACCATTTATGTGACACCGAACTCATATATGAACTAACTGACATTTGTAGATAAACTACAATTAAATATAATCAAAACGGTAAGTTGCACGTAATCATGTACAAACCTGGTATCCAAACTGGTTGCAGGGAAAGCCCAGGACCACAAGCCGGTGAGGGTACCTGGTCTGGAGCTCATTAAGCTGCATATAGTCCCGGGTGGTTGTCCCTCAAAGTGATGCCACATTTTCAATTAATACCACTCTTCCTCTGAAAATATTGAAGTCTTTTGTTTCCCCTTCCAGTGTGGTTGCACGCAGATCATAAAAAGTCTTCGCTATATATGTCATTGTTCACTATTGCTCTCCTCCTTCACAATGACATTAGCAGTGTCTTTTTCTACTTTAATGTTGACAATACAGGTCACATGATCACATGTATAATGCATATCAGGTGGCTTAGACAGATATGTGATACATCGACCTTTGAGAAAGTCTCAGAATTTGGAATTAAGACTAGCAATGAAACAATGTAATTTTCCTGAACTATTCAATATAGCCTTAATATACACAATTTTAATATTAAAATGGAAAGATAATTACACAGCCTGCTGCAGATTAAATAACACTCCATTAAGCTCTGTGGAAATTTTACTAAGCGTATCAGTTTCTGGGCCATGCTTTATTAAAGTCTCTGTCTCCATTACCTTGAATGTTATTAAAAATGGATGATTGCACAGGTTAATCATCTTTAGAGTGCCTACACTATATGTCTAAGATCCTTCATGCAATGTATAGTGTCACTTAAATGCTTATTAACATTTCTTTGTGCAAGTGTGGTGCAAATATGCTTACATGCACAGCTTCAGTTTCATGAAATAAGTTTCTAAGATTGTAGAAATAAGTGCATACATTCAGCCTGCAAATGAAACCAACTACCAACTGCCGTTGAAGAAAAAGTCTTCTTCTCTTTGTAAAAGATCTCTCAAAACATAAACTTTATTGGAGAAGACAAAGCCGAGACACCAGCAGAACATCTTACAGTATCACTTGTAACCAAAAAGCATTTGGGTACTTTCCAAAACCCATATTTTTCTTAAAAAATATTGAGGTTAAAGGTGTCATGCATGCTGCCAGTATGTCAAAGCAGCATATCAAAAGAGCATAACAAAATCAGTTATTTACTAAAAAAAACACAAAAAAAACACGAGAGAGCATATGCTCTTTGCAGAGTGACACGAGAAAGCATTTCTTAATATGTAGCATGATGCACTGCTTTAATTACAAAGTAAAGACAAAGTGATTAAGTAATTAGTTACTTTAGGTATCATGCAATAATGTAACATGATTTTTCTCATTGTGTGTGTGTGATGGAGAGAGAATTGTGGACAGAAAGCGGGGGTGAAGTCATGTGGTTTGCAGTACTGTGTGTGTAATATTCAGTGCCGACCCTAGACTTCTGGGGGCCCTAAGCTAAACTGTGTCAGGGGTTTTTGTCAGTTTTGTAAGTACTAATGAGTTGAAACAGTCAGTAATGCAATTGAAAATAACTGATTATTAACAATAAAACATATACAATATAAAAAAAGCTTTTAAAAAATAAATAAACTAGCTTTTAGCAATAATAGGCTACTGTACATATACATTTCATTTTACAAATAAAAAAATAAACCACAGCATAGTCTTCACCATATGAATAAATACACCTCAGACTGGCAGAAAACTAACCACATCCATGTACATATGAAATAAACAAAAAAATACATAGAATCACATATAACATTTTCAAAAACACAAAAATACTAGAGTCTAGTCTTAATAAAGTCATACATTTTGTACCCAAGTACACCGGGCCAGAAAAAAATCCAGTTTTATGGCCACAGATGTAAATTATAATTTTTTAAATCCTGCTTACAGGCACTCTAAAACAGATGGTCAGCAGAATAAAGAATATCTTGGACTGTTTAAAGTTCTGAAAAATTCTGAAGCAGTCTGATCTACACCAATAATCTTTTCTGCTACCTTCACAAGGCTAACCTACTTTTATTAGTTAAACTTAAACTAACATACTAATACAAAAGGAATAAAAAACAAATAAAACGTTTTGATAAATAGTGGGGCAAACTCTAAAAGATTTGAATTTCCCTCAAAAAAATTAAAAATATATATAAAAATAAGCCTATGACTATGACCCCAAGAACACCATCCCTACCATGAAAACATGGAGGTGGAAACATTATGCTTTGGGGGGTGTTTTTCTGCTAAGGGGACAGGACAACTGCACCGCATCAAAGAGCATATGGACGGGGCCATGTACTGTCAGGGCCAGGGCATTGAAGCCAGCCAGGGCATTGAAACTGGGTCATGGATTGGTATTCCAGCATGACAATGACCCAAAACACAAGGCAACAAAGGAGTGGCTCAAGAAGAAGTGCATTAAGGTTCTGGAGTGGCCTAGCCAGTCTCCAGACCTGAATCCCATATAAAATCTGTTGAGGGAGCTGAAGGTTCGAGTTGCCAAACGTCAGCCTCAAAACCTTAATGACTTGGAGATGATCTGCAAAGAGGAGTGGGATAAAATCCCTCCTGAGATGTGTGCAAACCTGGTGGCCAACTACAAGAAACATCTGACCTCTGTGATTGCCAACAAGGGTTTTTGCCACCAAGTACTAAGTCATGTTTTGCGAAGGGGTCAAATACTTATTTCATTCATTAAAATGCAAATCAAATGTATAACTTTTTTTTAAATGCGTTTTTCTGGATTTTTTTGTTGTTCTGTCTCTCACTGTTCAAATAAATCTACCATTAAAATTATAGACTGATATTTTCTTTGTCAGTGGGCAGCAGGGGATAAAATATTTTTTTCCCTCACTGTATGATGTTACGTCCATAAGGACGAATATTTATTATTTTAATATTATAGTTCTTGAATGTGTTTCACCGTTTACAAAAGTGGGCATGGCTGAATGCTCCGTGTTTGTTTTTGTGCTCTCTTCTCCTTCTCAGGGCAAATCACCACCACCTGTAGCTCGTTTGTGAGAGCGTGCCTGAGACCAAGAGGATAAAGGGGCTGTTCAGAGTTTGCTAGGAGACACACCTCTTCCCTGCTCCAGACTGAACATTGTGCTTGTTTTTCATGTAGAGACAATATTTGTGTATTAGCAGTGGCTAATTGAGTTTCAGCATGAGCTGTTGATGGATATTGTTCCAGGTTGAGATTGAGCAAAAGTTATTGTGGATCTTTTGTTCAATGTGATTTTAAGTACGAGCCTGTGTGTTAAGAGGTATGCCGTAGGGGGAAAGTGCCTTTTTCTTTTATACTGCTTTTTGCCTCTGTTTTTGTAAAGCAAGGTAGGTGAGGGAAGTTGGCTGTATTTGTCTTAACTTTTATTTAAGGTTAGTTAGAGCTCCTTCTTAAATTAGTTAGTGAACTATTTTGTTTGTTATTTTAGGCCTTGCTCTCTCCTGAGTCTTTGCTCCCATTTACATTGTATTCTTTCCTGTCTTATAAATAAAACAATTTTTGTATATATCAGCTGGTGTCATCTTCACTCTGGGACAGAGGGTTGAAGTGTGTTCTCGCTGTTCATTATATCGTTACTTTCCCTTCTGACCCTTATACACTGCACATTGGCTGGTCTAGCCTGAAAAATAAGCTTTTAAAACGCTATTTGAGCATAACAAACAACATTCATGAGGCAGTTCATTTTCGATTTTGTTGCCGATTTGAAATATGTATTTTAATTGCCTGTTCAGCAAGCAGATTTTGAGATTTCAGTATTCCCCCATTCATTTAGATAGGACTTGGTCTTGAATGAGCTGCCCGGAGGCGTTGCAAATATGTCCGGAGAGTGAACAAACTTTCCTTGAAAGGGACATTGGTGAGGACCTCCCATAATCAATCACCATGATCTTTGTTTTATTAGCATTCAAACGAAGAGAAAATTGATCATGGCACAAAATCCTCCATGACCAGACCATGCCTTAGATCATGTTTGTGGAGAAGACTCACAATCGCTGAGACATCCACATACTTTATAATGTGAATACATGATAAAACAAAAGGGGTGAAAGACAACAGCCTTGAGGTGGAACCAGTGGAACAGTATTGGAAATCAGAATAAACACCATTAAATCTAACACACTGAGGACAGTCTAATAGAACAGTGATTTTTGTTAAAGCTACTAAAACATTTAGTGACGAGTGATGAACCATCCTCTCCTTTTTATTTGATTAGCATCAAATGACAGCAGCAGTTTGTTTTGGTAACACTTTAGAATAGGGAAGACTCGTTTACTAATAACTACGACTTTTCCCTCAATAAATTCCTAATTTGCTGCTTATTAATAAGGTAGTTAAGTTTAGGTATTGGGTAGGATTAGGGATGTAGAATAAGGCATTAATATGTGCTTAATAAATGGCTAATATTCTAGTAATATGCATGCAAATAAGCAACTAGTTAAGAGACCCTAAAATGAAAGTGTTACAATTTTTTATGTCCTTGTCACTTTAAGACCAAATGCATAGATTACTTTCCCAACTGCATTCACGTATGACAAAACTGACAGCTGTCACCAAACACCTCTGACCTATTCAGAAAAGGCCAATGAAATTGGCAAGTGAAATTTGTGAAAACATTTAATAAAATCATCTCTAAAAATCAGATGATTTTATCATTAAAAATGTTTTACTATGTAGTGTCCTTTATTGTCCTGTAGAGTAAGAGAAACTGAAAAAGAGGCTTTATTGCGTCAAGAGAAGTGTCACTTTGATTGAAGCTGTTGGTCAGATTTCAGTTTGAGATCTCTAAACCAGAATATAACCTGCCAGGTTAGCTGTGGAGCATAAGTTACTATGACGATGAACACTGTTAAAAGCCAAACCACTTTCATGGTAAACCCAGAGTTGGCGCAAACTAAACTGAAACTTACCTGGCAAGCCAGCTACACCGGCTTCATGCCCCAGAACCGTGACCTTCCAGGAACAAGTTTAACACCCCTAAATTAGATGTTTTTGACCACTGAGCTTGTGAATCCTGATGTAGGATTTATTTAAATTTTTAATTTTTTTAACCATCTCTTTTGATCTTGAATTTAATTTTAACCCACTGTACAATTTAATTGAGCTCCAAGTTAAAATGTTCTTTCAACAATTGGATAACAGTGCACAAACAGTGTTTGACTTCCAACAGAGCTCAGTAAAAATATATTTTCTTTTTCACTGATCTCATTTACCGCAAAAACTTATTTCATAATTTAACCTCCCCTTCAATGCTTTATGTACTAAATAGAGAGAGACATGCTTGACTATTAAGGGTAATTAACTATTAATTGAATATTAAGGGTAATTAAGTTTCAGCAAAAAGCAGAACAATTAACAGTGTAACCGGTGGACTTAATATTCACACCCAACAGGTTCTTCTTTGCTGCTTTTAAAGCTGAACCACACTAGACTGCCTACGATACACATCATAAATGTTCACATACAACAGTTAGTTTTACAGGTTTTTTTTCAACTGCTTACACAAAATCTTTAATTGTCACAATTTCTGAAACCTGACAAACACCAGAACCATGCACCAAATCTGCAAAACCATACACTAATTCTCAGCCTTTGACTCAGTTTTCAAATTCATAAAACACATTTAGCAAAACACAACACATGTAACCCAAAAAACGAACAGGAATTAATATTATGGCAAAGGTATTTGCAAATGTTTGCTTTTGTGATATTTTGAATGCAGTGCTTCATTGCGCAAGAGATGGCATTTAGCATTTTGTGTGAAATTTTTGGATTTGTGTGTAAAGATTTGAAAAAAAGAGGCAAAGTTTTGAAAATGTGTGTAAGCAGTTCAAAAACAATCAAAACAAAAAAACCTGTACATTTTATTGTCACTACAAAAGGGCACATGTCATTTTGTGAAACGGTTGGTTGTCCCTCAAAGTGATGCCACATTTTCAAATAACACCACTCTTCCTCTGAAAATATTGAAATCTTTTCCTTGAATGTTTCTCCTAGATAGTGATGAGACTAAAAGGAAAGTAACTGGAGACTTTTTGTAAATCTATTTCTTCTCAGATATTTCTTGTAAGAAAAACATCCCAAATCAGAAACTGCCATTACACACACACAGATTAAGTAGACTGTATCTATAGCTCAGTTACAATTTATTTGAATTTTGTATTCACAAGGTAAATGCATTCAAACAGAATCAAAAATATGTATGTTAGAATGTTAGTATAGACTTACCAGTCAATAGGAAGTTTTATTAACACTTATTTACTCTATAGATTGAAAACCATTATTAACAGAAATAGCACAATTATTAATCTACAAAATTAGTCTAGAAATAAAAAAAAATGTTTAGAAAACAAAAAACACTCGACTGCTTACAAAAATACTTCGACCAGATCATGTAATGGACAATTTCTTCTTCTTTTTTTTGCTCAGTGTAGTAGTGTAGTTTAATACACATATTTCTTAGAAGATCAGAATATATCAAAAGTAATGACAGCACATCTGTTCTGTTAGAAATAACAACCTCTGATCTCAGAGGAAGACTGAGCTCTTTAATCCAGTGGAATGAATCCTATGTGGACTGCCACAAACTGTAAACTTAAATGAGAAAATAATTATTTACAGCTGTATTAAAAGACGAATCATTTTACAGGCACAGTGCATTACATTTAAATAACAGATTAATACATACCCCAAAAAACTTAAAAAAGTCCATGAACCTCTCCAGTCTCAGTGTCAAGATCAATGTCATAGAAACATGGACGAGTAGGAAGGCCAGGAATAGTCGGCATCTGCAAAAATAGATCAATAATAATGAAAGAAAGAACATTTATTTTACATGGTACCAATCACAATTACTACTCTTTTTACATAATTGGCGATTCTTTCTGAAATGAATGAATGAAACAAACAAACGAATGAATACAAGTTATTTCAACTATCAGGAAACTTCTTGTTATTTTTTCCAATTATTATTTTAAAATAAAAGAAATAGTAAATAAACTGCTATGCAAAAATGTGAATGTTCATATTACGCTACTTACTGTGCCAACCAGTGGGTAGAGAAAACCTGCCCCTACACTGGCACGAATGTCACGAATCGGAAGAACAAATCCAGTAGGCACACCTTTCTTTTCAGCATCATGTGACAGAGACAGATGAGTTTTTGCCATACATATGGGTAGACTTGCAAAACCCTTGAGGGAGACAAAACAGCTTTTTAAATGTAATGGTAACCTTATGTTTAAGGATCTGTAATGAGACAAAAAAAAATTATAGTGTTCTAAATAGGAAAAAAAGCAATCCTTTTATTGCAGGTGCACAGAGCCAAGGGAATACTTGAAAACGAACAAGATAAGCTAGCCGCACAACGAATCCAATACAGACGGAGACATTTTTTATTTTATAAATTGTATTGTGCAGAAAGTGCAGTGTGCATGTGAGTTAAAAACAAGTAGACACGAGCAAGCAGACGTTTCAGCACATTGCTTTCTTCAGAATATTACAAGTATACAGCTAAAACAGATGAAATAAAAATAATTATATGTTATATCCTCTATTGTAGCTGTATACTTTTAATATTATGCATCATATATGTTAATCTTTCTTTATTACTTAATAAATATTACTCTCTTTGGAGTTCTGGGGGGTCTTCCAGAAAGCAGGTTATGTGACATACCCTTGTATGTTTGAGGATAAGCGAGCAGATAAACTCCGCTTTCTGTTCCAAAATCTGAGGTAACTTTTAGGATATGAAAGTAACCACAGCAACTTGCTTTCTGAAGATAACCTGCTCCGGAGCGGTTTATGTTTCAGGGTTAGTTCACTTCGGAGCTATCAGCACAGGCATGACGTACTAACGAGCCTTCAGTGGGCGAGACAGATTGCGCACAACATTATATATTATTACAGTATAATTATGTAATATAGCCTACTATATTTACACTCACCGGCCACTTTATTAGGTACACCTGTTCAATTGCTTGGTAACACAAATTGCTAATCAGCCAATCACAAGGCAGAAACTCAAAGCATTTAGGCATCTAGTTGTGGTGAAGGCTACTTGCTGAAGTTCAAACCGAGCATCAGAATGGGGAAGAAAGGGGATTTAAGTGACTTTGAACGTGGAATGGTTGTTAGTGCCAGACGGGCTAGTCTGAGTATTTCAAAAACTACTGATCTACTGGGATTTTCACGCACAACCATCTCTAGGGTTTACAGAGAATGGTGCGAAAAAGAGAAAATATCCAGTGAGCGGTAGTTGTGTGGACGAAAATGCCTTGTTGATGTCAGAGGTCAGAGGAGAATTGGCAGCCTGGTTAGAGTTGATAGAAAGGCAACAGTAACTCAAATAACCACTCGTTACAACCAAGGTATGCAGAATACCATCTCTGAACGCACAACACGTCGAACCCTGAAGCAGATGGGCTACAGCAGCAGACGACCACACCGGGTGCCGCTCCTGTCAGCTAAGAACAGGAAACGGAGGATACAATTCGCACAGGCTCACCAAAATTGGACAATAGAAGATTGGAAAAATGTTGCCTGGTCTGATGAGTCTCGATTTCTGCTGCGACATTCAGATAGTAGGGTCAGAATTTGGCGTAAAGAACATGAAAGCATGGATCCATCCTGCCTTGTCTCAACGATTCAGGCTGCTGGTGGTGGTGTAATGGTGTGGGGGATATTTTCACACTTTGGGCCCCTTAGTACCAACTGAGCATTGTTTAAATGACACAGCCTACCTGAGTATTGTTGCTGATCATGTCCATCCCTTTATGACTACAGTGTACCCATCTTCTGATGGCTCCTTCCAGCAGGATAATGCACCGACATGGTGCATTATCCTGCTGGAAGTAGCCATCAGAAGATTTGAGTACACAAAACTCAAATCATCTCAGACTGGTTTCTTGAACGTAACAATGAGTTCACTTTACTCAAATGGCCTCCACAGTCACCATATCTCAATCCAAAATAATTCATATTCTCAAGGATTAAAGATTAAACGAAAAAAAGAAAAATGATAGCACAACCATCAATTAGATGTCGATATGCACCAAGCATGTAATTTACCATAGTGACTCGTCGATTCGTCACTCGGTTGAGAAAGTCTTGAGTCTTAACCCGGAACATACTCTGTGTTGAATGAACTTACTCCCAGATGCGCTTTTGGAACCAACATACCTCGATTAAGCAGGTTTTGTGTTAATCAACCGAAAGTTCAGGGTTTAGCTGACAGTAAGTTAACCGTGCTTTCTGGAAAACACCCCTGCTTGTGATAATTGATCTAACTAGATAAAGTAATCTAACTTATAAAAGTTGTTTATTGTAAAGCAAGCACTGAATATAGCAGTGTGCTGCAATGTCTGCATGCTCGTGTTCACTTGTTTTTAATTCACATGCACTGTGCACAAACTTTACCAAAAAAAAAAAAATGTTTTAAGACTTTTTCAATCTGTATTGGATTCAGTGTGCGCCTAGCTACCTTCTTGTTCATTTTCAAGTATAATGGATGCTTTTCACATTTGCAGGGTTGTCAGAAGGGGAGAACAAATACCCCAAATTTTTTTTTACAACATTAATAATTGTGGAAACGAGTCATAGAAGCCTTTAAAAGTGGTCAATGCTGGTTTACTTTACAGGCGACAATCAATGAACTATTCATACCTGTTTGCTGTACAGGTCCACCTTGTGTTGAGCCTCTGGAAGAAGTTCAATGTCATCTGCACCATAGATCTTCTGCGCAATCATTCTGATCTTGTCTGCAATTGGTAACTGTAAGATAGTTAATAGGTAACTCAAGAATAGGTAAGTGTAACAGAAATTAATTAGCAAACTGTATGAATGTGTACATTTGTAAAGTATGACTGAAGAGTAAACCCTCTAGTATTGTGTGTAACATACCGCCCTTCAAATTACCTCAATGTCATAAAGAAATTTGAAGCTGTTGGGTAAGTCTGCTGCTTTTTGCACGGCTCTAGCCAGATCTGCAGCACCAGCGCCACCATCAGCCCAGTGAGAACAATGCACAGCATCAAACGCTCCTGCCTCTTTGGCTAGTTTACAGATCAGATCCAGTTCAGCCTTTGTGTCTGTCCTGCATACACGAGATGGCAAGATTCAGTTTGAATGGCACATGAGCTATACAGCAGTTTGATCAACATGCTCTGGAAACTCAGTTCCCAAATGATACTCAATATCTCTCCCAAGCACTTTACTCAACTACATGAATCTAGTCACACAGTCAAATATGTTGTTGGCTAACTGATAGAGCTAACAGTGGATTACACATTTCAATATCATAAGATTTAGTATGGCCTTCAATCACATATTTGCTGAGAAAATATTCTATAAATTAATTCAAGGACATTATATTATTCTATTAGTCAGTTGGTCCAAGGTAAAACGGGCATTTGCATTACACATTCTCGTAGTCAGTCATCAATTTTATTTATTGTTTGTGCTTATATTTAATCTCAAGTTGTTGGCCATCATGTTTTGACATCCACCCATCTTGACAGCTCAGCTTGAATCATTTATAGGAGTAACAAATATCCATTTAATGACTGAAGGTTGATCTGGTTCACCAAAACAGTCTGAATGTTCAACTTATGAATCAGACAGATCTGATTCTCACTGACCCAATGATCCCAGTGCAGTGGTTAACAGTGGCCTACTGACGGTAAATAAATAACAACTTAAAGAGTTATCCTATTTTTAAAGATTAGGGAATAAATATTAACTTCATAAACTCCTAATTATGTTACGTTTAGGTTATGTTTAAGTAGTGTGTAGGGTTAAGGGATTTAGAATATGGTCATGTAGAATAAGGCATTAATATGTGCTATATAATAACTAATAAACAGCCAATGTAAGTAATAATATGCATGTTAATAAACATCTAGTTAATAGTGAACAGTGTTCACTAATCTAAAGTGTTACCAATTTATTTTCCTCAACTTACTGTAGGGTTTCAGAAGACTTCATATTGGCTTAACTACTCTAATGTTTTGAAAAACTGTATCTTGAGACCACTGCATTTTATACTAGACAACCATTGTGCTTTGAATGCAAGAACATGCCCTGTGAGAATGGCACTATAGTTATTCTGTTGCCTGATTATTACCTTATGTGTTTAGAGAGGCGTAGTGCCTAGCACCTGTGTCTGTCCTGACATGCACCACAAAGGTGGTATTTTAATTTTTTATTTGTTTTGACAGTAGAAAAATTCCTAATGAAATGAGACTAAATTCATTTATTTAATTCTATTAGAACAAGCCCTATTAAAAAGCAATGAAAAGTAAAAGCAAGTCTGTGGGGCTACCAGCAGTAGTGACAAAGATGTTGTTAAGGCACCACACATATTTTTTGGGTTACTTACATTTTTTTACTATTTCTGTCCATCGTAAACTATTGTTTAATAATAACAAACTAGTCAGTACACAAAGCTTTAGGAATTTTGATAGACATTAAAAAACTCTTAACTTGCCCTACTCTGCATAAAGCTGATGTTTTTATTTAAAAAATCAGCAGGTGCCGTCTTACTTGAAAGCGTTGACAGCCACAACTACTGGAACCCCAAAAAGCTGAGCGTTCTCCACTTGCTTCCTCATGTTACAACAGCCAGCTTCCAGTAGAGCCAGATTCTGCAAGAGTTCAAACCAACTTTATCAAACATCAAGTGTTTCTGGAGTGACTCCTGTGATTCACTTTAGCTGCCACTCCCAAAACTTTATTTATACATGGAAAAGTTTTAGAACACCTACATCTTTAGCTACTCGCATCACTAGACTACATTATCTAGTTTAAAGATCACAGACTAGCAAGAAAAAAAAAAAATGATCTTACAGTACCTCTTCAATATATTCTTTTGGCAGAGGCGTGCCTGCGGTGACCTACAGAAAAGATGCAATGCAATGCACATTTATCAACTCCTTGTACAAATTTATATGTTTAAGTGGGAGAAAATGACAATCTACATTAAAAAGTAAACACATTACTGTGCTGTATTCTCAGACTCACCGTTGGACCACCTCCATGCATCTTAAGTGCTCGAACTGTGGCAACCAAGACTACAACATGAGGCTTGAGACCAGAATAGCGACACTTGATATTGAAAAATTTCTCCATTCCAATATCTGCTCCAAAACCTGCTTCAGTGACTGGCAGGAAACAACAATAAACCCTTTAAGAATTCACACTGATGGGATCCAAGACAACCAAACAATTACATTTTTGCACAATTTTGTAAATATGAATGTCCCATAAATACTTTAACACCCTGTCTCTACCAGACGTGAGCAGCACTGCACCGTGAGTCGCTGTCAGTAAACAGATAGCTCAGTAAATTTCTGACTTGTGCTTGCACTAGTTCCAAAATCAAGACAAATAGATTTAAAAGATATGCTTTGGTGCATTCAGTACAGACAGCATATAATATTGCCACATGGACATACGTGGTGTAAGAAACAAGCATGTCTATATTACATACAATAAATCAGTATACTGTATACAGATTTCAGTATAAAGTCACATGGATTTTGCATCTTTTTTGTCAAATAAATAAAAACTTATAATTAGCAAAATCAATAAAAAAATATAATTCTGACCCTAAATCATACTAATTTACATAAATTAATAATTAACAGTGAATTTTTTAACTAAATTATTAGTTTTTAATTAAACAACTTTTGTTACAAAGTTTGTAAATTATACTGGTGCTTCACTTTACGGATACATTTAAATTATGCCAATAAAAAAGGTGGCTTTTATTTGTTTAACTTACCGACAAATCCCTGAGGTCCAACTAGTTTCAGAGCAATTTTATCTGCCAAGATTGAAGAGTTTCCATGAGCAATGTTTGCAAAGGGTCCAGCATGAACAAACACAGGGTTCCCCTAAACAATTGTTCATACAAAGAGTTAAAACACACCTCTGAAGCACAAGTGACAAGAAACAGCTGGGAAACTGATTTAAGCAAATGGTTGAGCTGAGCATGAATAAGGAATATTTTATCTATGAAGGACTATTTAGTTCTAGGTGACTTGCAAATTAACTTAAATATACATAACCCAGAACAATTCCTCTCACCTCTAGTGTCTGCATGAGGTTTGGCTTGATGGCATCTCGCATGAGTACTGTCAGAGCTCCACACACTCCCTAAGACACAAACACTACAGAATCAACACAGGATGAACATATTGACATTTTCATTTGAGATAAAATGAGACATATGACAGCAGCGCACCAAATCCTCGGTGGTGACAGGCTGACCACTGCGACTGGTGGCCACCACCATTTTTGCAAGTCTCTCCTTCATGTCAGCCAGACTGGTGGTGAGAGCTAAAACTGCCATAATTTCACTGGCTACAGTGATGTCAAACTGGGCCTGCAAAAAAACAAAAACAAGTTACTGGGCATTGCCTGCTAACAGAATAAGATAAAATGATTTGGTTTCCTTGTCATTACAACTGATTGAACATCCATGTTTTGCCTGTTTCAACAGTCAAGTCGGTTTTATTTATACCCTCAGTGAACACAGAATAGCAAGGTAAAAGATTCATGACCGTTCAATGATAACAGACTGATAACATCGGATACTGCGCCGTACTGCAGAAAGACAAGACATTTTCCTATGGCTCACATGGGAAATAAATAAATGTTAACTTGCAACTTCGGAGTTATTAAAAAGTTAAGTTCTTTGAACAAGAACACAAAAACATTTCTTCCACTGCGTGTGTTAATCAAATCAGGTGGACATCTTTGGCCATTATAGTGTCTTGCTGCATGAGTGCTGTGTCTGGCTAGACAAACATAACATTTGAACAAACAATATTTGAACAATGTTTGCGCATAAAGTACTTCGCTCCTAACAAAAAAAAAAGCTTAATTTTAATTGCCTGAATCATTTGCCTATTAGAAGTTACAACCATCTTTGGCTTTATAAATGTTACGCAGTGTATTTTTGGACAGGCTTTATAAAATTAAATAATCAAGACTCTTGAGTCTACTTATTCATCAGTATGTGAAGCATTTGGGAATATGTGGTAATATGTGTGATGCTCACAGTTCTGGTGAAGCCCTTCTCTGTTGGAGATTGGCCAATGGTGATTTTTCTCAGAAACCGATCATTTGTGTCCAGCACTATAAAAACAAAGTAGAAAAAAAAGTAATATTTACATTTCAACTAAATGTGGATATAGTGTATACATGTATAATTTTCAGTAACATCAAAACGAACAGCAAACTACACAAATGTTCTAGTATTAAAGATGCACTCAGCTTATTTTTTTAATTTCAGATCATTTGTCTCTATAGTATAAGAACAATGAAAACAACAATACACATTATATCACACCTCGCTGCCAAGTTATGGACTCAGGGTCAATGTCCAGCCTGACGAATTGTGCAATTTCCTCTTCTGTTAACGTGCTGGGGTCCGTTTTCTTTATACCTAGTTTCTATCAGTACAAGGAACATCAAAAATATAAAATTACAGAAAGCATGACAATGCAAGAGCAACACTAATGTAAATCTTAGTGAAGATGATATAAAATTACAAAACAAACAAACAAACATTATTCTTACTTCAAGTCTGTTGATCTGAACTGGAGAAAACTCCCTCTGACCTCCAGTCAAGGGTACCAACCGATTAAATAGAGCCTAGTGCAGTGATACAATTATATTTAGCTGTTGATATGGACTTTCACTGCAGGATAGACAGTTCTTCAAATGTGATGCAGATAATATAATCATTTACACTGGTGCAGGGGCACTATTAAATTACTTATTTTCTCAACATTAAGCCATCGTAACACTTGGATCACCACACAAGATCCACATTGAATGTCTTGTATAAAAGCAACATAAGAGCTCTACATAGAAAACTGTCCGGGATAATGAATTTAGCAATAGTGTTTGTGTTTGCATTTTGCAAAACAGTGTGTCTGATAACAGACTAAAAAGGGGAACACTTAAGGCAACACTTTGAATACTGACTGGGACATACATTGAGGACAGAAGCATATAGTCCAATGGAATAATTCATTTTGACCAAATCAAATATATATATATATATAGATATATAATCTCGCAATAGCGAAAAAAAAGGTCAGAATTGCGAGCTTTTATCTCGCAGTTGTGACTTTATAAATCTTAATTCTGACTTAATAACTCGCAGTTGTGAGTTTATATCACGCAATTCTGTGAAAAAAAAAATCTGAATTGTGAGATTAAAAAGTCACAATAACCTATTATTTTTTTTCATTCAGTGGGGGAATGGGCTTCCACACTAAGTTGTAATTTATATTTTTCCTTACTACAACAGCAGAACATTTCACTGATTCTTGAGACATGGGACAAAACATGACCAGCAATTGTAACTGCTGTTAGGTTTAAAAATGAAAATATGTTCAATTGTAAATGTTATGGAGGATTAGTAATAATGTATTTAACATAATCATCCCCTTCAATTTTATTTGATCATTTTTATATAAAATGTATGACACTTATTTTCCTCACTAAATCTAAAACTGTGTGTCAAACAAGGGTTCAATCATTCACATGCTATAAAATAGATTATGTTTTTAAAAAAATGAAAAAGAGCTTGTTTTATCAAAAGCAAGATTTAATAATATCTCATATTAAAGCAAGGTTGATTTGTGGGCGCCGATAGCGTAGTGGTTAGTGCGCCGACATATAGCACAACTGTGCACATGGCGACCCGAGTTCAAGGTCCTTTGCCGATCCCGCCCCCCTCTCTCCACCCAATACTTTCCCGTCTGCACTCCACTGTCTTATCTAATAATAAAAGGTTTAAAAAAAAAAAATTCAAGGAATATCAGGGCCAGCAGTCACTCTAAATGACCACTTTTCCACATTCCACCTCTTAAGTGTCCATCAACGTCAGACAGGTTCCGGTGAGTTTTATAGTTTTAGAATATTTTTAACCCTAATGTTAATATTTCCTGTGTCACAGCCCTGATAGGTCAACACCATCTTCCAATTTCTGAGGAAATTATTCAAAATATTTAGATCATTTTACTCTCCTGAAGCAGGTTCTATTAGCATGTAGCTTTAACAGAAAAAAAAACAAAATGGCTACTACATCAACTATCGGTTTTGTGAAAGAAATGGCAAATTTGTCAACACTGTCAGATGTCACCATCGTAAAAAAACTAATTCTGACGGTGGTGACGGGCCAAAGAAGGAGTTGACATTCAACGCGAAGTCATCATATTTATTTATATAAAATAGTGCTAAATTTTTCTAATAATATACAAACACCAAGAATACAGTATATATTGCTTTTGTGGATTGATAAGTCATCACTTCTAGCAGAGGTAGGGTTAAGGGAACATAAGATTCAGAGAACATAAGGCTGAGGGAACACATATCACTGGATAAAACATATCTATACATAATACAGTTAGTTTGTATTCAGATCATATACAAGCTCTGATAATTTTTTACCATTTGTTAAGATGTTTAAATCAGAATTTTAAGATCCTGTTAAATGTAAATGTATAGAGGTAACAACTAATTGTTTTATTTGTTAATTTAGCTGTTTTTATGTTATCTTAGCAGATGCACAGAAGTTCTGAGATGAGAGAAAATAGTGTTTTGATATGTTTAAAACATATTGATTGCTGTTAAAGATAAAATTATATTACATAGTCCAAGGTAAAAAGTACATTTTGATAAAAAAGAGAAACGTTGGGAGGTTGCATCAAAGCATAGCTCTGTAGCTTAGTACATATAAGATACATAAATGTAGTTTCATTTGTATGAGTAAAAGGTTTTATTTTTTGATAACTTCTGTTTATTTTGCACCCTGTTCTGTGCCACTTCTCAAGAATCTGTGATTTATTAGTAAGACATTCTCTGAACACTAACCAATTATATTCAATATCTTAAGTAAATGTATCATGTTTCAAAATTTGGGAAAAACGCTCATTAGTAATTTTTGTTTTTGCAACATACTGACTTTGCATTGTTGGAGACAGAAATGCTTTTGTCTGCAAAAATGTAATATTATTTATTTCTTTCTTCAGAGCATTTGAGTTTTATCTGTAAATATAGATATACAAGTACAGGGCTCTAGACTAACTTTTTGCACTGGTTGCACTGGTGCGCCTAACTTTTTTTCTTAGGTGCACCAGCACAAAAGTTAGGTGCACCCAAATTTTCGTATAGGCAATATTGACTAGTAAACGATTTGAAGTACAATTCTACAAGAAAGGTAACTTACTGAAAAAGTGTTGGTGCTTAAAGTGCTTCACTGAGCTGATATTTAAACTTAAAACAGCTCAAGATAAATTAAATAAAAAGAAAATCTAATTTAAGTGTATTAAGGGCGTCAAACTGAACATCTCATGGCTCAATGTCTTATGGACTATCCTCCATTGCAGTCACATGCCCCTCGGATGGCCAACTCCTGTAGTTTGGCCTTCTTGATCTTTGGCCTCGGCTAAACCAGCTGACCACACTCTCTCTAGCATCAACATCTTCCAGACTTGACCCTCTACACTGATTCTTATCAGATCTTCCACTGTGTCTGAACGAAGGGATGCTCTAGTGCAGTGCTTCTCAAACCCCCCTTAAACCTATAAAACAATCCGGTGCCCCATCCCACCTCAGACTACCAAATAATTTCACTAAACATTATATATATATATATATATAAAGGTATTTACAGTTTTTATAACCAATTCTTACTATGTAAAACATAAGTATACTTAGGCCTTTCGTGTTATGTAAGAATAATTTTTATACTCATACCTTTTCTTGAATTAATATTTTGAATTGTTTTTAGCTTTAATTTTGTTTTCAATTAAATGTTTAGTTTTGAAATGTTGTTGTATGCATTTGTCATTTTTATTTAATTTCTTTATCTTCTTAAATGTGTATATATAATATTTATAGTTTTAACTTTTAATTTTAGTGACTTTTTCTTATTTGTAAGTCGTTTTGGATAAAGGTGTCTGCTAAATGACTAAAAGTACAATAAAGTAAAGAAAAATAACTGTTCTGTTCTGTCTAATTGTCTCTCTGTGCTCATACTGTATTTTAATGCAGCCAAATTCTCAATAAAACAGTTTTACTTTATATATTTTACTGTTTCTGTTGTCAGTCAACGGGATAAATATTAAATAGTGACTGAAACACAGCCCTTTAAGAATACATAACCAGCTCTCCCTTCAAGAAGCTAGTCTGCACAAAAATCATAATTTATAATTTTACTGAGCCGTTGGCTGATGAAATCAAATAATACACAATATAAGACAAGACAATTCCTGTGCTGTGATTTCAGCTATATTTGCATGCAAACTTAGAGAAGCAATAATATCTCTTTAGCTCCTCTCAGACGTTCACTGAACAGAGCCGATGCAGAGAACGTGCCGCGTGCGCGCTGATCTCGCGCCGCTGCGGCAGTACCAACGAAGTCTCACAGAGACTCACTAAAGTTTGTCCAAGAAGTTGCTAGATTTGTCACTAGTTTTTTTTTTTTTTTTTTAAAGTCGCTATGGGGGTCTAAAAAGGCGCTAAATCTAGCGAAATTGGCAACACTGCGCGCATCTTTATTACTTACCTCTCTCTGTCTGACTGCAGCAGCACACGCATTTTCAGACGCACACACACACATGAACAGGAATATCTGGACCACGGCCAATCAGAGGGGGGCCCGCCCTTCACTATCTCTGATTGGTTTAGACCACGATATGGGCCTAATCTATGTGTCTTGTTGAACAACAGAGAGACTTTCAGAGTCGCGGAGACTTTTTTTCTCGAATGGCTGGACGCACCAGTGCGACCTAGGATTTTTATTAGTCGCACCCTTGAGAAATTAGGTCGCATGTGCGACCAAATTGGTCGCACTCTAGAGCCCTGAAGTAATATGATTAGTTAAGGTTTTTGTCTAATTAATTATATGCTAATTTACTGACACATTTTTTGAACAAAATTTTTTTGAACAAAAATTCATCCCTGATTGCATCAGAATGCGATATCAGTGATCCAAGAAATGAATGAAGACAGACAATACCTTATCAGACTGGGTGGCTTCATGGAACATACGAGCATCAACTGCAGCAGCTACCAGGTTATTGGCTGCTGTGATAGCATGAATGTCCCCAGTCAGATGAAGATTGAACTGAGAAGACAAGACAATCACTAAATACATGTTTTATACAGCTTTATTAATCAAACAAGAATCTGATGCAAAAAAATACCTCTTCCATGGGAATAACTTGTGAGTAGCCCCCACCAGCAGCACCACCTATATATATATATATAAGAGAAAAAGTAGGAACTTAATTTTCTGTAGTTGCCCTCACTGCTATGGCAATTGACAAAAAAAAAAAAAAAAACATCACACTTGTACAGATATTACTTCCTTTGCAAAAGTTTAGTAAACAAAACTTGATATACCAAACCTTTTTGCACATTGTTTGATAAAACATCACTTTAGAGGTAACCAATCACATATGGTATTACTATTGTCTTATCAGCATTACTTACCTTTGATGCCAAATGTTGGACCTTGTGATGGTTGGCGCACACATGCAAACGCATTAAGTTTCAGATGAGCCCCAAGTGCTTGAACCAACCCTATTGTAGTTGTACTCTTTCCTTCACCCAGAGGAGTCGGAGTGATTCTACATTAAATAAAATGTTACTTCTTAGCACAAGTATCAATAGCTTACAAGGTGTGCATTATTTTTTTATCTACATGAAATATAACACTTGATGAAGACAGAGAAAAAAAGAAATACCCAGTAACAACCACATATTTGCCATCAGGGTGAGCCTGCAGTCGATCAATCGTTTTCAGTTGGACTTTGGCTTTGGTCCTGCCATAGAACTCAACCTCATCCGAGAAAAGACCAATTTCCTTAGCAAGGCATTCAATGGGTTTAGGTACACAGGAACGAGAGATAGTGACATCACTGCATAATGAAAAATGAACAAACAAATTATTACAATGGCAAGAACAAAAATTATAATATTAAAACAACGGTTTACTTCAAGTAAGTGTTCATAATTGAAAATACATGCCCAAAATAATCAGAAAGTAGTGCATACAACATATGTAGTCGAAGTCTGCTGAGGCCATGCAACGGATTTGTTTAAGGAGCTAGTATATGTTTTATTTTTTTTGAGCTTGCCAGTGCATGGTGACTGTAAATCATCATCAGATGTCATCACACTCACTGAACCACATTGGCTGCGGTTACAATTTTTTGTTTTTATGTTTGCATAGCTTAAAAAAACTAAAAACATCTAACCTTGGAACTGGCTGTTGCAGGTTGAGTTTGGTGTAATTTATGTTCCACTTCCCAGGTTCTTGTGCTTGAAGGAAATGCTTGGCACTTAGAACTGTGTTCTGAGAAATGAAAAGCAAACATTGAATTGCCTAGGAATTGCTGATTTAAAATCTTTCATATTATTAAGCGTAAAATCTCCTGAAAACTCAATAGTAAATGATATGAGGACAATTTAATAATGAATGGTTCAGGGGATAGCCCCTTCCAGGAATTTAACATATTGCTTTTGCCAGTCCAATTTTTGGACCACTAAGTATCTGCCAATAATTGTATGTATGTATGCATGCATGTATATATATATATATATATATATATAATATATATACACAGGTGCATCTCAATAAATTAGAATGTCGTGGGAAAAGTTCATTTATTTCAGTAATTCAACTCAAAATGTGAAACTCGTGTATTAAATAAATTCAATGCACACAGACTAAAGTAGTTTAAGTCTTTGGTTCTTTTAATTGTGATGATTTTGGCTCACATTTAACAAAAACCCACCAATTCACTATCTCAAATACTTATTTGACTCATTAAAATGCAAATAAATGTATAACTTTTGTTGTTGTTATTATTCAGTCTCTCACAGTTCAAATAAACCTACCATTAAAATTATAGACTTATAGTGTCTTTTTTAGTGGGAAAATGTACAAAATCAGCAGGGGATCAAATATTTTTTTCCCACTGTAAATACGCCATAAAAGGCTTACATGGCTTACGCCATGTTACAAAAATGAGTACAGATTAAATGAAGCATAAGTATCAATAGCTCTGTGCAGACCTTTGTTATTTTGTTACGGTCCATGCAGAATACCATTATGGAAGCAAAAAAAAAAGGAAGCCGTTGTTTCTTTAGGGAATGTTTGAGTGCTGAAGGTGTGGGGGACATTGCAATGGCATCATTCACAGGTGTGCTGCAAAATCTTGAAAGAGAAGGTTTATCTTCTCCCCACATCTTTTGTTTCTTGAGAAAGTCAATGACCCTAAATACACATCCATGTTTGTCACCTGCCCTCATCCCTATTGAGGACCTGTGGGTGATTCTGCAGAGAAATGCTGAGCAGCACTTAAGGATGTCATCCTCCAGGAATAGACGTGGCATTGTGCTGTGAACTTGTACACTCAATGCCAGGAAATATTAAAAAGTAGTTGAGGACATATTCAAAACTACAATCTTGGAATGTTTGGTGAATTGTCTATGCTTATTTTTGAAACCCAAGACGCAAATAAGTATCTATCTTTTGATTTTTTCATCTTTCCAAGTATTTTAATGGTAATTTAGAAGTAGAAATATATATGATTGGAGGCAGTTTTCTGAACTGTATGCATGTACTGTATTAATAAAACAAAAAAATATTATTTTCACAATAAATGCATGTCATAATCCATTTATCAAGGCTTTTCCCACAAATTTTCTTTAATTTAAAATGCTGAGAAGCATTTTAGGTAAACATTTCCTCTGGCCTTCATCAGAATTTAGTTTAGTAAATATAAATATATGTGCTGGCTAAAACATGCCAGGTACAGAGTAAAATGTAAATTAAAAGGAGAAAAAAGGAATCAAGTATAAAAAGTAGTGGTGGGCCGTTATCGGCGTTAACGTGCTGCGTTAACGTGAGACTCTTATCGGCGATAAAAAAAATATCGCCGTTAATCTATTCTCAAAGTTGGGTTGGGAGCTGGGTCTATACTACGCAAGCTATGATGACTTTCACCCTGATATTTTAGCAATACCTAGCCGAATTGCACTGTAGGGGGCGAGAACGAGTCTTCGAACTAGAGGCTCGCAGTCCGTGATGGACAGATTGTTAACGGCTGGTCTGTGTGGTAATACAATCGGGCAGGACATCCAAACGCTCACCTATCATTCATCAACCTCAAATATGGCTTTTCATCTGAAAGATGTATGTAGTAGCAACTTTACATGGCCGCTCAATATGATGTTAACCTAGAGAAATGTGCGCTATTGAAGTGTTTGTGTGGAAGCGCGTTTGCTGAAGGACGTGTCCGTGCGCTCACTTGCTCTTAAAATCTCCGTCATTTTTGGTCATACAGATAAAAGTAGCCTAATACATCTTTCGAATCTGTAAAGACTCTACGTTTATTTGTGTGCACTCAGAATAACAACGAAACGTTGCGCTTTTAAGCAAACAGGATGCGCTTTAGGTCTCATGTGAACTTGAGCGAGAAACTTCGAAACTCGAATATATCTAAAAATACAGTACATAGAAAAATATATCTATAGAGAGTGAAATGTCAAAAAAAAAATAGAAGACGTGTGTGTTAGCATGGATGATTTACATGAAATTTAATCTGTGCAACACTGTGCATTACGATGGCTTTCAGTTCAATATAATAACAAAAAACGACATTTTGGGTTTTTATTCAACTAATAAGGTGGGCTGAGTACTATAATTTTACTGTAATTGACAGTTATCGGCTGAGTCATGGGAGTGGAACGGGATTTTCCCCCAGTTTTTTCGTGGGACGGGAAGAGATTAAAGTTTGTGATGCATTTTGGAAACAGGAGATGAGCCCTGGTCTAATGCGCCACCTGGCTTGAGAAACCCGTTCTCAAAGACTTACTTTTAGTCATTATTTGGGTAGCACACATATTCTGAATGCCTTCGGCAGAATTCAAATGAGCCATTCTAGATTAATTCTTAATCTAATTACTATGCCCACCTCTAATAAAAAGTAAACATTACAAAAAACCAACAACAACAACGTGTCACTTCAATTAGAAACAGGAATAATGTACCTGCATGAGCATGGCAACAGTCATTGGACCGACTCCTCCAGGTACAGGTGTAATAAAAGCAGCCTTATCTTTAGCAGAGTCATAGTGAACGTCTCCAACAATTCTCTTCCCTCTTGGCCTGCTGCTGTCTGAGATACAATTTAAGTGACTGAATGACTGTTTCTGGACCATGGATTTTACAGGTTCACCTGAGTTCAAACAATCCTTCCAAAGTCTGAAATCTACATGACTTATAATACGTCATGTCTTTATTGAACACATTCCATAAAACATCCGTTTTAAAAGTTTCAAAATATAAAGAACATACTAGGAAACCAAAGAATGTGCTGGACCAAGAGAATTTCTCTAAAGAATAATGAACAGATTAACTGCTCAAGACAAACAAGGGACTGATGAATAATTCAAACTCATCACAAAATTATAAAACAGTTGTGGATCATCCAGACAGGTAATGACAACACTGTGAATGTTTAATGAGATGTGTTCAATAAAGACATGACATGCCAAGGCAATTTCATACACTGTGGTAATTTAAAGTGCTTTACAGAAACGTTATTAACGCTTTAGTTTAGGGACCAATTCTCACTATTAACAAGTTGCTTATTAACATGCATATTACTGAAATATTGGCTGTTTATTAGTACTTTTTATTACTATGGTCACACTTTATTTTAAGGTTCAATTCTAGCTATTAATTAACTATTAACTTCAACTTTTGCCTCAAACTCCTAATTACTGCTTAGTAAGGAAGTCGTTACATTTAGGTATTGGGTAGGGTGCAGAATGTGTGCTTTACAAGTACTAATAAATAGCCAATATACTAGTAATATGTATGATAATAAGCAACTAGTTAATAGTGAGAATTGGTCCCTATATTAAAGTGTTACCAACTTACCATCACTACTTTGTTTTCCTGTCTCAGGAATGTAAACTGCTGGCTTGTAGTAGTATTCCAGTCTTGACATTTCTAGTTTTAGCTTTGGTGCCAAGCTTTGTCGTTTAAGCACTGTGCTGATTTAATGTAATTAAAATGTTTAGATAAAATACAAAATAATTTATGGGAAAGCACGGGGCATTTAGTAAGAGTGTCTGACCAGTAGCAAATCTTGATCGATCATAATTGATTGTGCAGCGAATCTTGAAATACTGTAATTGTTTTTGTGTCTTGTTAGCTTAAGCACATTGTGAATAGTCCATATGTTCACAGCAATAATAAATTGTCTGGTGTAACGTCAAGAGACCTCTGGATGTAACTATTTGTTTCTTACCACCAGACAGACATGAGATCAATTAAGTTTAACCTGTGCTTGCATAAATTGTGACCCTGAACCACAAAGCCAGACCACAAATCTTATGTCGCGAGGGTACATTTGTAGCAATAGCCAAAAAAACATTGCATAGGTAAAAATTATCGATTTTTCTTTTATGCCAAAAATCATTAGGATATTAAGTAAAGATCATGTTCCATGAAGATATTTTGTAAATTTCCTACCGTAAATATATCAAAACATAATTTTTGATTAGTAATATGCATTGCTAAGGACATAATTTTAACAACTTTAAAGGCGATTTTCTCAATATTTTTATATAGTACCCTCAGATTCCAGATTTTCAAATAGTTGTATCTCGGCCAAATATTATCCTATCCTAACAAACCATACATTGATGGAAAGCTTATTAATTCAGATTTCAGATGATGTGTAAATCTCAATAAAAGAATCGACACTTATGACTGGTTTTGTGGTCCAGGCTCACAATTATGTTTCTAGTCTTCGGTTGGAAGCCTGCTGCTTGACTTGGTGTGCCATGTAGAGGATACTCATACCCAAACACAGAGTTCTATGCATTAAATTAAAACATATGCTTTCTATTTATATAATCATGTTACTATTTTAAACAGTTGTCAAGATATAATTTAAACAGTGGCTGTTTCTTAAGATTTTAAATCAACTTTCAGGCATTTTGTGCGATTACATGTATTTTTCACAAGCTAAATATTCAGATATTTTCCCCAGTAGTCTGTTTTATTCAAACAATTATGAACATTTATGCATTTAGATATAGAAGAACTTTGCCTGTTGAATATTCATTCATTCTTAAAAACAAATGAACAAACAAAACATCTGGATCTCCATGTCTGCCATGCAAATCAACTGTTCCAGCTCATCTCAAGACTGGATCTCTTCTCTCCACTTTCCCTACTTGCAGATTCAATTATTAGATCTGTCAGCATCAATATTTTTACTTAGATTTTTTTTGGGGGGGATCAAACTATAACCGTGTGTGTCCCAACCAGACGTGATGCGAAGGGGTAAACAGTAACTTTTCCGTGTAATTTTTGTCTTAACCACACACGACAGCAACACGTGACAATAACCAAGTGACACGGAAGTGTCAGTACATCATAAATAGAATGAGTCAGCAGTTTACAGTCGGGGATTTGGCACGCCATGCGCAATATCCAGTGTAGACAGCATCACTATAATATCTATTGTATTTTGTTGCTTTGCACCCCGCCGTTCGTGTAGACACGATGTAAGTTAATGTCGCTTTCTGATGCTGCGTTTGAATTTTCATGTCACATTATTTGAAATAAGCATGGACCAAACATTTTTCTCTCGCGGGCCGCCTATTGAGGAACCCTGGTGTATACCATACTGAAAGCCTTGTATTCATTCTCCACATGCTTTATGCAGTATTAACATACAATGTTTAAACGATTCATTGATTATTAATTTTTTTAAGAAAATGATTTCTATTCCTGAAAACTGACATCACAAATTAAACCAATTGCAGGAAAAGCAGGAAACATCTAACCGAAAAAAAATATATATTTGTAAATTAAGTTGAAAACATGGTATACTCGTATTGAAAAACTGCATTTAAAGTGCATCTGTTACAACCTACATACCTGTGATGGTGTTAATACCACAGTCAATGACAATGGCACCATCCTTCAGCCACTCTCCGCGAACCATCTCTGGTTTACCAATCCCAGTCACCAATATGTCTGCCTTTCCCACCTACAACACAAATACAGTACAGTCCACAACAATTTTTTGTAGCACTCCCTATTAGACACGAAGTAGACAAACATCAGTAGCACCATTTAGTATTTTAAAATGTGGACAGTGTTTACATATTGAAATTTGCCCATATAAAAACACTGGATTTGAGATTTTTGATTTGCTAATATAACTTTTTGGTAACACTTTATTTTGATAGTCCACTTTAGACATTCTACTAACAGTAAGTAACTTTGCAACTACATGTCAACTAGCTTCTAACACTTTATTTTTGATGGGTCCACAACGTACAACATACCGACTAGAAGAAATTTTGCAAGTATGTGTCAACTTATTCTACTAACCCTAAACCTAACCTAACAGTCACCTCTCAGTCTCTGAGAGTTAGTAGACATGTAGTTGCAAATTAATGAGAATTTGTATATATGTTGTTGCAAAGTTACTTATAGTTAGTAGAATGTCTATCAAAATAAAATGTAACCAACCTTTTACCTTCAAGTTTACATATTTTGCAGAAAATTTGTGTAAACAATGCTTAAAAATTCTGTACCTCAGAGGCCAAGTCTACAGTTTTGGAATGACAGGTCAGTACAGTTGCATGATTCCAAAGGAGAAGGTCATGCATTGGTGCACCAACAATCTTACTGCGGCCAATTACCACAGCCCTTTTCCCTGCCAGTGACACACCTAAACACAAGACAATGGAGGAAATTCAAATTATGAAGTCACCAACTCACCATTTGTGATATAGGCTGTTTCTCAATATGTGTTCTTCAGCGATATTGCGTCCTTGTGTTCTCGCTCTACGTCATCATTAACCGTTGAAGTTCAGTTCCAATTCTCAAGAACGCAAGTACACCACCATTGTGCCCATACCGAAGAAAAATAAAATCACATGCTTGAATGACTGGAGGTCCGATGCCCTGACCCCCATCTTCAGCAAGTGTTTTGAGAAGCTCGTCAGAGACTACATCTGCTCTGTGCTGCCTGCTTCACTGGACCCACTACAATTTACATATCGCAGTAACCGTTCCACAGACGATGCTATTGCCTTCACCCTGCACACTGCTCTCTCCCACCTGGAAAATAAGAACACCTATGTGAGGATGCTGTTCGTGGATTATAGTTCAGCATTTAAAACCATAGTACCTGCCATACTGGTTGCGAAGCTCCAGAGTCTGGGACTGAACAGATCTCTGTGCAGCTGGATCCTGGACTTCCTGACAGGCAGAAGTCAGGTGGTCAGAATGGGCAACAACACCTCATCTCCCCTGGTCCTCAACACTGGTGCTCCGCAGGGCTGCGTCCTCAGCCCACTCCTGTACTCCCTGTACACACACGACTGTACAGCCACACACAGCTCCAACGTCATCGTCAAATTTGCTGATGAAACAACAGTGATAGGCCTGATCACCGACAACGATGAGACGGCCTACAGAGAGGAGGTGAGTAACCTGACTAAATGGTGTCAAGAGAACCACCTCTCACTCAACATCGACAAGACCAAGGAGCTGGTGGTGGATTTCAGGAGACAGAACAGAGTACACACACCCATCTCCATCGACAAGACACCTGTGGAGCGGGTGAGCAGCTTTAAGTTCCTCGGCGTTCACATCACCGAGGATCTCACATGGTCTGCTCACACAGATGCAGTGCTGAAGAAGGCACATCAGCGCCTCTTCTTCCTGAGATGGCTGAGGAAGTTTGGAACAAGCCCCAGCATCCTCAGATCCTTCTACACCTGCACTGTGGAGAGCATCCTGACCGGCTGCATCACCGCCTGGTTTGGAAACAGCACCGCTGGCAACCGCAAAGCTCTGCAAAGGGTCGTGCGAACTGCCCGCCACATTGTTGGAGGTGAGCTTCCCCCCCTCTAGGACATCTACACCAGGCGGTGTACAAGGAAAGCCCGGAGAATTATCAAAGACTCCAGCCACCCGTCCCACAGACAGCTCTCTCTGCTGCCCTCAGGGAGACGTCTCCGCAGCATCCGATCCCGCACTAGCCGACTGAGGGATAGCTTTTTTCCTCAGGCTATCAGGACAATGAACAGTCAGAAATAATTCACCCTACATCACACTCCCACTCACACAACATGCCATGCACTGCACTTTAACACAGTTCCACTGGACTACACGCACACACTGCACTAACACAACCTATTTGTTATCACTGGATACCATACAATGCACATATGTATAATCTGTTGCACCTTTGCACAACTATCTGTTGCACAACTAATCTGTATTGTTGCACAAATATACTGTATAACGTATAATCTGTTGCACCTTCACATATTACTATGTATAGATGTGTGCATAATGTAGAATGTGTACATACTCATACAGTGTATAATGTGTATTGATTACTAAGTATGTCTTTATAGTACACTGTGTGTACTGAGTATATGTATGTGTTTTTTTGCACATTGTCTTCTGTACAGTCTGTAAGTATAGGTACTGTCTATATGTACATTTTTTTTTTTTGCACTGTCTGGAGCACGCGCTCAAGAATTTCACTCACCAAGGCACTTGTGCTGTGGTGATGTGACAATAAAAGTGATTTGATTTGATTTACAGAGAACGCATGAAAGTGCCCGTATGTGTTCTTGATTTCGAGGATGCATCGAGTGCAGACTCAAGCCGTTAGAAATCCAAGAAGACGCTGCGGGCGGCCAGTGTACGGAAGCCTATAAGCTTAAACTCGCTCTCGCAAATACTTGACGGCTCTTGAAGTTGGAAGTAAACATTTATCGTTTTGTTTTGCTTAATTTTAATAAAGTTATAAGACCCGGAGAAAATCAGAATTTTTATTGGCATATTAAAATGAATCTTAACAGTTAAACATATAACGCTGTAAAATAAAATGATATTATTAAAGTTAATTACAATTATATTAAAGTAATATCTATAATAGTATGAAATGTTTTAAGTTATGACATTTTTTTGTAATGTTATGTTATATTTACTGTTCATTGGCCGCTGCTTATGCTGAGACTATGCGGTCAGTTAAGCAAGAATGCAGTACATCTCAATTCTCATGAGTGTGCGTTCTGTATCCTCACATCCTTCCGAGTTCGTTATTCCAAGGATGCTTGGCAAGACCGTTCTTTGCATTCTTGGAATTGAGAAACAGCCTTGGTAACAGAAATTGCTATTAGCCAATCACATGGCAGCAACTCAATGCATTTAAGCATATAGATGTGGTGAAGACTACTTGCTGAAATTCAAACCGAGCATCAGAATGGGGAATAAAGGGGATTTAAGTGACTTTGAACGTGGAATGGTTGTTGGTGCCAGATGGGCTGGTCTGAGTATTTCAAAAACTGCTGATCTACTGGGATTTTCACATACAACCATCTCTAGGGTTTACAGAGAATGGTTTGAAAAAGAGAAAATATCCAGTGAGCGGCAGTTGTGTGGACAAAAATTCCTTGTTAATGTCAGAGAATGGGCAGACTGGTTAGAGATGATAGAAATGCAACAGTAACTCAAATAATCACTCATTACAACCAAGGTATGCAGAATACCATCTCTGAATGCACAACACGGCGAACCCTGAAGCAGATGGGCTACAGCAGCAGACGACCACATTATTAAATAAATAATTTATTTAAATTTTTTAATATTGTACTGTTTACTAAAGTTTAGTTGTACTATATTTGTTTGTAGTTTATAGGGTCCTGACGGTTCCACTCAGCTGTATGTAACAGTTGTATGCTACCTTTACACCATTTTTGGAGCTTGAAATGTTTAAAACTCCATTTACTTTCACTGGACAAAAACAGCAGTATCCGTCCTTTTGTGCAGAAGAAAAAAAGAATACAAGTTTGGAATGATAATAGAATATAAAATAATTTGGTAACACTTTACTCACTATTAACTAGATGCTTATTACCATGCATATTACTAGTAGGGCTGTGACGATAACCGCATTACCGCACCACCGCGGTAAGGAGATGCCGACCGCGGTGTTGAGGACATCACCGTCATCACCACACTTTTTTGCAAGGTATTTGCAGGAGGAAGCTAGAGGTCTGCATTCCGTGGGATCCGACCAGATTTCTTGAAACGCGGGATTAAATTCCCAAATAAAACACGGTAGCGGTCGGTAACTCTGGTGTAATTTGAACGGGAGTGGGTGGTCTAATAATTTCCAGTTCCCGACGTCCTTTCAGAACAGCTTATCTGTGCTTTACTCACTCTTATAGCTCAAGCGCTGCACGCACGGACCAGTACTTTCTGTGTCATGCATTTATTGCGCAGCATGTGCATAACGGCCCTCAGACAGAACAGGCAGGCTGAGGGACAGAGCAGAATAAGGATGGCAAAGCAAAGTGTGGATGCGCTGTCCTTGAGGAACATTCAACTTGGACTGGAAAATGGTCAATTTACTGCTCAGGCAAGTCTGACTCGGGACATTCTTCTCAGGGATGTTAAATTGTTCGGTTTCATGAAAAAGTGATTTAATTTCGCAATGTCTGAGCCAACGGTTTTGTTCATATTTTGCATATAAATTAAAAAGACAGATATCACTTTTTTTCTCTCACTTTTCCTACTGTGTTGACAGCAAAAGGTTAAACAAATTTTGTATTTTGACAAGACGAATAAAATAAATAGCCTACAATAAAATACATTTTGTGCAGACTACATTTTACTTTGTTATCTCTCTCTTTCAGTAGTTGAAATTTAAATGTGAGATTCTGGAAACGAGATATATTTAGTGGGAACAGTCGGGTCAGGAAGAAAATTATTCTAAGCGGATAGCGGGTGAACAAAGAGTGAATTTATAGTGGGAGCGGATGCAGAATATAACCTCGCAGCAGCAGGACTAAAACGGATTCACTTAAACCGCCCAGTAGTTGTACAACAGCCGAACACTTGTACAGACAGGCTAGCCTGATGTTCCCTTTTTAGTTGCACTTTGAAAAACCCAAATCAGAAAAATGCCTATTTTATGTTGCACATTAAAAAGGTTGTTATTATAAATGTAGCCTAATTAATAGTTAAATAGCCTAATATATATAATAGGCTATTTAAATGCATCATTCATTCAATAGTTAAATAGACTAATATTAATGACATCCTGATTTCCTGTTACAAACGATGCGTTTCAACAAACATTTTTCAACAAGTTGCGTTTGGACAAGTGCGTTTATATTCACGGAATGTTACCCGAAAAACAATGTCTAAAGAAATAGGAATCGAAGTTTAGCACAACTCACCAGAACTAAGCATGTGGCATGTTGAGTTCGGCTTGTTGTTTCTGCAGCTTGCTCAGGTTATTATACTTTTAATAATTTATTGTACAAAGCATGGTTACAAACGATGACAAAGACTGTTCCATAATAAAAAAAAAAAAAAAACGGTATAGAAATTAATATATTTTGTTTTATTACTGTCAATATAATTTGCTGTTTTAATAGTAAAGAAGACTACTTTATAATTATTAATTTCCATGTTCATTTACAAGCTGCATGCGTTCTTGATAAATTTTTGATACTGAAACATTTTTATAGCTGAGAGTAAGTCGCTTTGGATAAAAGCGTCTGCTAAATGCATAAATGTAAAATCATTAGAGATTTTTTTTTTTTTGGGGGGGGGGGGGGTCGTGCTACTAACTATTAATAAGTAGCAAACTAGGAGTTTGAGGCAAAAGTTGTAGTTGAGTTGGTCCCCAAACTAAAGTGCGACCGAACTTATGTCAGTTGATGACACATATTGAGTGAAAAAAACAGTATAATAACTTCCCCCACACACACACACAAGCAACAGATCCATAAATGCACACAGCAATCCAGAAATACAAAATATCCACTCATGCACATAACACATCTCAGCAAATAAATTAATTATTTAGCATACATAAATGTAATTAATTATTTTAATCAATTGACAGCCCTACCCTGCCTGAAATCTTGAGGTGTTTGTCTCACCTGTTTGTTTGATGAGCTCCATACACCCATTAGGAGTACATGGGATAAAACAGTCTCCAAGATCACCACGTGCCAGTTTCCCTGCATTTATACTCGTCAATCTGAAGCAAGCAAAGAAACAGAATTTCTTTAATAATTTAAACCGGTTTCAGAGCAGAAAACTATTTGTTGAAAGTAATATAAAAAATCAGAAAACACAATTTAATAATGGCATGTTGTTTAAAAGTGAATGATTTTTTCTGTACCCATCCACATCTTTCTCTGGAGCCACACTGTTGACAATCCTTTCTGTATTAATAGTGTGGACGGAGTCAAGAGGCAGCTGGACAATGAGCCCATGAATTTTGGAGTCCTCATTGACTTCCATTACACTGCGCATAACCTACAGAATGTGTAACGGTTCATTATAAATAGCTAAATCTGAAACAGCTGTTAATAGCAAACATAAAACATGGATTAACGGTTCATGACTCCTTCAAGTTAAAATGTCCTACCTCATTTTCAGTTGCAGTCCGTGGAAGCTTCACATGTACAGCACTGATCCCGATCTAATAATCAAGACAGTGACAGTCATTAAAGGGCTCATAAGATGCTTTAATTTCATGCTCATAAGATGCTCATAAGATATTAATTTGTAATGTTCCTTGAGGACAAATTGCATTTATAATGTTTGTAAGATTTTCACATTAAAAGCAGTTCTCTGCCCTGTTTTTCCACTCTCTGGATTTAATACTCTGTTTAAAGGAATGAGAGTCAATGTACATTTTAATGTAAATGACTGGGAACTTTGTGTGTATGAATTAAGTATTATAATTAAGCACAGACATCTACACACTAAAGTATCTGAATCACTGTGCTGAATGTGGTTTTACCTCAGCAGCTGCTTTTAGCTTCATGCTGATGTACAAGTTTGAGTCCTCTCTGTCTCCCACCTAGAACAAAGCAAGCATCAACATTCAAGCTATGTTTAAAAATTTCACAAAGATTAACGTGTACAAGAACTATAAAAGACCAATAGGTAACATTTAACATCAAGATCCCATTAGTTAACCTTAGTTACTGCATTAACATTAACAATGAACAATAGCTACATTTGAGACAGAAGTTATCAATCTTTCGTAAAAACAAATACAACTCTTAATGCTAGCTCAAGTTCATTTAATAACAAAGTTGCAACTTTTGATTATAACAACTTGTTATTAAATATTGAAATTACCTAAGATTAAAGAATGTTTACAATAATTTTTCATTGGGAGTTTGTGTAACCAAACATCGCTCAGATCACACTCACATTAAATTCCTCCAGTAGACCTCATTTTTTTATGTTTATAATGAAATTCTTGAATAAATGTCTCAATTAAAGCAGTAGTCCGATAAGTAACGGTTATGTTTCAGGGTGACGTTCAGCTTGTATAATTTAAATGTATTAAATAAAAATTATTAATTTAACTTGTTTTTGAAGCCACTTGGCAAACCTTCCTAAAAAAATGTATAACTGAAAAAGTATACTTTTCCATGAAAACAGCTTCAGTTATTGTGCAACAGAACATTCAAAACACGCATACAAGATGAAATGCACATTGAATTTCACAAAATACACCTTGTTTATCAGGCCCATGAAAGCACACATAAGATGAAATGCACTTAACAAAAAATTATTTTGTGGCTTTAATAAAACACTTTCTAAAATTAAAATAGACCTAAACTGCGGGGAAATGCGGTTTATTCAAATGTCTGTCAATCTTCACAGGATTTTAGAATTTGCTTTTAGAAACATTAGCTTAGACAAACTATTGCTTAGTCTATTCCACAGATTCTCGAACTAGCAAATTACCAAAGGGCATTTCGGGTAGAGCGAGCGGCGCTGAGCGTATTGAGCGAGTGGAATCTTCAGAAAGGCGCTCTCCGCTCTGAAGGAAAATGACCTCTACGCTCCCACTCCACTCCGCTCACATGCTCTGCTACATGACTTTGAACCAATGCTTTTCTCTCTCTCACGTCTATACTTTAGGCCGCATGCTGTGGAGAGCTAAACAATCAGAGCTCAAAGTGCTGCTATAATCAATGAGAATTTTTTTAAACCCACACGTTCATCGTTTTCACTCGAGTACTCGATCACCTTTGCACATCCCTAGAAAACAGTGAATTTAAGTGAACTTAAAAGAGCTGAGAAATAAAACGAGAGAATCATTCTTGTTCTTGACTGAATAACTTTTGCTGCTTTAACAATGATTAATCTATATTTAATTTATATATGCTATTTTACATTTAGATATTTTACATTTCATTATTCTTATACTTTTGTACAAATACAAACCTAGAAATCTAAGCCTTGCATAACCAAAGCATAATTTAATTTGTATCTTTATTTTATTTATTGTGTGCTATTGCTTGTAATTTGTTCTTATCTACTGACTGTTCAAATGGAACTGAGAATTGTAAAAATGTAAGTGCCATCTAAAATGTTGGGGTCATATAAGCATTATTTATTAGAATATAAGATAATATGGGTCAAAAACAATGATAACAACAACCATTTTATTTTTTTGTGGCAGGGAAAGTGCAAATTTGAACCACTGGCCTGACTGGGCCAGTAGAAAAAATCCTTAGCATTGAGCCCTGATTTGTCATGAAATGACAATAGCAGTCAACAATGAAATGAAATGCAGAGGCAAAACTAGAATTCAAGCTTGTTCTCAGTTCAAGGAGACCAGCCTAGCAAACACCGTACAGTCCGCTAACGTAAGTATTATGTTATTTCATTCGGAACGGTTTCTTCCCTCAAGCAATCCATCTCATGAACACTTGACAATAATTATGGTACACACTATTTATACACTTCTTTATCTAACACACATACTTAGTAGGGATGCACCGAATGTTTGACAATGACGTTACGTGATCAAATAGAGGTGAGCACTAATGCAGCAAACACGTTTGCAGTGTGGAAGCATTTAAAACTGTCAGAGAGAGAGACGCAGACATCATTACAAGCACAATACACCGACAGTGAGAGACTGCTTAGTGCTGCTTCTCATGTCTCCGATGAGAAGAGGAAGGGGTGGTTGTTGCTGGTTACTGTGATGATTGAAATCGCTAAATGGATTAACAAATAAACTACAGAATGTTATGTTTTCTAAAACACGCACGAATGGCATGTATTCAAACAGCGCTGCACGAGCTCGCGGCGCCAGGGTTCAAAGTCCAAAGAGCGAGGAAATTCTGCGCTGAAACACTTACTCATCATTTGCTCATTTTTAATATCTTTTTTTAAAGGCGTGTGACAATGTGATACGTGTGACAAACATCTTCCCAAATTCGTAATGAGATATATCTGAGAAATATCTGCATGCTGTGATCAACAAACATAAGCACTGAGGTCTTCCAAAATAAAAGCTCCATCAACATTCATAAATGTTAGTATTGTAATTTTACTCTTGTTCTGTAAAATAAAATAAAAAGTAAGACAATAATAATAATGATATAAATAATTACCCTACAACAGCTGTATTAATACATTTACTATAACATTCACCAATAGTGTTCAAATTGGGATCTGTAATATTTTCTAATGTTTTAAAAGAAGTCTCTTCTGCTCAGCAAGGCTGCATTTATTTGAACAGAAAAAAAATACAAGCCTGATTCAAGAAGGGGGGTCTCAAAAATGGCCAAAAAATATTATTTTACTAACTTATTAATTTTAAGTTCAATTGTGCTTTGTTGGTATAATGTCTGATAGGATGTATACAAATGTTCAGTGTTAATTATAATTTTTTTTTAAAGCAGGACAAAAGAGTAAAATGCTGATTTTGGCTATTTAATTTATGCAATAGTGAAAAAAATTGCAAAATAGGCCCACATGGGGGAGAAAACTTTTGAGAAAAACGTATTCGGCGGTCGGTTCGGTATTCAGTGTTTCATTTTGTTCGGCTTCGGCCAAGAATTTTCATTTCGGTGCATCCCTAATACTTAGTCTACACTTCAACTGCACATAATATATTTGTACATACAAAACTGTCCATTGTTATATACCTGTACATACTATTGTATGTTTGTATATTGTTATTCCTTATTTACTTTAGGGATGGGTCACGGTTTTCGAATATTTGAATATTCTATTTAATTATAGAATATCGATTAAGTTGTGCGATTATTTTCTAAAGGTGTACCAGGGCTTGACAATAAAGACTGTCCGATGGCGTGAAGGACGCTCGGATTTGTCACTTGCCAGATCGGGCCACTGCATGTGGTCACTAAATTGTATCATTTGCGTGCGTTTTTAAGCCTTGTTTGTTTAAAAATGTAAGCGATTAAAAAGCATTTGGGCGCGAAAGACAACTCCTTTCAGTAGGCCTACATGAGCGTTGTGTTCTGTTCTGTGTGAACAGCGCGAGCACAGACAGCCGCGTCTCCGCGCGAGCCGCCTGAATGGGCAAATACATGAAGTATGTCAAACTACCTCTCTTGGCAAGTAACTTTAGCAATAATTCATCTATATTGAATTTATATACTGGAGTACAGATGCACAGATCAACAGGATATTTGTTTGTTTTATTTTAGAGCATCTTCTGTTCCGTGCTTGCACAAAAACTGCACTGTCGGCATTCGGGCGCGGCACACATAGTGTGAGCGATAACCACGCCGGAGAACGAACTTCTAATACGTGCATTCTGATTGCGTGAACAATAGACCTGTTAAGCAATATATTGTGAGAGGGCCGTTTGTTCAAAACTCAACTCAAAATAATAAACCACAAAGTTAACAAAACGATGCACTCCACAGAGTGCTTCTCTGCCGCCGTCACGTCCTGTTTCCCATTAATGAAGCCGTGACGAGCTCCCTGCCTTCAAATTATTCGTTTTTTGCTGAAATAATAACGTAATATCCCACTGGTTGATATATTATATTTATATGCAAAATAGGTTGGATGCCACACTTATTATTAATATTTTTTTGGCAGAGTATACAGGTGTAATTTTAACTTCAGGCAATGTAACATGCTTTTACGATCGTAATTTTGACTTTATTCTTAAAATATTATGACGTTAATCTTATTTATTTAGTTATTTATTTGAGAAGGATAAACCGATCAAACTTGCGCTGGCCACTTGGTATTTAAAAAAACGAAAACTTGAATTTAACAAAAATAAAATGTTCCAATCATATTTCTAAATTAAATTAATAAAGAAAGGAAACTAAATAATGACCAATTTGCTATTAAAAAACAAAACTGAACTATTGGAGAGAGAGACACGGGCTCAGACTCCGGCGGATAATTCTGAGAAGCTGCAGGGCTCTATATTCGTTCCCTTGTTTCAATTCAAAGTTCACAGAACTAATTGTGAACAACACTCCAGTCTTCTTCCCGAGCATGTGAACATGTTCATTTAATATATTTATATATATATATATGAAATAGGTTATTGTTATGAAGACAGACGTTAAAATTAATGTTCACATAATAAGTGCCGTCATTCGGGCTGTTCAATGTTTTAGCGCCTAATATGTTTTAAGAATGATATTCTGTTTAACGCGTAATATGTTTTATGCCTAATATGTTTTAAGAATGATATTCTGTTTAGCGCGCAATATGTTTTACGCCTAATATTCATTGATGCATTAATCAGATTTAAGATTTTCTTTTTAATAATATGAATGTTCATGCTCATTTTTAAAATAGAAATGTCCTAGCCTTATGAGCAGTTGATAATCGACGGACTGTTCTGTTAATAAATGCCGTCCTTCGGTTATGTTATATTAATATGTTTCAGCACTCATACTTTACAACCATTACTTTTCTTGGGTTAAGATAGACTATTCTCTAATTAAGTAAACAGTTTGTTATCAGACAGATTGAAAGCCTGGATGGTCTCTCTCCCCCTCTCTCTGTGTGTGTGTGTGTGTGTGCGTGCGTGCGTGGGTGGGCGGGTGCATGTTCATGCTCATTTTTAAAATAGAAATGTCCTAGCCTTATGAGCAGTTGATAATCAACGGACTGTTCTGTTAATAACAGTAACGCCGGCTTCACACTGCAAGCGTAAGCAGGGCGTAAGCAGCGCAGAAGCGGTGCGTATGCAGAGCAGGAGCAGCGCGCGCCCATTGCCCTTTCACACCGGTAGCGTTTGTAGCGCGCGGCTGAACAGCGTCTTCTGTACAGAATGGGCAAATTCGAATCTAATTTTAAATACAATTGGTCTTGATTTATTAGAATAGTTCATATTACTGTATTTGTTTTATTTACACTGTACATGTGCATCTGTGTTTATGTGCAGTACGTATTGTAGATAGAAGAAAGGCAATTGCGCTGTATTTGTTACTACGGAGATTACGAAGAAGGATACGACGTAGATTTTGGGTGCACCCAGGCAACGGAACAGCGAAAAAACAATAACTGACCATAGCAGAAATGTTATAGTTATTTTATAAATTGTGTTTATATTGAATATGGTCAATATTTTAAAGGTTTGTACTTGTAACCAGAAGTTTCTTTTTGTACATATACTGTTAGCTGCTGTTCTTTATGTTTGTTTGTTATTTATTGTTATTTACAGATTGTAAAAAGTTGTACTGATTGGACAGATTGTACTTTTTGTCTTTAAAAAAAAAAAACATAAAAAATGACGTACCATCTGCCAACGCAAAATGACTAGTCCTTTGTAAAAAAAAACACATTAATTATAGGAGAATGACATGCCTTTGAAGTTTTGGTCAAAAGATTACATCTACAATGTTGACATATTTTGCATCTTTATTCAACATTTATTAGCAAACCTCTTCATAATGCCTGCTGACGAACGCTAATTTAATAATGAAGCAATATCTGATAAACATACTCATAAACAGCAGATTTACAAGCAATCTCCATGCTAACATCTTCAACATGCATCGTAAATGTCTTTATTAACACTATGTGTAAACGTTTTATTAGGGATATTAGCAAACACACGAAAAACACACTTTCAAACAAGTCACCCACATCATAGACTTATTTGGTGTAGCTACATGTGTAATATTTATGTGACGTATTTGAATATGTATTTATTCGTTTGTCACTTCGTGTATTATCAAATGATCAATCCACTGCATCCCATGCCTTTTCTTTGGCTTGTAAGTCCTTATACATTTAATTTTTTGGGTCATAAATAACTTTTAGTTTTTCCACTTCTATGATGAGAGGAGTGTCGTCCATTAGGTCATCTTCCAGGTGTACTCTGAAGACCCCCGTCTGGCTACACCGGGCGCTGTCACGTGCGTTTGTTGATGATGCCTGTTGTCAGCATGACATCTGCTTCTATGCCAACATATAGGCCTATAAACTACACAATATATATTACAACTTGCTACGAAATTGTTGAACTTCATGGTAACTGTTTAAAATACATTACATCCCATTTACAAACTTTAAATATGTTTTTTTTTTTTGTGTCGATCATAAATAATGTCCTGTCACTTTAATTGAGCGTAAGCAGCGCAGCAAAAATAGACTCGGCGCCGAAACGATCGCGGCACTGCCGCTCCTGCTCTGCTCCTGCTACGCGCTGCCGCGCCGCCCCTGCGTGCTGTGTGAACGCTCTCATCCGTTAACATGGACGCCGAAAAAAATACGCGCTGCTTACGCGCTGCTTACGCTTGCAGTGTGAAGCCAGCGTAAGGGGTGCGATTTTCGAATAGTAATCGAATAATACCCAGCGATTATCGAATATTACTTTTGCTTAAAATGCCCATCCCTAATTTACTTGTTCTTTTTAATTCTTCTTTTTTATTATGTGTTTTTTGTTCTGTCACGGTCATTCTGTTGCACTGCGGTAGCTTCTGTCATGAAAAACAAATTCCTCGTATGTGTAAACATATCTGGCTATAAAGCTCATTCTGATTCTGGTTCTAATGTTCCCAAAACATTGCAGGGAGGTTATTTGTATTGTTAAGGCAATACAAATAAAATGAACTGTCCCATTTGCATACAGCAATGAATGTCATAAGTGTAAAATAGAACACCTACCATAATGTTCATCAGTATTTCAGAAATGAATAACTGTCATTCATAGACGGGTTACCACTAACCTGTAACACCACAAGGCCTGGTTTGCAATTGGGATGAGTCATTCTCATGCCTTCCACCTCTTCCTTCAGTCTCCCTCTTACCTGACTGGAGAAACACAAGGATTCAAAATGAGTTGTGCAAGTCATGGTGCAGAATTAACAGGCTACCCTCTTACTAATGCATGCATAATCTAACAAGCTCTTTTTCTCTCAAATCTTTAACAATGCGTTTTATATTAATTGATAATAGGGATGTGTCAGACTAGACAACTAAATAATACAGCTGCTGATAGTCGTATTTTGAATAATCACATATACAAACATTTTAGTAAAGTCACAGTATACCACCCCTAACTTTCAACGGGGGATATTATCTTCCTTAAAGAAATTTGAAGAATGACATGCATATGAAAAAAAAAAAGTAACAATGTGGTACACTGGAGAGTAGGGATGGGTCGGTACGCGTACCGGTACCGTTCGGTTCTCGGACAAATTCCAAATGGAAGTGATCATCCCTATCCCTTTGAAGTGGGACTTTGCAGTGAGCAGGGCACGTGTGTGTCATTATGTAGTCGCTTGAAATGCACTTGGAGAAGGGAGCGATGTAATTTCCTCATTATCATCAGCTGGCATGTTCCCGTGACACACGCAGCACCGTCGCTGATGGACATCCAAAAAAAATAACAATTTTATATTTTAACAAGTTTTATAAATATTAGTTTTTATAGATTATCATACTTTAAAAAAACGTTTTAACAATGTATGTTTATTTACAACAGTTATGCTAACAACAATAAAAAGGCATTAATGACATTAAAACGGCGAAACTGCTGACGGACACCGTGCTGCCTGCGTTGTCACGGGAACATGCCAGCTGATGATAATGAGGAAATTACATCGCTCCCTTCGCCAAGTGCATTTCAAACGACTACATAATGACACACACGTGCCCTGCTCACTGCAAAGTCCCCACTCCAAAGGGATAGGGATGATCACTTCCATTTGGAATTTGTCCGAGAACCGAACGGTACCGGTACGCGTAACGACCCATAACCTACTGGAGAGGCAACTGCAACCCCGCCACCACCCCACACACTTGATTTTGCAGGTGGTAGCCAGAGACAGTTGCTCTCTCCATATACTGCCCTTGCTTTTATTTGTCTTTAATTATGTGTTTTGTTAGGGTCCTTCTTACTAATTGTACCATGAGGTAGTACCTACTACAACCCAATCAGGTTGCACAGGTAGTCCAGTTCCTCCATGTCATCGCAAGGAGGTTTGGTGTGTTTAAGTATATGGTGCGAGATAACAGTAGACGAGCTGTTAAACAAGAAGAGCTGAACATAGAGGTAGAAGGGCAACAACCCAACAGCAGGACCCGTATTCACTCCTTTGTGCAAGGAAGAACAGCAGGAGCATTACCAGAGCCCTCCAAAATGACTGAGCAGGCTACTAGTATGCATGTTTCTGACCAAACTGTTAGAAACAGATTCCATGAGGGTGGCATAAGGGTCCAACATCCTATTGTTCAGAGGTGTCCAACCTTTTTTCATTCGAGAGCTACTTTTTAAAATTGAAAGCAGACTAGAGCTACCCATTTTATACAATACATAAATATCTGTAGTATCAATCCACACTGTTATACATGGTATAACATCGTGTACTGTTGAAATAAAGTTTTGACCAAAAAAAGAAAAAATTGGAAATTTACATTGTCATTTAGCAGATGCTTTTATCCAAAACAACTTACAAATAAGGACAATAGAAGCAATCAAATCTCTAATTTCAGCCTTTAAAGCATTATTTTAATGAAAGGATGAGTCAAGATGATAAATTATATTTTATCTGCTGTAGGCCTCTCTGTCACCAACAAATATTTTGGTAATCAAGTAATCTGTTGATTATTTTGACGATTAATAGAGTAATCGGATAATTATAATTAATTGTTGGTGGTAATAAAATAGACCTAAGCTAGCAATAGCTTTTAAAATTATTTAAATTACAAAGTATTGAGGCAATAGGCCCAATACTTAGTTCAAATAATGTATTAAAAGCAAGTAATCAGAGTTTTATTGAACAAAACCATTAAAATACATACTGTATTACAAACAAAGAGCTAACATATATTACGCATTATATCAAATGCCTGCAGCCTGACGGCTGTTTTTACAGTTTACTGCGCGATCTAATCCTCGTTTAATATTGACTAAACAACATTTAATTTAAATGCCCACCTAAATAATATTTGGCAATGCTGAGGAAACAGAAGCTGCATCTGAAGTGGTATTAGATGTATTTACACTACAACATTTCAAATGAATAAATAATTTTATAAGATTAATGTTTTACATATTTTTTTAAACATACAAATAAATGTTGAAAAAAATGCAATGATACTTTTATCATAGACTCACTCGATTTGTGAATTTGTGGATTCATTCTGTAATGAAACACCACTGTGTGTTGCTCGGAGACACACAACAGTTCTGCTGTGGCTTTGGACGCAACTATTTTTCTCAGCGAAATTGAGCAAAAACAGTCAATATTTGGTCTAAAATCTAAGTCACTTAATTTGAACCTCTTGTTTATTGAAATACTATTGTATAAAATTAGTGTCAAAATTGCAATCGGGCTGATATTGTTATTCGGGGCAACATCATGGCCGTCTAATGTTGCTTACCTAAATCATATTTTGTAAATCTCTTTTCTGCAGTATGCATCTATACATTTCTGTGAGTTACTTTGTGTGTGCTGTCTCTCTCACACACTCACTCTGGCTGTGCAAGCCTCATCTGGCATGACAAATACATTATCAGTCACCGTTTACACTAAATAATATTAAAATTAGAGTCATTCTCACGCGAAACAGCGTGTTTACACGCGACTGTGAGCGTGTGCAAGGCTGTGACGTCTCTGCCGCTGGCAATAAAAGGATCGGCTCGGAATGGGCAAGATGTGACCATGCTAAAAATAAGCCGATTCCGATCACTGGCCGGCCGTCAATCGGTGCATCTCTAGTTATTAACTTGTTTTTTTCAAATTGCGATGATCAAATGCCGGTTTAATGATAATTAGAATACTAAATGGTAGGGGTCGACCGATTATCGGCGCCGATATTAAGCATTTTTACGATGATCGATATCGGCCTTTCAAAACAGATTTGCCGATAATGTTTTTGTTATAATTTTTTTTTATTATGCAAACAAACATACTAGTTACAGGTGACATTATTTATTGTGAATAAATAATACAGGTGAAATTATTAAATTTTTAAATGCACTATTTGGCGCCGATGCAGCCTGTCTGAGCTCAACACTCTGTGGCCTAGAGCAATCTCCGCCCACCGCTCATCTGATATGTAGGGAGTCACGAGTCCGACCAATCAACGCAGAAAACTGAAGCCAGTCTCACACCGAAAGCACTTGCTAACTGAAGCTGCGTCAGTGATCACGCATCAGTTGTCTCTCAAAGGTAAGGCAGCAGCAGACGTTGCAATAAATCACAATCCACTACACTGAAGTTGCAAAACACCTCAATATAACCTATGATGTCCGCGATGCGGAAAATGCGGGCGGAATCGCGGAATGCAATCATATAATGGAATTTATCGTATAACGCGGAATGTCATGGAATTTGTCGAAGTTTGGATGAATTAATCAAAAGTAGGTCAGTACACTTAAATCGACTCGCGCTATGGACTAGTATCTATAAATATTAAGCCGCAAAAACACTTTAAATATGAATCCTGCATGTTCTGCATCTCTGTTAATGAATGACACAGACGTGCGGTTTCATTTACTGCACACATACATGCTGAAGAGCGTGTGATGCTCGCTGTGTTTTCAGCATCTGCCGTCTCACTAAATGAGGACAAATACATGAACAACATCCCCAGAACTGCTCGGAGAGTCACTCCATGAGCATTTGACCGTTTCATTTGAGTAAAACGATCGTCATATCATATATACATAGGCTACAGAAACTTAAAAGGTCCTCATGGCAACCTGTCAAACTATAAGTTCGGTTTAGCCGAATATATTACTGTGGTGCAGTAGAATATACGTAATACAACTACAACAATTATTACAAATTTTGTTGAGAATAATCACACAATACGCTATTTCTTCCATGTTTTAAATTTAATAGTAAACTCATTTGTTTGCCAAAAATAAAGTCCAACTCTCATTTGATTAAAAGATAAACTAAATTAATGTTTTATGCCTTCATTTGCACTGTACTGTAAATTAAAACCAACGGAAATGTTGTTGTTATTAACAGTTTTCAGAATTAAAGACATGTTTAAAAGCATTTAAAGAACGTTTTTTGTCAGAGCTCTTGTTATTATTAATTTTGGCATTCATTTTCATTTTTACACCAGACACATATATCGGTTATCGGTCTACTTGATCTGTAATAATCGGTATCGGCCCTGAAAAACACATATCGGTCGACCCCTACTAAATGGGATCATTAAAATAACCTAACGGCCAATGTCAAAACAAAACAAACTTATTTGCATTGGAGGGAGTGGGACCTGTCTATATTATCTCACTCTGATTGGATGAAAGAGCTACTAGTAGCTTGCGAGCGAAGTGATGGAGACCCCTGCTATACAGCTCTGGCAGTCACATGAACCATTCTGTTTACACCACCATGCTGGCAGGCAAGAACAGCCGGGAGAGAATATGAAATGAATGGCGCCAACATCTCCAACATTAGAGTGACCGAAGCATTGGTATCGACAGTTGTAGAACAATAATTTAAAACCAGACTATTTAGACCTTACAAATCTTACACCATTTTAACATGGTGGAGAGCTTCTGTGTGCCAGGATGCCAGAACATGCAGGGGAAAGCTAGGGTTGCCAACCGCCCGTATTAGCCGGGACGTCCCGTATATTGGCGATCAAAGTCAACGCGTGTTCCTGCAGAAAATGACTTACCTGTTGGTTAACACCGAGTTTGTGTTTTTATTCATCTTTATCATTATTTTAATAGAGATTTAAACTATATTCACTATTCACAGTGCTTAACAAATTTATGTAAGGTTTTTAACAAATGATGTAAGGATTGTGCCACTGCTGCTCTAAACTAACAGCATTAGTGATTATTACCGAAGTCATTTTTTTTAGCTTTCTGTATTGGTTAGTCCTCCAATATGCGTAAGCTCTTTTGTAACAATAGTAGGCTATTTCTAATGCTATAATATAATTATTGCTGTTATCTATGAAAGAAAGGCAGAGCACTTCATGGTGGGTTTTTTTTCAGATACCCAATAACAGTCAAAAAGTACATAATGGCAGCAAGAATGCAAGCTGTTGCAAGGCATAGGAGGCTATTTTTGTTATAGTGGGAATTAATACTATTTGGTTGTTTCAGTTTGTTATTTGCCCAATAAATGACAATAACATTTTTAGATTTAAACAATTTTTCGACAGATTCCTAGAATATTTGTGCTTTCTCTTTATTATGATAGGTGGTCTAATAAATTATTACATTTTGTTTGAAAGACATTGGACAGAATGTGGAGTAGTGTGTTTTTATCCGATTGCTCGATTAATCGAAAGAATAAGCGGCCAACTAATCGATTATCAAAATAATCGTTAGTTGCAGCCCTACCCGTACGTGACCTCCCTTGGCCTGTTTCTCGCACCCACACGCAGTATTCGTTAAGTAAATCGGAAAGTCCTGAACATAACTGTTTAACCAAATTTTGTCATAAGTTAAATATATTAAGTTCCTACAATATATAAATACATTGTGGAAAATTTATTTCCTCTAAAGCTGCTTTGCAACGATTGAATCGTACATACCCGGAAATACCAGAACAGGTATTTTTTCTTTACTTTAAGTCATTTAGCAGACGCTTTTATCCAAAGCGAATTACAAATAAGAAAAAGTAACTAAAATTAAAAGTTAAAACTATAAATATTATATATACACATTTAAGAAGATAAAGAAATTAAATAAAAATGACAAATGCTTACAACAACATTTCAAAACTATACATTTAAATGAAAACAAAAAATAAAGCTAAAAACAAGTCAAAGTATTAAATCAAGAAAAGGTTTGAATATAATAATGATTCTAACATAACACTAGAGGCCTAAGTATACTTATTTTTTAAATAGTAAGAATTGGTTATAAAAAATGTAAATACATATATATACACACACCCACACACACACACACATATATATAGTGCTCAGCGTAAATGAGTACACCCCCTTTGAAAAGTAACATTTTAAACAATATCTCGAACAAAAACATTTTCCAAAATGTTGACAAGACTAAGTTTTATATAACATCTGTTTAACTTATAACATGAAAGTAAGGTTAATAATATAACTTAGAGAACAAAATTTTCAGTTTTACTCAAATTAGGGTGATGCAAAAATGAGTACACCCCACTGAGTCTCTGGAGCAAAGCTAAATTTTAGACTACAAATGTCTAATTTAACAAGAATTCAACCACAGGTGAGTCTAATTATTCATTACACAGGTGACAGTTGACTATAAAAGGGTGTTACTTAAAGAAAACCCCTTCCCATTTCATGCTGTCAGCAATGGCACCACATGGAAGAGAAATGTCACAAGACCTGATAAAGAAAATAATTTCTTTACACAAGAAAGGTGAAGGCTACAAGAAGATCAGCAAAGCTTTACTTATCAGTCAGAATACTGTAGCAAAAGTGGAACAAACATTTTAAAAAGATGGAACTGCAACCATCTCACAGAGACGTCCAGGTCATCCACGGAAGTTAACACCTCGTCAGGAGCGTCTTCTGATGAGAAGGGTTGAAGAAAATCGACATGCAAGTTCACTGCAGTTATCTAAAGAAGTAGAAAGCCAAACTGGGGTGACTATTTCCCGTGACACAATACGGCGTACATTGCAGAGGAATGGCATGCATGGGTGCCGTCCACGAAAGAAGCCTCTCCTAAAGCCCAGGCACAAAAAAGGCCGCCTAGAGTTTGCCAGGGCCCATGCTGACAAAGATGAAGACTACTAGGACTCTATACTCTGGAGTGAGGAGACCAAGATAAATGTTTTTGGAACTGATGGCTTCAAAACTGTATGGCGTCGCAAAGGTGAGGAATACAAAGAAAAATGTATGGTGCCTACAGTGAAACATCGTGGTGGCAGTGTCCTTATGTGGGGCTGCATGAGTGCTGCTGGTGTCGGGGAGCTGCATTTCATTGATGGTATCATGAATTCACAAATGTACTGCTCTATACTGAAAGAGAAGATGCTACCATCACTCCGTGCCCTTGGTCGTCGTGCACTTTTCCAACATGACAATGATCCTAAACACACATCTAAGGCCACTGTTGGATTTCTGAAGAAGAACAGGGTGAAAGTGATTCAGTGGCCAAGTATGTCTCCTGATCTGAACCCAATCGAACACCTATGGGGAATTCTGAAGAGACAAGTTGAGCATCACTCTCCATCCAGCATCCAATCTCTAAAAGAGGTCATTCTTGAAGAATGGAAAAAGATAGATCTGGCAAAATGTCGCCAACTTGTTCATTCCATGCCTAGAAGACTTGGTGCTGTCATTAAAAATCATGGAGGCCATACAAAGTACTAGATTTAGTAGTTTTTGTTGTGGGGTGTACTCATTTGTGCATCCCCCTAATTTGAGTAAAACTTAACATTTTGTTCTCCAAGTTATATTATTAACCTTAATTTCATGTTATAAGTTAAACAGATGTTATATAAAACTTAGTCTTGTCAACATTTTGGAAAATGTTTTTGTGTTCATTGAGATATTGTTTAAAATGTTACTTTTCAAAGGGGTGTACTCATTTATGCTGAGCACTGTGTATATATATATAATGTTTAGTGAAACTATTTGGTAGTCTGAGGTGGGATGGGGTGCCGGATTTTTTTATAGGTTTAAGGGGGGCGCGACCAAAGAAGTTTGAGAACCACTGCACTAGAGCATCCTTTCATTCAGATACATTTACATTTATGCATTTAGCAGACACTTTTATCCAAAGCGACTTACAGTACATTCAGGCTATACATTTTTTTGTCAGTACATGTGTTCCCTGGGAATCAAACCCACAACCTTTGTGCTGCTAACGCAATGCTCTAAACACTGAGCCACAGGAACATAGGAAGGTCTGATAAGAATCAGTGTAGAGGGGCCAAGTCTGGAAGATGTTGATGCTAGAGAGAGTGTGGCCAGCTGGTTTAGCCAAGGCCAAAGATCAAGAAGGCCAAACTACAGAAGTTGGCCATCCGAGGGGCATGTGACTGCAATGAAGGATAGTCCATAAGACATTGAGCCAGGAGATGTTCAGTTTGATGCCCTTAAAACATTTAATTTAGATTTTATTTTTATTTAATTTATCTTGAGATGTTTTAAGTGTAAATCTCAGCGAAGCACTTTAAGCACCAAAACTTTTTCAGTAAGTTACCTTTCATGTAGAATTGTGCTTCAAATAAAAAACGTTATGTTGACCAGATTGTTAGTTAATTGTTTACTAGTCAATATTGTCTATATGAAAATTTAGGTGCACCTAACTTTTGTGCTGGTGCACCGAAGAAAAAAGTTAGGCGCACCAGTGCAACAAGTTAGTCTAGAGCCCTGTCATATTTTGTCTAATTCTTTAATTTAATCAAAAGACATATAATAAGACAACATTATAGGGCTGTTACAATATAATGCAGAGCTGATTAAAAAAAGCCGCATCTGAAATTATGTATTTAAACAGATTGTTTATGCAGCTCAGAGGTGGCAATTTACACTGCAACTAGATAAATTATCATATGAGATTAATGAAATGAAGCAAGTGACTGCCTTTATGAATGAGTTACTGAATCATTCACTCAAAATCTGATATATTGAGTAAAGACTAAGAGTAAAGACCCACAAAGATTGTGCTTTGTTTGGAACTAGTTTCTAACGCCAAACTTCATATAGCACACCCTAAGTGAGTAGCACTGTCACCTCACAAGAAAAAGGGCCATGGCTCAGTACTTTCTGTGTGGAGTTCTCCACATGTTAGCATGGGTGCTCAGGTTTTTGTCCTACAGCTCAAAAACGTGCAGCTCAGGTGAAATGAAAACACTAAAGCCTTGTTCAGACTGTCAGACCAAATCCCATTATTTGTTTATCCAAAAGGAATCCAATTTAAATAATTGACTGTCCATACCTTGTATCGCAGCTGTTCTGATTTTCGATACAGATGTTGTCTCTGGTGGCGCTGCTGAGTTCAGACACCTGTGAATTAGCTCCGCTCAGAATTGTGCTTTTATGTGTTTTTTTGCCTATTTTTACTTCTCTTTTTACATGTGTAACGTCTGCAATGATTATGTACGACAAAAGAACACTTTTGGACATTGGACAGCGCTACACTAACCTGATCCAGGACACTTTATCCACGGATCCAGCGTGGCCATTGGAGATACTTCGGAGCACCGAAGTTAACAAAGGCCGCTAACAAATAAGGCCGTTAACAAATAATACCAGGAGGCGAAAGAAACAGCGGGAAACGTGCTGGAATTCGTAACAGACTGAGGGTAAGGGCTCACAGTCCTCCTCTACCGAGTACTCTGCTCGCTAATGTCCAATCCTTGGAGAATAAGATGGACGATCTTAAAGCCAGGATAAGTTTCCAACGGGACATAAGGGACTGTAACATCCTTTGTTTGACCGAGACATGGCTCACGCCGACGGTCCCGGACACAGCTGTAACGCCGTCTGATAACTTTTCTGTTTTACGGATGGACAGAACAGCTGAGGCCGGAAAAACCAAAGGTGGTGGAGTGTGTTTCTTTATTAACAAGAAATGGTGTGACCCCAGAAATATCTCCATTCTGTCGTGGTCCTGCTCGCCTCATCTAGAACATCTCTCCATTATCTGCCGCCCATTCTATCTGCCCCGGGAATTTTCATCAATCGTCGTTACTGCTGTTTACATACCACAGCAGAAATTCAGGGTCTCACCAGCAATACTGAAAACTTTCTATTCAGGGGCCATAGAAAGCGTACTGACTCAGTGCATCTCAGTGTGGTATAGTAACGCCACAAACCAGGACTGCAAAGCTCTACAGAGAGTCGTGCGCTTAGCTGAGCGCATCTCAGGGTCTACTCTCCCCACTCTGCAGGACATCTACTTCAAATGCTGCAAAAGCAGAGCTGCTAAAATAATCAAAGACTCAACTCACCCCGGTAACCATCTCTTCATTTTACTGCCATCTGGCAAGCGCTTCAGGAGCATGATGGCAAAAACTGAGAGACTGAGGAGGAGCTTCTTCCCCCAGGCCATCAGGCTCCTTAACACAAACTCAGTTTCATAATCATCTACAAGACTCATTATTAACTGTAAAACATTCATATTCTCATCATCCATATTGCTGCTATGTGTACATAACTGGTACAACCCGTTTGCACATCCCCCTCATCCCTCTTGTTCATATTACTATTTATTAAGTCCCAATATACTGTTTTTGCACATCTTATTTGTTTTGCACTTTTTATTCTATTGCACATTTTACTCTTTATTTCTCTTTTTTACACCTTGAAAAACCTTGTCTTACAACATGTTGCAGTTACACTGGATTATTAAATTTTATGAGGCAGCGGAAGAAATAAAGAAACGGGGAATGCACAGATTAATTCCATGCTGTCTATGCTAGTCTCAAAACTCAAAGTGGTATGTACCCAAGCAGTATATTATAATTTTCTGCTTGACTTACGCTTCACAAAAACACAACCTTTTTTCCTGCAAAGACATTCAGCATGTTTTCAAAAAACAACATCTGACATGTTTACATGGCATGAGAAAGTCCGATCAGAGCGGTCAGATTGAAACGGATTTCCCGAAATGCCATTTGAATATGATTGCAAACCACATTATGTGACCCGGGACCACAAAACCAGTCTTAAGTAGCACGGGTATAATTGTAGCAATAGTCAAAAAAATAATAATACATTGTATGGGTCAAAATTATAGATTTTTCTATTATTCTAATAATCATTAAGATATTAAGTAAAGATAATGTTCCACAAAGATATTTTGTAAATGTCCTACCGTAAATGTATCAAAACTTAATTTTTGATTAGTAATATGCATTGCTAAGGACTTCATTTGGACAAATTTAAAGGCGATTTTCTCAATATTTAGATTTTTTTGCAACCTCATATTCAAGATTTTCAAAAAATTGTATCTCAGCCAAATATTGTCCTATCCTATCAAACTATACATCAATTGGAAGCTATTTAAAAGCTTTCAGATGGTGTATAAACCAATTTTTTTTTTTTTTTAATTGACACTTAATGGTTTTGTGGTCCAAATAGTAATGTGGCTATTAATACAAATGTCTACAAAGCCTTTTCATGTTATTATTTATTTATTTATTGCTGTTCACACTTGCTAAATATGATTGGAAATGCACAAAAATACGATTTGGACATATAGTCTAAACAAGGCTTCAATTGCCAATAGATGTAAGTGAGAATATCACCATGTCTGTCTTTGAGTGTGACCCTGTGATGGATTGTCCATCTCTCTGGGAAATACTCCATATAAAAATAGCCATAAGATAAAGAAATGTTTTACTGTATAAAAGTTTTCATGAGTGCACTGCAAGTAACTAAATGGCTGATTTACTGACGGTGTCATTCTTTCATAATTAATAAGGGTCAGTTGGAGATCATGTGATGTTTGGTCTCCTTGAATGCATTAACTTATTATTCACAAAAATACTTTTGTTTTGTGTCTGCACCGGTTACATAATAGTCTTTTAAACTTTAACGTCAATAAATGCAAATCCCCAATCAATGTCTCAAAGTTCAGAGTTCAATATGTGCCATAAACCTTAAAACAATCACAAATGTTGCAGGTATAAAAAACGCACTCAACTTTAAACGTTAAGTAACGTTAACGTTACGTGAGAACATGAAACATGTCAATAAAAAAATATCTCAAGACTCTATCAACGTTACATGAATACAAAAACCTAGAAAAGAAAATAGCTTACGCTGAGATAGTTTTCCCGCAGATGATTTGGGCTGGCATCGTAAGATTTGAAATGCGTTGCGAATTTAATGTGAGATGAAGTTTTACGTTCTGCAGTTCACGCTATTAACAGAGAGCACGTGTTGAACTCTTCCTCCACTTCTGTCTTGAGCTCTGTGTCCGTCTCTGACGTGAATTGCCTCCTTCCTTTTTTATTTTTAACGGCGGTTGGCGTCCAGCTTATTGGTGCATTACCGCCCCCTTCTGTTCCGGAGTGTGGATCTGACGTGAATTGAATCCGCCCTTGCGTTTCTGAATGACATCAAAACTTGCTCTCATCTGAAAAGAGGTACACAACCCACGCAAAGAAGATCATTCTGCAAATAACTGCAATTGCAGGTTTGAAACAGAGATGGCGATAAAGAGGCAAAATGTACAGACTGCATATATAACTATATATAATAAAACAAACATAGGTAAACCAGGAAACCCTGAACAAGAGAAAAACAGAAAACAGAAGACAAGCATCTACAGTAGATATTGATTGACAGCTGAACAAAGGAAACACAGGAGTATAAATACAAGATAACAAGAGGTTAACAAGGAGAGAGTGGAGCTAATAATTAACTATGCCAACTAATAAGGGTGACTATGGAAAAAATATGGAGCCTTTGGAGGATGCCTTTGAAAATATGCTTTAATCACGGCTGGGAGTACCCAACACAAATCACATAGAGCCCCCCCCCCCCCCACACACACACACCAAAAGAATACAAGAGTGTATAAGGTGCATAGCAAAAGTAACATGTCACAGTACATTATTATCCTTTAATATGATTGGTTCATTTATATGTCAAATCAGCAACCCGCCTCTGTTACGGATTTCTTCATCTTATTCCCCAAATCACAAGATCATAATATTTTCAGACAGATGTCTAGCCTTCTTGTCTTTGTCTATGTGTTCACTATTTCAACACTACCCAAGGATAAAACATTTCTGTTCCACACAATGCACTTAAAGGTTAGGCCTGCAGGAAAAATAAAAATGTAAGTTATCATTTATGATCAACTGATTTTAAGATTAATTAGAAAATTATTCAATTAAATAATTTCCTTCACATATGTTTGACACTTTCTTTTCACCTTACACCATTGTCTTATTCTAACAAAAAATACCAGACAAATATAACAACTTACTGACTAAAACACAATAACTATATATTTTCTTAAAATACTACAGTGTAAAACCAAAATCAAAATGTATGTTTTATACATTAAAATATAATTATTTAAAATAAACATATTTAATGATAGCATGTTATATTTTATAGTATATTTTAATGAAAAGTTTTATTTAAAATTTCAATAATATTTCACAATATTACAGCTTTTACTTTTTGATCAAATAAATGCAGCCTTGATAAGCATAAGAGGCGTAACACTATTTTGATAGTCCACTTTAGACATTAACTAACAGTAAGTAACTTTGCAAATACACTAGCAGTCATTAGAGTATTAGTAGACTGTCTGTTAAATATCTTCTAACACTATTTTTGATGGGTGCACAACATACAACATACTGACTATAAGAAACTTTGCAAGTATGTGTCAACTTATTCTACTAACCCTAAACCTAACCTAACAGGCTACTCTGAGAGTTAAGAGACACGTAGTTGAAAATTAATGACAATTAATTTGTAGTTGCAAAGTTACTTATAGTTTGTAGAATGTCTAAAGTGGACAATACACAGTAAAAAGTGATGCTAAATTAACTTAAAAAATGTTAGGAAACCCGTTGCATTAAAATTATGTTATTATTAAGTTATATTTTTAATATATGTTATTATTTATGTAAATAATAATGCTAAAAAAAGTTAAGTGACAAATGACAAATCACTTAACTTATACTTTAAAAAAATATTAATTACTTAATAATTTTAAGGCAACGGGTTTCCTCAATTTTTTTAAGTTGTCAACTTATCACTTTTACAGTGATAAGAAGCCTATTTCTGAAATATTGTGTGTCATCAAGCAGCATGCAGATGCAACCAGAGTAAAGCAAGCAAAGTTTCACAAAAGTAATACATTTCATTGTGTATGGGGCAAATATCTACACTCCTTAAATGCTGAATTTGGGGGCTGTAGCTAACTGCTGAAATCATTGTAAAAAATAAATAAATTGTTTCATCTTAAAATACTTTGTTACCCGCTGAAATTGTTATTTTATTCAACCAAAATATTCCAGTTGTCCCTTAAATTAACATTGAGTAGCTTAAAACTTCAAGTTGAAAAATGTTGGATTTTTGACTCATGAGCTGTAAGCTCTAATCATCAAAAATAAAACAAAAAAAAAACTTTTAATTGTTTTACTTTGGATAAATGTGTTTGCTAAATAAATCAAATATATAAATGTAAATGTATGGAAGTAAGTGGACACAAATTAGCAATACTGGACAAGTATTTTTTGTTATTCATTGTTTAGGTTAATATTCCAAATTAAAATATATAGCAGTATATGTCTTCATAAAGGTGCTATTAACCATACCCATGAAGTGAGAAGTAACACCTTGCACCTTTCATTGTGCCTACATAAAGTGAGCAATCTTGAAGTGAGGACAGTTGCTCATACACAACTACTACAACAGATGCATTTACTGATGCACTGTGCATTTAGAGATGGGGGTGTAGACATTTACTTATTTGTGATCCTGGACCACAAACCAGTCTTGAGTTGCACGGATATAGGCTATTTGTAGCAATAGCTAACAATACCTTATCAAAATGATCGATTTATCTTTTATGCCAAAAATCATAAGGATTTTAAGAAAAGATGTTCCATGAAGAGATTTTGTAAATATATCAAAACTTCATTTTTGATTAGTAATATGCATTGCTAAGAACTTCATTTGGACAACTTTAAAGGCGATTTTCTCAATATTTAGATTTTTTTGCACCCTATGATTACAGATTTTCAAATAGTTGCATCTCGGTCATTTGTCCGATTCTAACATACATAAATGGAAAGCTTATTTATTTAGCTTTCAGATGATGTGTAAATCTTAATTTCCAAAAAAATGGACCCTTATGACTGACTTTGTGGTTCAGGGTCACATTTTGTTTAAAGGAGCTATATGCAAGAATTTTACATATTAACTTTTTTATTCCCAATGCATGAACAGCTTGAAACAAAAATTAAAACACAAGCCATTCCCTGACTTCCTAGGCTGTCTATGAATGCCTGAAGGCTGTCTTTATGTGAATAACTTGGGACATCTGGGAAAATCAAAAGGATGTTACGGTTATGAGTACTTCAAATAGTCTCTCTTCCATTCAGTGACACATGGAACAAGTGCTCCTAACAGAGTGGATGGCATTTGGATGTTTGTTAACAGTACACTGCTGCAAAGGTATTTCCAACTTCTTTTAACTTCTCAGTGAAGAGTGGAAAAAAGATAAGATTTGTTTTCCATGAGTATTGGGGCCTTGAATCACATTTAGTCTTGAGTTACATGTGCACAAGCAATAGTTGCTGGCTGCAGCTCACTTAATGGGCATTGGTGTTGCTAATAACAAGGGTTTCTGAATTCCACATGTAACACCCTTCAAAGAGCTTATTTTTTCAGGTAGTACTTCCATTTAAAAGCTACAGAAGATACTTGCATTTCCCACAAGACAAAATAAGTATAATTTACCCGGATCATCCTGTTCAAAATCTTTACACCCCTCAGCTCTTAAATACATCACATTGCCTTTTTGAGCATCAGTAAATGTTTGTTGCCCCTTTGGTAACAGTTGTTTATGAGACCTTTAATTTTCCTCACTGTAAAATAATGGAACTCAAATACATACAGCATCTGTTGGAAAAGGTTGAAATATGCAAAAGATGCTGGAAAACCAAATGTGCAGGACCTGGAGGATTTTTTGTTTTCTGTTTGGAAAGCATTGGGTTAGTTTATGCTGATGTAACAATGTTCACTTCAAAGCATATGAATATAAAACATTTTGTTCTCAGGCTGTCTTCTTTTCAGAATGGAGCACCTGATCCTCAACCCACCACTTTGCCAACAAACTCTGGTGTACTCAAGCTAGACTAGAGTAATCCTGATGTGCCATATCAGTGTTTGTGATATCAGAGCAGCTGCATTCACATTTCTTCATTGATTCTGCTGCTAAGTTTGATTTGTGTCTTGTTTGTTGCTTCAAGTCCATCCTTAGAGCGCATTGTAAATAATTCACACAAAAAATTTGCACTTTTAAATTTTAAAATTAAATCTTTATTTTTGACCACTCCTTAGTCTGTACTTTGTCCTTAATTTCTGTGCTATATTGAATGTTCACACTGAAACATTTAACCTCATTCTTGAATTCTGATGAAAAGAACCTCAGAATTGCAAACACCACAATCCGACACCAAGTAGTCATGTGGATGCCACAATTTACACTGAGCATTCAGTTTACTTAAATTGAATGTTAGGTGGAAGACAAGTACATTGACACGCTAACGTTAAGTTAAAAATAAATACTTTAAAAAATAACAACAACAACAGCAAAAAACCATACAATCCCACAGGGATATATAACTTTTTCATCCTACATAAAATTGTAAAAAAAAAAAAAAATGTTTTCATCTAATTTTTATCAGAGAATTTCAGAAATACAAAATGGTATTTTAATAACACAACCATAATAATGGTACATCAACATGTTAAATATTGTACAAAAGTTTTTATTTTCTTCTTCTTTTGAAGCAATAATCAAAATCTATTAACAAACAAGGTGTTGGAACTACTATAAATGCAAGAGTGTAACTGGATGTACCTGTCAGCAGCATGTGACACAGTATGTGGTCCTGAGAACAAGGCCTTGATTAATATATATAAGCATCTAGCCATCAACTGTGCAGCTCCTTTGTCAGGATAACCATAGGCTGCATATCTTGAAGTTGCCTTAGCAGAAGTTCAGAAGAAGTGGATAGGTTATCATACATAACGATTTTAACATTCTTCACAGTCTCAATCTTTAGTGGATTTCTGAAATTAACAATGCATTGGACTTGATCTCTCTCTGGGATGATTGGTTGAAGTGTTCGCTGTCGTTTTGATGGATTGGATAGAGAGTCTTCACTGAACTTCAGGACGGATGTCTCAAACTCTGAAGGCTGATACAATTTTAGTGCAACTTCATTATCTTCATGGTTCCCTTGAGAGTTTGACGAGTTCAATATGGATCCTGAGACTTTCAGCAAACATTTAACATGCTCAGCAGAGCAGTTCCGAAGACTTTGTTTTCTCTCGACACTGATTTTGTTTCTACATTCTGACTTCTGTGGACGACCCCTTTTCCGTTTGATTACTAGCATGGTTGTGGAAGCAAAATCTTCATTAACTACAACCTCCGTTGCAGGCTCTGGGCGTACATCTTGAGAACTGACCTTTGATATCTCTGTTTGATCTCCATCAAAGACTGTTTCCGCAACCTCAACATTTTTTGAGGAATCATCTGCTCTGGGCGTCTCGTTGCTTTTCTTGCAAAATATGAACTGGCTTCTCCGATCTTCAATGTACCGTTCTGTGAGACCGTGAGTGGTGTAATGTTTTATTATACTGTCCTCAGCACTCATAACTGAATCACATCTCTCAATCATGCACGGGTACTGTAAAGGAAGTCTTTCATTGCACAAGGCAGATGCTTCATCAGTGGATTTAAGAGCAGGTTTTTCTACCATCATGCAATTGTTCTGAGCCTTGTCTTCTTTCTTTTTTGAATTCTTCCTTTTAATATTGTTATTTGCTAAATTCTCTTTTCCATTGTTAGAACCCGCACTTAACTTTTTTGCCTGAACATCATTCCCAATTCTATATTCTTGTTTCTTTTTCATAGTTTCAAAAGTAGCATCATGTTTCTTCATAAGGTGTCGAAGAAGGTTTGACTTGGTTGTATATACCCTGTCACAACCTTCAAACTGACATCTGAATGTGAGCTCCACGCTTTTGAAGTCCCCATCTGCTGAAACCTTTATTGCTTTGTGATCATTTTTGATATGATCAATGTACTTCAAATGACACGTGAAGTGAGCAGAACATTTTGACTGGTCACACTGAAACATGCCTACCTCAACACCGGATAACAATGCACTTGCCTTTTCCAATGTGCATCTGTGGAGTAAAAGATAGTGTTTTAATAAACTGGTAACTTTTGACACTACTTTTGAGCATTGTTTGACTTGGCATCTGTATTCCTGCACTTGGGCAACTCCACTAGTTTCTTTAGCACTGTTTTTGTCATCACATTCTGATTGATGCATAGCCCTATAATGGAGAATAAGATTTTGTTGGATTGAAAAGGCAGCCACACATCCTTCATGCACACACCGGTATGGACGGTACATCATTTGTGCATCACTTGAATCACTAAAATTGATATTGTCTACTGGCATTTTAGCTTTCTCTTTGAGATCAACCATCACATTTGAATTGGTCTCAATTTCTCTGTTCAACTGTGGAGTAGCATATTCTGCTCTTTTGTCTGGAGCATTAAGTGTGTCAAAGAGATACGGACTTCCACCACTCAGCTCTTGCACTGCTAATATACCTAGCTCATTGAATTCAATAAAACGATTCTCTTCAGACAGAGAGGGGCTTTCTAGTTTTATATTTGTAGCTGAAAGCCCATCAAGATTTACAACATTTTTCTGTGATGCGTCCACAGTCCTGGAGGTGTCAGTGCAGGCAACTGCAAGGGAGTTTTTAGTGGGGCATTTATTTTTTCTTTTGGCAGTGATGCTGGCTTTTCCTTTAGTATTGGAATTAACAGATGTAACTGTCAAATTTGTACTGATTTGGGATTGAGACTGTTCTGACAGGGAGTCTTTTCCCTGGTCGATGGTGAGACTGGTATGCGCATTTTCTGACACATTTTTTGTTGGTTTTCTGATCTTTCTATAACCAAGCCAGATTTTCAAGCCAGACATTTTCTCTTTTGAAAAATGGTGGACATTTTTGTAGTGAATTTTAAGGCTTGTGGTTCTGGTAAATGCCTTAGAACATAGATGACAATTGTAAGGTGCAAATTTTTCAGGGTTTTTCTTAATTTCATTTATCCTTTCCTCACTGTAATCATGCACACGGCTAAGGTGATTAAATAAAGCTTCTTTTGTCATTGCTCCATAACCACAGCCTTCTTTACATCTAAAGGGCTTTAAAATACATTTCTGCTCGTTTTGTACAGGATCTTTTATTGTGTGACACTGATCATTTCTGGTGACAGCTTCAGAGCTTAGATCATGCAGGTTAGTGCTCACAGACACACACTTGTCTTGACTAAGTATATCGACTAAATCAAGACGCTGTAGTGCCCTTTCAATTTCTATGATTTTGCCATCTTCACCAGTATTTGCAGGGGTGAATTCAACTTCAGTTTTGATTTCTGTACCTGTGTTTGTTACAGGTGGATGGAAGAAACTGTCATTTGTAGTCATTTCAGAGGGGTCTTGGAAGGACATATTAATGTTCTGGAGGCTGTCTGTGCTATGCACGCTTGTTAAAGTGTTCCCATTAAAGATATTTGATTCTGATGGTGCATAGATGCAGGATTTGTCATTGTGCTCATGTATGTCATTCGCAGGGAGAGGCATTTGCACCGTTGAAATGTCAGGATCATTCAGAAAATCAAGAAATGAAACTGGTAAATCAGCAGTGAGATCAATTTCATCTACAGGTTTGCACTGAGAACGTTTTGATAAATGACCTCCTAGTGACTTTGTGCTTGAAAACTCTCTATAGCACCTGCAGCAAATTACTTTCCCATCCTGTATTATGGCAGGCCATTTTGTTCTCTTAGATGATTTAATTTTTTTGGATTTCCCAGTTTCTCCAAAACCTGAAATGTTCTGGTCATCTGAAGCAAATCCTTCAGTTCCTTCCTGTGACAGTTCATGATTACAAAAATCTTCTGGACTTTTCTCATCAGTCAAGAGGGCAGCACCAAATAAATCTTCTCCCGATTCCTTAAATTGATCGTTTAAAATATTTGACATACATTTGATATCTGATGAGAATAACGCATCAGTACTATCAGTGCTGATTTCTTTGTTTGAATTTGCCAATGGCTGCACTGAAATAGGACTTTCCTCTGAAGGCAAAGTTGAAAAATATAGACTGACATTGTGTCCAGACAAAGATCCTGTTTGCAGCAAACCAGTGTTGATGGAAATATCATTGAGATGGTTTTGTCCAATTTGATTGAATCCAGGATTAACACTTGACTCAACCTGTGACAAGTCACACGTCTGATCGCTGTTAAGTGCATGTAGTACTCTAAGAGAGCTTGACACGTATTTTGAGGCTTCGTTCATCACACTGGAGGGTGTCTGGGCATTCACAGAAAGGGGGATGATGTCATCATAAGATGAGGGAGATGAGTAATTTAAGACTGTGTCAGAATGGTATGATGGGTTTGTGTGTTGGTTGTCAGATAAAATCGTAGAGCGATAAGGATCATGTACAGAAAAACCTGAATCCAAATTTTCCACTGAAGATGTTTCCCATGTCTGAGTTATTGGTAACTGCATCAGACCTGTCTGGTGTGGTGATGTTGCACTTTGAGTGTTTTCAAGCTGAGAGCAAAACTTGGCACTTGCAGACTGCATACTATCGTGATTGGAAAAAGCAGAAGAAGGACTTTGAATCACTGAGTCCAGAAATGCAGTATGTCCAGTAAGTTTGGAACGGCTTGTCCATTTTGGTATCTGAGAACTAGCAGTGGTGTGTTCAGAAGATTTTTTTGCAGCAATTTCCACAATCCGTTTGTACTTTTTTGACAACTTCCACTCCTCAAAGGCCTCTGAATGAACATTTTTGACATGTCTCGATAAACTTTTTGAGGTGCTGTACTTCCGTGTGCAGGTTTCGAATGGACACACTTGAGTCAGACCTTCTTCTCTTTTGGCTTTTTTCACAGAGGGAGATGACTTCAATGTTGAAGGCTCAAGCTGACTCTGTGGGAAAGAAAACAATTTCTTGTCTTTCAAGAGTGTTTTAGTTTCACTGTCAGCATCCTTTAGAGAATTTAAATACATTGGATCATTGCACTTGATGGGAATAGGTTGCAGTTTTACATAGCATGATTCAATATGCAATTTCTTTGTTCTCCCAAGACAATGAGATGTCTCAGATCCATCAGGCTGAGTAGCATTAGTTTGGGAATCATTTTTGCTTACTGTAAACTGAGCTGTTACTGATTCAAGGTGATTAGGTTGTTCTGTAGAATCATTAGTGTCTACTATGTTTTCAACTGTGCATTTCATTTCTACTGGGGTAGACTCTTGAGAAACCTCTTTAATTTGGCTTGGAGGCAACTCTAAGGCAGGACAAGTCGAAGCTGGTAACTCCAGTTGAGAAGGTAAGCCCACATCAACAGCAGAACTTGTGAACTTGTGGCTTTGTGTGTCCTTTCTGTGTCCTTTCTGATGCAAATTTAGCTCAGACATGGTGTAGAACACCTTGTCACAGTTACGAATTTTGCAGGAGAACGACATGTAGTGCTGCGCTTCATGATCATATAGCAAGTATGTCTCGTTGAATATTCTCTCACAGTTTGGATATGCACACTGTGCCTTCAATTCAGCATGTTCCTTTCTGTGTTTCTGAAGCTCAGCATGAGAGGAAAAGTTGCAGTTACATGCAAGCTGAATGCAAAAATATGGCTTCTCACCACAATGCATCTGTAAGTGATCATTAAGATGGGCCACATTAACAAACTGGCGGTGACAATATCGGCAAAAAGCCTTCTGGCTCTGTGTTTCAAGGAAATGTGTTGCTTCTTGCTCATTTTTGTGGGCCTTAACATGTGCAACCAAATTCCTGAAGTACTTAAAAACTTTCTGACAGCTTTTAACAGGGCAGGAACAAAGTATAGTGTTATTAACATCACGAATAGGGTTGCCCTGTTTTGGGGATGGCGACTTCATTTTACTTTTCACATTTGTGATGGGACTACTGTTTGAAGCATGCAAATTATTGCAAATTGTCCCTTGGCTAACTTTTGCAGCAGTTTTGCTGTAGTGCTCTTCTGCTCTGCTCGAAGTACTGCTAGCTGGTGTTAACTTGGTGTCAGAATTGGGACGTTTCTTGCTCACACCCATAGCAGCAAGGCGCTCCTTACATGATTGTTTCACATGTGATGTCACATGAGGCTCTAGAATTGCTCTAGTTTCAAAAGTCTCAGCACATATTGGACAACGGAAAATTCCATCTTGGACATGCTTCAATGCATGCTTCACAATCCTGTGTCCAAGGAACTCTTTATCACACAAAACACAATACTGCATATAAGCTTGCCAATTGCGGAATCGAGCAGAAACAAATCCGCTATCTTTCATCTTCTTCGTTTCCTTTTTCTTCTTACTTTCTTCTTCAACCTCACTGAGTTCATAAGTAGGACTATGGGTAAAATCCAGATGTCTAAAATATTTCTCATCAAGGTCACGGACTTCATTGTCTTCACTGTCAGTAAATTTGTCAGTAGACAATATAGCTGCTGCCTCCTGACCCATCAAAGCAAGGCATTGACGTTTGAGGGTTTTCCAGTCCCAGAACTCTGGATCAAAAGGCCACTTAGTCTTTAAGGCCAACAACAGGTCACAGCGTAGTGAATTTAGAATCGGTGGATCTTCCTGCTCAAGCTTTTGGTCGGGCTCATTAAAGAGAGTCTCAACAGCATAATAAGAATCCAAAGATGGCTTTATCAGGAACTCGGTGAGTTGACAAGCCTGTTTTACTTCCAAGTCTAAAGGCAGCAAACAAGAAATTGTTTTGCAGATGGAGATATTGCAGCCCTCGTTATCATTGACTCCCATTTTTAGTGCTTGAATGCACATTTCGATGCACACTGAAAGTCCACCTTTCTCCACCTGAGGAAACAAAAATGTCACTGTCACCTGAATGTCATTGCCTTGATTTCCAAATCACATTGACATAAAAACTAAAACTTTTCTAACCTCAGCCTGAATGACTTTGATGAGGAGCAGAATATGGTACACACTCCCAGAGAGGCGTACTAACAGTCTGCATTGCTCCAAAAAGGCCTGTTTTGATTCGAGCCGGATAAGAAGTTTACTCCAAAATAGTGTCAGCTCCCTGAAAGATGTACAATATAAAATGATAATCATAATTTGCTCAATTATTTTCATGCAAGCTCAAGAGAACTCCAGTTAAAATCAATCAAGCTGTATACACTGCACAATAAATATCTTATTCACAGTGTGTCTATGTCTTGATAATTAAAATGGGAACATTGCTGAGAGTGCAGTCAGTGAGTCATCCGGACACTAAAAGAGCCAGCGCTAAACAAAACAAAGATCTTCAATGGGTTTCTTTCATGCCAGTGGACACATCATATAACTTCTTTAGTATCAGGTGATGTTTCTTCACTCATTACACAGCGTGTGCATAATTAAGCAATTCAATATTCTGATCATACATTTTTTCCAAGCACATTTGACCAAATGTACCAAATTCCAAACCACAGCAATCCTGATTACTATTAAGTAGGGATCATGTTTTTTGTGCCCTCAATCCTATCAAATAATACATACAAGATTTACACACAGTTATTCTCCTTTTATTTAGCAAAAGTTAAAAGTGGCAACATTTTGGTCAAAGACGTTCAAAGGCTTTTGTACATATGTGTGTTTTCCTGACGAAGGTCTTTGACTAAAACGTTGCCACTTTTAACTTTTGCTAAATAGAGGGAGAATAACAGTGCAGATATTTTTTTATCATTTGATGTACCCTTTGATATTGCACCTGGCCAAGACGTTTTGGATGTGCGTACTTTGACCTTTTTTCCCAATCTGATCAGAGTCACTGAATATTGTGTATCTGCCGATACTGAGTCGGATCGGGTCGGGATCCGATACTTGTATATTCCTAGTGTTTGATGCACATTTCAAGTACATTAAAGTTATTACAATTTATCCAATGTATACAGAGTTGAGCAGAGAGTAAAAATAATGTGTGTGTGTGTATTAGGGCTGTCAAATTGGCTGAAAAACTAAATTAGAATTTTTTACTAAAATATTATCAAAATTTAAAAGGCATAAATTCAGTTAGGGAAAAAAAACTTTTGGCTTCTCTCCTGAGGCCACAAGAGAGCGCATCTAGCTAAATATTATCAAATGCACGTTTCTTCAAAGTAGGGCTGGGCAATATGAGCAAAAATTCCTATCTCTGTATTTCTTGGCTGATTTGCGGTATACGGTACATATCTCTGTATTTTGTATTTGTATTTGTACATTTTTATTAGAATATGGCAACATGATATCGCACATGATATATACAATATTTCTTTGAATAAATCTCTGCCAGAGACCCCTCCCCTATCAGCCAATCACTATGTGCATAGTTAGTAAGCATGCTGACATCATTCATAGTAATAGTCAACCCTGCCCTTACTCTTAGCTTAAGACTACTCTCTATTCCTTAGTAAACGTTTGTCTCATCAGCTATGTGAATAGGTTTTAAGAGAAAACTCTTAGCTAAAAACTTTTACTGCTATTTAGTAGAACTCTTAGTGGCCCAGGGCATTTAAGGGATCCTCCAGGAGTTAAACAGGACAGATGTGACAATTTGTCATGAACTTGTACACTCAGTGCCAAGAAGTATATGCCATATCTGTATATGAATTATATTAGTTTTCATTAAGAAAATACATATTTTATATTTAATCAGACGGGGTGTACTCATTTATGCTGTGCACTGTATATATATTAACATTTACATTTATGCATTTAGCAGACGCTTTTATCTAAAGCGACATTCAGGCTATACATTTTTTTTATCAGTATTAAATTCTCTGGGAATTGAACCCATGACCTTTTTGTGCTGCTAACACAATGCTCTACCACTGAGCCACAGGAACACCTTACAAGGTGTCACTTTACAGGAATCACAATAACAGAAATTAATAAGATTAATGTAATTGAAATGTGTATATGTGCTTAGAAGAAATACATGATCAGAATATTGACTTGCCAAATAATTATGCATGCACTGAGTGTGCCACTAAAAATACAAAATAAGTAAATAAAGCACATTTAAGAAAAATTATGTTAACTGTAGCAGGCGAAATCACAATCACAATTACTTTTACGTTATTAGTGCAGTGCTAATGTACAATGACTGAAAATTTTGAGTGAGAACTTACCAGGCACAATAAGCATCGCCACTGAGAAGCTGGCGCTTGAAAAAGGCCGTACAAAGACAGAGAGCTCCCTTTTCCTCTTCCTCAGACTCTAAATTACAAATCATGTCCAGAGCCTCTTTGCAGTCTACCGCCTTTATCTGCCAAACAGAATGGAGAGAAATTAGGTTATATTTTAGGTTTTAATATATATATATTAACATAACAGAATGACTGTTGCCTGGAATTTTTTTTTTTTTAAAGTGTTCTAAACACAAACACATTTTAAAGGTCTTTTAAGGACCCTTAGAGGTGACCGAGAAGCTAAATTCAATAAATAATGACTACTTTTCAGTACAGTCTACTGGGGCATACAGCTATAATTATTATAAATGTATTATACTGTTATAACTGATAACATAAGGAACACCAACAGCCTGGTTATAATTTGAAATGAAACTAAAAATGAGAAAGAGCAGAAATAAAACTCTAAATATGCTTAAAATTCTGCAATAATGCAAAGTAGACAGACTTTTTTTAAAGACCCTTACCTCTTGCATAAGTTCTTCTTGTGGCTTTATTTCACACAGACATACGAGGTAGATAGGTTTGAAGTTCTTTTTGCCTCCAAATTCAGGAAACTCTGCGCATGTCTTAGCTAGTCTTGCAGCTTTTTCCATATGCTTATGTTTCATTAGGTGCTTTATACGCATATGAAGTAGTTCAGGTCCTTCTCGAGATAAAAACTCATGTACTATGGAAGACCCACATTCAATCAAGTTAACAACAATTGCAGTACAATTATAAATTAATGTTATTACCAAAATATGGAAATAAATAAGCAAATAAGAACAAATAGAACATTCAAATAAGAAATTTATAGACAGTGGAATACATATCACCTTTCTGTGCATCAGTGATGTCACTTGAGAGAAGGCTACACAGCGTGGCGTTGGACCACACACTATTCTCCTCTGCTAGAGTCAACAGGGTGTGAAGCTGTGAGTTTCCATGTGCCTGAAGAATGCCATGAGCCATCTGCATTAAGAGAAATCAACAACACACTCACAATACAAGCACTGTGGTGGTAAAGGGTCATCTAACTGGCCAAGCCCAAGGTTAAAAACTATGCATTAAAAGTTAAACATTCAAAGTTCTTCAACATGCAAAACAAGTACACACAATAAAATGTTGTCATATATGTCGTAATATATGGGTGGAAACCAGACACAAATGAATGGAAATGTCTACTGTATCCTGAGACAGGTTCTAACTTAGTTCTAACTTATTTTAACATGGTTCATTAAAAGTATTTGAGAAGACAAAATCACCAACATCCCTTGTAGTTGATTTAAAGCCTAATGAAACATTATTCCAGTAAAATAACTGTTACATTTTAATTAAGTAAAGTACAAATTTAATTTATTTTAATGTGTATAAATATATATGCTATTAAAATAGTAAGGGTACTGATTGGTGGATTTTTTTGGGGCCATTCTATATTCTCTATTCTACTGGGGTCTATGTCCTAGGCCACATATAGGAGAGAGATTATTATGAACTATCAAGGGTCAACAACTTGAAACTTGATGACAAATGTAATTATGAAGCAAATATGATTTTCATGTACATTACTTAATACTAAATTTGTCATTAGTAATTTGCACTCAAGCAGACATTCCAGCTCAACGGATCTCTTGGTTTTTGGCTGATATTGAGTCAGACATGCACATGTAGATACCATAACACATTTTTAGATACCATTAAAATCTCCCAATCCTCAATATAAATTATTTTCAGTTAATATCGATCAAGATTATTCACAATGGGGTTCCACAGGGGTCCATTCTCAGCCAGATTTAGTTATATTTGTATATGTATATGTTACCCCTTGGGTCAATGTTTTGTAAGTATGGAATCTTTTCACTTCTATGTAGATAATATGCAAGTTTATCTTCTAGGGGTGTCACAATGCACGTATTCATATTGAACCAACAAGGCTTTCGTTTAGGTACACAATACAAAATTGGTCTAATCCTATTACATTTGGAAAATAAAAGAGCTTAAAGTGTGTGAAATGTAATGTTCTCAGTGCAACTGCGCTCAACAAGGCAGCCCAAATGGCATAACAGACAACGTGCTGTCTGCCCAATGGCGTTGCGGACGGACGGGCAGGCAGAGCACGCACTGCGAAAGGCCCCGCGACAACCTCTCTTTGCATCGAAAGACGATGATCTTGTATCGACAATAGACAGATATATTGTCAAAAACATCAATTATTGGCAAAATTAAGAGGATTTGGCATTTCCAATTACTCTCCATTTGTTTTTCTTCACTAGTTACGTTTGATCTCGCGATCTCTCTGTGAAAAATCGTTCAACAAAATCGTTCAACATGTACAGTGAACAAGTGTGTGGTTTCGAGGTCTGGACGAATCGTCTAGTGTGCACGTTCAGACGATTATAAGGCTAAAAATTGTTTGAAACCGTCTTCATGTCTGTTCCCTACCATGGTTTTAATATCGGTTATGATTTGAAAATCAAAAAGATAGAAAAATCTAGTGAGTGGCCAGCCTAAATCCTGTTTTTATCATCTAAGATTAATAATGAAGGTGAACCATTTTTGTTCATGCATGATCTGGAATAAGTTCCCTATCGATACTCCACTCGTACTGCGTCTTGTTAAAGACGCATATGGGAAAATGCCTTTTTTCTCCTGAACTGAAGTCTTATTCAATCACGCAGTGAAACTGCACGACTATTGGTTCGTGCAGTGGTAGAAAAACGAACCAATGGGTCAGCAGCGGAGCTGCACGAACCTATGGCGACGATACCCGCCAGTTCCCGCTGAAATGGGCAGGGAAACTGGCTATATAAGCGGTCGTTTCGCCATAGGATCCTCAGATTTTTTCTCCTTCAGCGACAACGACTTTGTCTACACTGATCCGGAAGCCTACTCGCCATTGACACGCCTCGCAGTAGGACCCAGCGACCTCGATCTGCTCGGCTGATCCGCCTTCTACGCGCCCCAGCATCGCAGCAGTTCCGGTCCCATTCGCTGCCGCTATCCGGCGATTATCACGTAAGTTTCTAAAAGAGCAAATCGGCGTTCTAATGCTGCGCCGTTACTGCGGCTCGTGCAGGTCTCCCCTGCACGCCGATGACGGTCATAGCGAGTGTGTTTCCTGCTTGGGGATATCCCATGCGGATGCCGCGCTCGCTGGTTCTGATTGTTCTCATTGCGAGAGCATCAGTCTCGCCTCTCTGCGCACGCGCATCGCTTTCTTTTCAGAGAGCGATCCCGCCCCTCGCGCCCTCCCGTTTTCTTCCTCACAGGGACCTGTGAGGAAAAAACAGCGGGGCAGAGGTTCTCAGCGCCCGGTTGAGAGCGAGCTCACGCCGGCTCAGATCCCGCGTGCCTTGCTTTCGCCACACAGAGAAATGTTTCCCGTCCTTTTTTCCCAACCTGACCAGCGTCCCTCTGCAAGCGTGAGCGATCTGGTCTCGTTCGGGGGAAGTGACGATGAGCTAGCCGATGACAGCATGTCACTGGTAGCTTCAGATGCTGAGGAGCTGTCGGGCTCAGTGACTGACCCCGCCCCCTCAGGTTTGCCCGCGCCCAGCGCCGCCAAAGCCGGGATGGATGCCGAACTTTTCCGTGTCCTCTCAAAAGCGGTTGATGAGCTGGGTTTGGAGTGGTCTCCACCAGAGGAGCCCTCTCGCAGCCGTCTGGATGAGTGGTTTCTGCCGGGGCGCCGTCAGGCCCCTCAACAACGACCATCGCCGTTCTTCCCTGAAGTTCACGACGAGCTCACGAGATCTTGGCGCTCCCCTTACTCTGCCCGCCTCCGTACTTCCGCTTCATCCGCCCTCACTACAATTGACGGCGCTGAAGAAAAGGGATATGAGAGGATACCTCAACTGGATGAGTCAGTGGCTGCACATCTCTACCCACCCACTGCCATCGGCTGGAAGGCGAAGGCCAGTCACCCGTCCAAGCCATGCAGGACCACTTCAGCGCTCGCTGGACGCTCCTACGCTTCAGCTGGACAGGCGGCTTCGGCGCTCCACTCTATGGCGGGTCTTCAGGTCTATCAGGCGAAGCTCCTCTCTGCCGTAGATGAGTCTGAGCCTGATCCTGCGACTCTCAGGGAGCTGAGAAGCGCAACGGACCTGGCTTTGCGAGCCACCAAGACTACCGCCCAAGCCATAGGAAGGTCTATGGCCAGCCTGGTAGTGCTCGAGCGCCACCTGTGGCTCACGCTAACGGGGATCAAGGACGCGGACAAGGTCTCCTTCCTTGATGCTCCAATTTCCCCCAGCGGCCTCTTTGGACCTGCGGTAGAAGGATTCGCTGAGCGCTTCACAGAAGCACAGAAGGCGTCACAGGCTATGTGACACTTCCTGCCCAAGCGCTCCAGCCCAGCAGCTGCTCAGAGTCGCCCCAGGACTGCGCCGACTCAGCAGCCTGCGAAACCTGCACCTGCCGTTTTCGCCCCTCAGCCTGCTAGGACTCAGCAGCCGCGAGGGCGTTCATGCTCAGCCAGACGCCACCCCCCTCCGAAGCGCCAGGGCCCCCGACTCAAGATAGCGTTGGACCCTGCGCCCCGGTCCTCCTGATCTGCAGGACAGGAAGAGGAGAGGGTCAAGTCCCGCCACGGCCGGACCGCCCACCAAAAGGCCTCTCATGAGAAACCTCTTGGCACCCCGTTCTTTTCCGGGTGCAGAGGGAATTGTGTCTGTTGCTACAGGGTCCGTACAAGCGACCATGTAACTGTCCGCTGTGATAGTGGAAAAAATAAAACACAAACATTCTCAAAAGGAGAGCTATTTTCCTCTTCCGTCCCTCACGAGTGCCCTGCCTCCGTGCAGCCGGCCACTCGAGTTTATCCAACCCCTTGCCACGCGGGCCGAGGCCTGGCAGGCCATCCCCGGAGTGTCAGAGTGGGTTATGGGGATAATAAAACGAGGTTATTCACTCCAATTCGCTCGAAGACCCCCGCGCTTCAGCGGCGTGGTCTCCACCTCGGTGCAGGGCGAGAACGCTCGCGTTCTGCGCTCAGAGGTGATGACGCTGCTGGAAAAAGGAGCCATAGAAATGGTTCCTCCAGCTTTGAGCGAGTCAGGCTTTTACAGCCGTTACTTCCTCGTCCCCAAAAAGGATGGCGGCCTCCGGCCCATCCTCGATCTCAGACGCCTGAATCACGCCCTCATGAGACGGCCGTTCAGGATGATCACGCTGAAGCAGATCCTCTCGCAGATTCGCACAGAGGACTGGTTCTGTTCTCTGGACCTGAAAGACGCATACTTTCACATCCAGATAGCCCCCCATCACAGACGATTCTTGAGCTTCGCCTTTGAGGGAGTGGCTTACCAGTACACGGTCCTACCCTTTGGGCTGTCTCTGGCCCCCGTACTTTTACGAAGTGCATGGACGCGACTGTTTCCCCTCTGAGCCAGATGGGAATCCGCATTCTCAACTACCTCGACGACTGGCTCATTCTGGCCCAGTCAGAGGTGGAACTACTTTCACACAGAACCCTCATCCTCAGCCACTTAGAGCGCCTGGGGCTCAGGGTCAATTTCGCCAAAAGCGCACTGTCTCCCAGCCAACGAATATCGTTCCTGGGTACAGTTCTGGACTCAGCTCACATGAGAGCGGTAATAGCGCCAGAACGCGCTCTGGCCATTCAGAAACTCGCGGCCACCTTCAAGAGCGACACCGCTCGCCCACTCAAAGTGTTTCAGAGAATGCTGGGCCTCATGGCCGCAGCATCGCCAGTGTTACAGCTGGGCCTGCTCCGCATGCGCACCCTTCAACGCTGGTTGAAACCACGGGTTCCACACAACGCATGGCGTCACGGATGCTTGCATATCAGGGTGAATCAGGCCTGTGTAACAGCCCTGACCCCCTGGAAGAACCCACGGTGGATGGAGAAGGGCGTGGCCATGGGGTTGGTCCACACCAGGAAAGTTGTCACGACAGACGCCTCCAACACAGGTTGGGGGGCGCTGTGCGAAGGCAAACCGACCTTCGGCCATTGGTCGAAGACGGAGAGCGGCTTCCACATCAACTGCTTGGAAATGCTAGCAGTTTGTCGAGCCTGCCAGTTTTTTCCTGCCGGACCTAATAGGACACCATGTGCTGATTCACTGCTCAGACAACATGTCCGTGGAATCCTATATAAATCACCAGGGAGGTGTCTCCTCGAAGCGTCTCTTTATTCTGCAGAGCGCCTTCTGGAATGGGCTCAGCTCAACCTGCGTTAGCTGAGGGCAGCACACCTGCCGGCGCAGACTGAACCAAGGAGCGGATATGTTATCTCGGAGCAATGTCCCCTCAGAGGAGTGGATGCTCCATCCACAGGTGGTTCAGAAGATCTGGAAGACCTTTGGCAAGGCAGAAGTAGACCTTTTTGCCTCCAAAGACAACTCTCACTCACTGCCAACTTATTATTCGAAGGACAGGGACGCGTTGGCCCACGACTGGCCCAACCTCCTCCTTTATGCATTCCCCTCGATCGCCCTGCTTCCACAGGTTGTCAGGCGTATCAGGGAACAGGGTCACAAGGTGCTATTGGTGGCCCCCTGTGGAGGAACCAACCTTGGTTGTCAGAGCTGACTCAGCTACTGACAGCAGCCCCCTGGCCCGTGCCCCTGAGACGGGATCTCCTCTCTCAGGCGAACGGAACAATATGGCACCCTCGACCCGAGCTGTGGGCTCTCCTACCTTTGGCCGCTCAACGGGAGCCTACTGGCCTCCCAGAGCGAGTGTTAAACACCATTTCTGAGGCTAGAGCCCCGTCTACGAGACGCCTCTACGCCCTTAAGTGGTCTGTTTTCTCTACTTGGTGCCTCAACCGTGGTGAAAACCCCTCTACCTCTGAGTTAGCGGTGGTTCTGTCCTTTCTGCAGGAACTGCTAGATAAAGGACGTTCTCACTCTACACTCAAGGTGTTCGTAGCAGCTAGAGCGGCCTTTCATGCCCCTATAGCGGGCCAGTCGGTAGGCAGAGACAACTCAGTTGTCCGTTTTCTGAAGGGAGCCAGGAGGTTGAATCCACCTCGGCCCCTTACTGTCCCTACTTGGGATCTGCCCACTGTACTGAGGGCCTTGAAAGGCCCTCCCTTTGAGCCGCTACAGTCTACAAACCTCCGGTCACTTTCGCTGAAAACTGCTCTGCTACTAGCACTAGCGTCGGTTAAGCGAGTTGGAGACCTGCAGGCCCTGCCTGCCTGGAACTCGGGCCTAACGACTCCAAGGTCGTCCTGAAACCAAGGCATGGTTACGTACCTAAGGTACTTTCAACCCCGTTCAGAGCTCAGGTCATCACGCTCTCCGCGCTTCCTCCGTCTGAGGAGGACCGGGAGTTGTCTTTGTTATGCCCTGTCAGAGCTCTGAGAATCTACTTTGAGCGTTCTGCCCCTTTTAGGCATACGGAACAGCTCTTTGTTAGCTTCGGTAACCGTACCAAAGGGCATCCGGTCACGAAGCAGAGACTCTCTAAGTGGATAGTGGATGCTGTCATGCTGGCATACTCTTCTTTGGCCTGCAATGCCCCATTGGGGTACGAGCCCATTCGACTAGAGGCATCGCCTCGTCATGGCGTGTCTAGCGGTGTATCCATTACAGAGATTTGTACGGTGGCTGGCTGGGCCACTCCGTCCACATTTGCTAGGTTTTATAACCTGGACATACCGGCCTTACAGGCCAGAGTCCTCTCTGCTTAGATGAGCTTGTACACATACGCTGTGGGAACAATCCTGTCAGAGATTTCTTGACCGCAATGCGCTCAGGCTTTCTGATTGGCACCCTGCATACTCCGGTTAACTGAGTATACAGGAGTTATATGGAACGATTATCCAGGCCGAGCATGACCTCTATGAGTTTAGCTCGCTTTAGCCTGAAGTATACTACTTACTTCCCTATGGGCATTATGTTTATGGAGGTATATACAGTCGTTCATCTACCCTAGCACGGCGTGATTAAATTCAGTTCCCATATGCGTCTTTAACAAGACGCAGTACTAGTGGAGTATCGATAGGGAACGTACTCGGTTACTATCGTAACCTCGGTTCCCTGAGATACGGAACGAGTACTGCGTACTTTGCCGTGCCAGGTAGCTGCACGACTCAGTCGTCGCTTCAGTCGAAGTAAACCTGAGGATCCTATGGCAAAACGACCGCTTATATAGCCAGTTTCCCCGCCCATTTCGGCGGGAACTGGCGGGTATCGTCGCCATAGGTTCGTGCAGCTCCGCTGCCGACCCATTGCTTCGTTTTTCTACCACTGCACGAACCAATAGTTGTGCAGTTTCACTGCGTGATTGAATAAGACTTCAGTTCAGGAGAAAAAAGGCATTTTCCCATATGCGTCTTTAACAAGACGCAGTACTCGTTCCGTATCTCAGGGAACCGAGGTTACGATAGTAACCGAGTACGTTATTCGTGATTTAGTTTTTACAAGGTTAGGTTACTGACCTTGTAAAACATATACTTTCCATATGTTGGTATTAATAAATCATTGCTTATCTGCTTTCAACTGGATCAAAATGTTGCTGCTAGTCTTTTAGTGTCACGGTACTGCTGGTGTGCCCGGGCTGGCCGCCAGATGTCTCTGTGTTGAGCACATGGCTTGTTGTTTGTTGTTGGTGCCATGTGCTCTCCTGTCTATTGTCTGCTCCCTCCCATCTTGTTAACTAATCATTGTTTCAGTTGCTCCACCTGTGTCTCCCTATTTAGCCTTCTGGTGTCTGCAGTTCTGTGCTGATCCGTTGTCTTTTGTGTGTCTTTGATAGAGTGTGTCATGTTTGACTGTGCACCAGTCTTCTGCCTGCCTGCTTGTTTTTTTTCCCCCTCTGGGTGGTTTTTCTTCTTTTGTTTAATTGTATTATTAAAAACCCTGATTCCTCTGCACTTGAGTCCTCGACCTCATCTCTCTCTTGTGACATTTAGAAGGTACTCGTAATAGACCATATTACTCCTGTTATGAACTCTTAAAAATGGCTGCTGATCCATTATAGAATTAATTAAAAAATAAAGTTTTTTTTGTTTATAAACCATTGAATAGCATGGCTCCACTGTATTTGGTGGAACTGATTGAGAACTATGAGCCAAGCTGACCAGCTGGCCTTAACAATTCCTAAAGCTCAGTTCAGACTACACAATGTTTTGGTGTTGGTCACTGTGTCAGTTTATGCGATTTTTGACTCCTAAAATCATGTTGTCAACAAGAAACATGTCAGACTACACGTTGTTACCAGGGATGGGACGATACACCTAACTCCCGATTCGATACTATCACGATACTTGGTTGCCGATACGATATGTATTGCGTTTTTTTATTAAGAATTTCGATTCTACAAGTATTGCGATTCGATATTGCTGTGTTGCGATTTTTATTTTTATTTTTTAACTCTAGACCATGGGGAAAAGTTGAATGATACACTTAATATACAGACTGTCACAATTTAAAAAAGACACAAAAGAAAACACACATCCTAGCAGTTTTTCCTATTTAATTTCAGTTTTCAGTAAACATAAACAAAATTCCCGATAGAAAAATACTTTTTGAAATAAAGTGCCTTTTGAAATAAAGTGCCCATCAAACTAGTTCCATTAATAAAATAAAATAAAATAAAATGAAGTGTCTGTGAAAGCTTTCTTTAACATCAAACCTAACTCGAAAGCCATTCTTTTAAATACTGGACTGCGTTAAATAAAATATATAAGCCTTGACCCACTTACCATATTATATATATATAATATTTGCGGGGCCCCGGTGCAGGTTGTACCAGTGGGTCCTGTTTGAAATGGTTTAATTTGTATGTTCGTTCTATTTATTTATTTGTGCTATTTACACAATTTTTACGTTTTTTGACGTTTGTAGGTATCCAGGTATAGAAAACTAACAATCAAATGTAAAATAGCACTGCATAGTCTTTACTGTAAAACTTAAAAATACAGTCAAACCTAAATTTATTCAAACACCTTCAACAGTTCTCACATTATCACAGTTTATTTGCTATAGTTTAGACATGTTTATAACATATGACAAGAACTCAGAATTAAATTGTCAGAACAAATTAATCTTGATAATGTCAGATAATTTTGATAGAAAGTTATGTAATGGATTACAATCAACCAAAAATTCAGACAACTGTTAGTATGACAATATTTACATAACTATCAATACTTTGTTGACCAATTACTAGGGATGGGTCACGATTTTCGAATATTTGATTAGTCAATTTAATTATAGAATATCCATTAGGTTATGCGATTATTTTCTAAAGGTGTACCCACACTGGGTATTTTGAACCGTGCCCGAGCGCTTCTGAGCCCCAAAGCCCTGTTCGTTTGACTAATGTGATCGCTCTGTGCCGCGCTTGGGCGCGGTTTGTTTAGCAGGCCCTGGCTTGGTTGTAAGAGGTGGGCCAGAGTGCGGTTCAGTTGGACTCGGGCGCGGCACATATATAGTGTGAGCGCTAACCGCGCCGGATCACGGAACTTCTGATACGTGCAGCCTGTTTGCGTGAACAATAGACCTGTTAAGCGATATATAGTGAGAGGGCCATTTGTTTCAGCATCCCAAACAACTCAAAATAATAAACCACAAAGTTAACAAAACGATGCACTCCACTGCGCGGAGCGAAAACGCTTCTCTGTCACCTTCACGTGCTCTCAAAAACGTCCGGTTTCCCACTTATGAAGTCGTGACGAGCCCGCTGCATTCAAATTTTTTGTTGAATGAATAATGTAGGCCTAATATTCCACTGGTTGATAACCATAAATATTTATGTAAAAAAGATTTGTGCTGTTTTTCGTGTTAAATGTGAAGAATGACAGGTTGGATGCCACAGACTTTCTTTTTTATTGGCGTATTATACAGGTGTAATTTTCACTTTAACTTCATGCAATGTAACATGATTTTATTATTGTAATTTTGACTTTATTCTTAAAATATGACATTAATCTTATTTATTTCGTTATTTATTTGAGAAAGATAAACTGATCAAACTTGCGCTGGCCGCTTGGTATTTAAAAAAAACAAAAACTTGAATTTAACAAACATAAAATGTTCCAATCATATTTCTGAATTAATTTAATAAAGAAACAAAACTAATTAATGATCACTTTGCTATTAAAAACCAAACAGAACTATTTTAATGGCTGCAACAGCAGCTTTTTAACGGAGAGGAGATAGAGAGAGTGAGAGAAAGACGGGCTCCGGTCGAACTCAGGCGGAGAATTCTGAGAAGCTGCAGGGATCTATATTCGTTCCCTCATTTCAATTAAAAGTTCTACGGACTAATTGTGAACAGATTGCACTCTCGTCTTCTTCCCGAGCATGTGAACATGTTCATTTAATATATGAAATAGGTTATTGTTATGAAGACAGACGTTAAAATTAATGTTCACATAATAAGTGCCGTCATTCAGGCTGTTCACAATAGAGGTCTGCTTCCCGACCCAAGCCCGCGGGTCCCGAAATGTTTTCGGGTTTCGGGTCGGGTTAATGTTTAATGGATAGCTTCGGGCTCAGGTCCGTAGCTAAACCAAAACTATATGCAGAGGCTACGCTGCTTTCATAGACGCACGCACACACATTATTGCACACAGATATCAGAGATCGCGCACAAACAGCACGGGAACTTTTATTAGTAAAATAGCTTTGATAGGCTACTTACTCGCAATGTTATATTTCTATGCAATGAGGGGGTAAAATCGCTGTTTTTGAAGTAACTAAGCCTCATTGCTTGTAGAGAGAGACGCGCAGATGCAGGTGCACATACACACACAACTTTCATACCCCTCTCTCTCTCTCTCTCTCCTCTCTCTCTCGCAAATTCAAATAAATGATTTTATATATTATATATATTATATATATATATATATATATATATATACAGGTGCTGGTCATATAATTAGAATATCATCAAAAAGTTGATTTATTTCACAAATTCCATTCAAAAAGTGAAACTTGTATAATGTATACATTCATTCCACACAGACTGATATATTTCAAGTGTTTATTTATTTTAATTTGATGATTATAAGTGACAACTAATGAAAACCCCAAATTCAGTATCTCAGAAAATTAGAATATTGTGAAAAGGTTCAATATTGAAGACACCTGGTGCACACTCTAATCAGCTAATTAACTCAAAACACCTGCAAAGGCCTTTAAATGGTCTCTCAGTCTAGTTCTGTAGGCTACACAATCATGGGGAAGACTGCTGACTTGACAGTTGTCCAAAAGACGACCATTGACACCTTGCACAAGGAGGGCAAGACACAAAAGGTCATTGCAAAAGAGGCTGGCTGTTCACAGAGCTCTGTGTCCAAGCACATTAATAGAGAGGCGAAGGGAAGGAAAAGATGTGGTAGAAAAAAGTGTACAAGCAATAGGGATAACCACACCCTGGACAGGATTGTGAAACAAAACCCATTCAAAAATGTGGGGGGATTCACAAAGAGTGGACTGCAGCTGGAGTCAGTGCTTCAAGAACCACTATGCACAGACGTATGCAAGACATGGGTTTCAGCTGTCGCATTCCTTGTGTCAAGCCACTCTTGAACAACCGACAGCGTCAGAAGCGTCTCGCCTGGGCTAAAGACAAAAAGGACTGACTGCTGCTGAGTGGTCCAAAGTTATGTTTCTCTGATGAAAGTAAATTCTGCATTTCCTTTGGAAATCAGGGTCCCAGAGTCTGGAGAAGAGAGGAGAGGCACAGAATCCACATTGCTTGAGGTCCAGTGTAAAGTTTCCACAGTCAGTGATGGTTTGGGGTGCCATGTCATCTGCTGGTGTTGGTCCACTGTGTTTTCTGAGGTCCAAGGTCAACACAGCCGTAATACCAGGAATTTTAGATCACTTCATGCTTCCTGCTGCTGACCAACTTATGGAGATGCAGATTTCATTTTCCAACAGACTTGGCACCTGCACACAGTGCCAAAGCTACCAGTACCTGGTTTAAGGACCATGGTATCCCTGTTCTTAATTGGCCAGCAAACTCGCCTGACCTTAACCCCATAGACAATCTAGGGGTATTGTGAAGAGGAAGATGCGATATGCCAGACCCAACAATGCAGAAGAGCTGAAGGCCACTATCAGAGCAACCTGGGCTCTCATAACACCTGAGCAGTGCTACAGACTGATCGACTCCATGCCACGCCACATTGCTGCAGTAATTCAGGCAAAAGGAGCCCCAACTAAGTATTGAGTGCTGTACATGCTCATACTTTTCATATTCATACTTTTCAGTTGGCCAAGATTTCTAAAAATCCTTTTTTGTATTGGTCTTAATTAATATTCTAATTTTCTGAGATACTGAATTTGGGTTTTCATTAGTTGTCAGTTATAATCATCAAAATTAAAATAAATAAACACTTGAAATATATCAGTCTGTGTGGAATGAATTATACATTATACAAGTTTCACTTTTTGAATGAATTAGTGAAATAAATCAACTTTTTGATGATATTCTAATTATATGACCAGCACCTGTATATATATAATATATATGAAAATAGGTTATTGTTATGAGACGTTAAAATTAATGTTCACATAATAAGTGCCGTCATTCAGGCTGTTCACAATATGTTTTAGCGCGTAATGTTTTAAGAATGATATTCTGTTTAGCGTAATGTGTTTTAAGCCTAATATTCATTAATTAATTAATCAAACAGTTACGTTTTTTTATAATATGAATGTTCATGCTCATTTTTAAAATAGAAATGTCCTAACCTTATAAGCAGTTGATAATCGACGGACTGTTCTGTTAATAAATGCCTCATTCGGTTATGTTATATTAATATGTTTCAGCAATCATAAGTTACGACCATTAATTGGCTCAGGTTAAGATAGAATATTCTCTAATTATTAAACTGTCATCTTACAGATTTAAGATGGGGGGGGGGGTGCACGCGCGGAGGGTGCGATTTTCGAATAGTAATCGAATAATACCCAGCGATTATCAAATATTACTTTTGCTTAAAATGCCCATCCCTACCAATTACCAAGCAATGCTTAATTTTGTTCAGTCTGTAAAAAGGTTGCATTAGCAAATAAAGAAAGAAAAACACTTAAGCAAAACATAGTCAGGTCAAAGTGTCTGAATAATTTTTGGTACACATTTTTTTAATCAATTTTACTACTAGTGCACTGTACGAAGAATGTTTGGGTAAAATATATCACAGTTTATTTTGCTATACTCACTTACATAAATTACCTATAGTGTTCACCCACTAGTAAAAAAATATAAAAAAAAATATATATGATGTCTGATTATTTTTTGGTTTGACTGTGGATTAATTATTGTTAAAACTATAAAGTAATTGAGTGAAGAGCAGTGATTTATTTTTTTCTTTCATTTTCTTGGATTAACATTAAGGCAGCTGTAGTAAATTAGGCGCGGTCACTTTAAGAGACAATGCATCCAAGACATAACTTAATACATAACTGACAGTTTTTTCGAGGAGACTCTCCTATTACGACATAATTGTGTATGGATTTGTCGGTACAAGAGCAAGGAGAGTCAAATTCGGTGTTCAAGCACTTTGAGACGAATCTCTCTGCGTGCGCCCTGTGCACACAGAACACCACGCGCTGGTGCTGAATTGGGCTCTTTCACATCTTTTTCTGTTTGCATGTTTAAACTTCGATTTGTATTTGTTCGTTCAGATGTAGGATGAGGCAAAGGAGAGCACGGTTCAGTTTTGCTGTCCGTGAGATGCGGCTCTCTGCATGCGCACCGAACACGGCGTGCGAGGACTCAGACCAGCTTTTCAGCATCTTGTGTTTGAATGCTTTAAACTCTTTTGAATGTTTAAATTGGCAAGGCTTAAAGACACGTGCAAATGACAAGCTTTCGTGACGACGCGCAGCAGTGGCCCGTCAACTGTCCTGAGCATCTTTTTAGGCTGCCTCAGCCAGTAGGTTGAGATCGCCGGGGCCCCCCCTCAGCCATGGGTCCCTATAATCGTCAACACCTTTTCACCCCACTAGCGACAGCCCTGAGCAACAGTATCAAATTAGGTGATGTCTATAACAATTATTAAATACATTATTCAATTAATCCAATCAAGTTCATCCACAGGACATGATAAAAGGTTAATAACAGCTATGTATGTTATGCTTTTACAGAAAGGACGTTTGAGCCTTTCAGCTTGCACCCACCGCCACTACTTTTATCTATGATGACCAACTAATAAAGAAACCTCTTATTATTAACAAAGCACAAATAAAGCAAGCCAACGTATTATACAGTTAAGTGTTGCTTTCACATTATATTACTTGACAATTACTGCCACAATGCAGTTCTGTTCATATAGCACTGAGAATGCAGGGCGATCACACTACACTTTTCATTCCATTGGCTTCCATTCATAAGCATGCAAATGCGGCAAATGATGCTTACAGCAATTACTTACTTTCCAAAATACAAATTTGGTGAACGCTGACCTGCAAATGTATTTCACGTGAAAGGCAGGGCGGCTGACACAGAAGTGCATACGCAGTTTGCGTCCAGCGGATATTCTCCAAAATGGCACTACAATGATGTAGAGGAGACGAAATGTTGAATAAAAGTCGTTATTTTTGTTTACTTTGCATACAAAAAGTATTATCGTAGCTTCGTGAAATTATGGTTGAACCCTTGATGTCACATGTTATTTTAACGATCTCCTTGCAACGTTTCTGGACATGATCGTGATTATTACTTTGCTGTCTATGGAAGGGTCAGAGAGCATCGAAATTTGTGTTCCGAAGACGAACAAAGCTTTTACGGGTTTTAAACGACATGGAGGTAAGTGATTAACGACAAAATGTTAATTTTGGGGTGGAGTAACCCTTTAACCAGTAACTCCTTTATTTAACATTACAAAAACGCAACATTAGTGGCACTTGGCCTTCAAAATAATACACACATGCGTGTCACACACACACACCACACACACACACACACACTATACTCTGAATGCAATAATTAGTTAATTATGGGTGTACTATTAGCCAATGTTAATAAGGATAATTAGTGGATGCATACACAATGAATGAACAAGCTGTAAGCTGTCCGACAGACAGTCAGTTGTGCTGGCTGTGCAATTAATCACATGCGATCATATGCCTCGCTAGCCGGTCCATGATTGGCTAAATCCTCACCTCTTTTTCGCCTTGTTGTTTCAGTGAACTCGGCTCTGTGTATTAACGCCGCTGCCGCTCCACTGAAGAGGTGATGGAATTTAGTGCAATCAGGGAACCGCTACTGAAGAGATGCAGGATCGCATTCGATAATTGCACAGCCCTGTTGCATATATGTGCCACTCGTGCTTTCAGAGCTTTGTGCTCTTATTTAAATCTCACACAATCATATTCATATACCATCTCCATCTTCCACGTGTAGTTCACGTGTGCTTGTAGGCATTTTTTGTTCTTCTTTACACTTTGAGGACCAACTGAAACACTTCCAAGCGTATGCTCTGCCTGCCCCCCATCAGTTCTGGAAGAATTTCAGCCTCGCTAGTCGCTACCTTCGGTACCTTCGGTACTCACGCTACTGAAGAAAAACAAGTACTGACAGGATTTTAAAATGTTTATACCGACTTGGTACCATAGTATCGGTTCTCGTGACATCTCTACTCGCAACACTTGCCCCACCTCCAGGGTCTTCTGACTGGTCCACGGTTTTGGAACTGCCATTGATGAGTGGCGCTAAATGTAAGTTTAAATTCATTTTTAAGCGCCTCTCATGTTCAAGATGCTGCAAATGATGCAAGCACAATGGTCATACAGTGCCGACTACATGCACGGAAGTATGTTTTTAAGGGGAAAGTATTAATAGGATTAAAAAAATAAATAACAGACATAGGAAAATTATGCCAGTTAGAGGTTCTGAATTTCAGTTTTGATTTATTTTCGGTTAATCGCCCAGCCCTAACTAGCAGTGCTATTTTTATAATCACGTCCCTTCTTTATAATCATGGCACACAATATGTTTTTGTACACATGTATACACATACAGTATGTGTATATGATTCTGTTCACTAAGTGAATAAAACATATCACATTATTCAACTATTTCTAGCTGTTCCTGGCTTGCACAATAGCAGCCTCATGTGCACTGAGGTTGTGGCATTCAGCTGATAGCATAGAGATAAAATGTGCATTGAAAATAATTTTCAGTGTTTTGTAAACCCATAAAACCCTTAATCAAGCCATCTAATATATTTTTTTTATTTTGACCTCTTACCCAAGTTCTCTTAATAGTTCTTTAAAGAAAAAAAAATAGTAATGTCATTGTGTTATGTTATTGGGTGAGATTCAACGGTTGATAAAGCTGATCCTTTATCAAATTTGATGCTTATATAAAGCTAATATGCTTAATTGTATCATTCTGCCTCATAGTTTAATGATCTAGGTCCATCCATTCATTCCCCATATGCTGCATGTTACCTTTATGGTAATAAAACATGCAATTGTGTATTGTCTCTGACCTTGACAGAAGATTGAAACTCTTCCCATAAGGCACCTGGGATTTGCTCAGAGAATGACAACAGAAGATTCAGACAGCTCCTAAGAGGAAACAAAAACATCTAATGAGTAAATTCACTTACACTGCATTAAAAAACGACTCACTTGTTTACTGATGCACTATTTTTTTTTGTCTAGTGAACAGCATAGCAGGCCACTATATGGTTAAATAGTGAACAAATATCAGTAAGCAAATATGGACACTAAGGTGCAATTGCACCCCAGAGAACTGTAGCTCAGTGGCAATTTAATCTAGAATTGCTGCACAGCTGAAAGATATATTTAAAACAATAAACGATGACATAATGAGTTCTGTTAGCCACTAAACTCTCTCTGTAAAAAATATTTTAAAACTTTAAAGATGATATAATATTATACGCACTAAAAAATTTCAACAGAGTGACAATGAATTTATTAAATTTTTCTACGTTTGTTTTAATTGACCCACTTAGTGGACATGACTTAGTGGAAAGATAACTGTAAAATGTATATAGCATATAAAACTTTAGCTTCATAACTTTATTTAGCAGCAAAAATAACTAGATTAGAAATATATATTTTTAATTATATAAAATTACTCATTTTGTTACACAAAATGTATGATCACGTCGCACATGAATTTTCCAAAGTCAATGAGTAATCATGTTAAATATTTGTGATGTCAATATTAAAAAAATATCTGTAGTAATTATGAACCTCATTAAAGAAATGCCATGTGTTTAATTCAGGGGTCTTCAATATGTCGATCACAAGCTATTAGTGGCTCATGGCCTGATTGGTCTGAGCTTGCCAAGACGTTTTCATCCAATCAGAGTGAGATAATATAGACGCGTCCCACTCCCTTCAATGCAAATATATATATTTTTTGACATATTGGCTGTGAGGTTATTTTAAAGATCCCATTTAGTATTTTAATTATTATTAAACCGATTTGATCATCGCAATTTGAAAAACCCAAGTTAATAACGTGTCTAACCCAGTTGTCGTGTAGCGCCGCAGTCAGTCTACACTGGATGCGACAAAGCGACCCTTGTAGGTCATTTGTAATTTGTGTCAGTTCATCATAAATAGAACAAAGCACTAGCTTACTGTCGGGGATTTCTGTTGCATCGCACCGCATCCAGTGTAGGCAGGATCACTGATCATAATGGGTTCGACTGAATTCTGTTGCTTCATTCGCGACCAGTGTAGACACGTGAAAAAGTGTCCCACGCAGGCGCAACATGCAGAGTAGGTTTTGTTTTGTGTGAAAATATGTTGGAAGGCAGACTGCTGAGAGAAATTCTAAGAAAGAATGCTTGATTTAATTAATTGTATGAATACATAAGGAGGAACCGGCTGTCTTCAGAAAAGTTTCGATGTAATTTTATTTTCGTCTTCCTACCGTGTTTCTGCTGTTGCATAAACACCACCAGCTGTTAAACAGTGGACCTACAATGTCATATTATCCCAAGTGTTGAGATTTTTAGAATGCATATTATCTTATGTAGGATTGCTTATGGAGCAAATTAGGACTGCAACGATTCCTCGATTCTATTAGAGTATTCGATTTAGTAAAAAATCATTGATTTCATTTTGCACGTATCGAGTAATCAGCAAAATACCGTAAGTGGTGCATTTCACAGACGAGAATCCATGAAACGCTTTATTAGACCGTTTTCCAAGGCTGCATGATATCAAATCAAATCAAATCAAATCACTTTTATTGTCACATCACCACAGCACAAGTGCCTTGGTGAGTGAAATTCTTACGAGCGTGCTCCAGACAGTGCAAAAAAATAAAAACACAACAATTTACATATGGACAGTACATATTTACAGACTGTACAGAAGACAATGTGCAAAATACACATACATATACTCAGTACACACAGTGTACTATAAAGACATACTTAGTTACCAATACACATTATACACCGTATGTACACGTCTGCATTATGTACACATCTATACATAGTAATATGTGAAGGTGCAACAAATTATACATTTACAGCAGATTGGTTGTGCAACAGATAGTTGTGCAAAGGTGCAACAGATTATACATATGCAATGTCGTGGATGTGCATTGTATGGTGTCCAGTGATAGCAGATGTGTTAGTGCAGTGTGTGCGTGTAGTCCAGTTGAACTGTGTTAAAGTGCAGTGCTTGGCATGTTGTGTGAGTGGGAGTGTGATGCAGGGTGAGTTATTTCTGACTGTTCATTAGCCTGAAAAAGCTGTCCCTCAGTCGGCTAGTGCGGGATCGGATGCTGCGGAGACGTCTCCCTGAGGGCAGCAGAGAGAGCAGTCTGTGGGACGGGTGGCTGGAGTCTTTGATAATCCTCCGGGCTTTCCTTGTACACCGCCTGGTGTAGATGTCCTGGAGGGAGGGAAGCTCACCTCCAACAATGTGGCGGGCAGTTCGCACGACCCTTTGCAGAGCTTTGCGGTTGCCAGCGGTGCTGTTTCCAAACCAGGCGGTGATGCAGCCGGTCAGGATGCTCTCCACAGTGCAGGAGTAGAATGATCTGAGGATGCTGGTGCTCGTTCCAAACTTCCTCAGCCGTCTCAGGAAGAAGAGGCGCTGATGTGCCTTCTTCAGCACTGCATCTGTGTGAGCAGACCATGTGAGATCCTCGGTGATGTGAACGCCGAGGAACTTAAAGCTGTTTACTCGCTCCACAGGTGTCTTGTCGATGGTGATGGGTGTGTGTACTCTGCTCTGTCTCCTGTAATCCACCACCAGCTCCTTGGTCTTGTCGATGTTGAGTGAGAGGTGGTTCTCCTGGCACCATTTAGTCCGGGTACTCACCTCCTCTCTGTAGGCCATCTCATCGTTGTTGGTGATCAGGCCTATCACCGTTGTGTCATCGGCAAATTTGACGATGACGTTGGAGCTGTGTTGCTGTACAGTCGTGTGTGTACAGGGAGTACAGGAGTGGGCTGAGGATGCAGCCCTGCGGAGCACCAGTGTTGAGGACCAGGGGAGATGAGGTGTTGTTGCCCATTCTGACCACCTGACTTCTGCCTGTCAGGAAGTCCAGGATCCAGCTGCACAGAGATCTGTTCAGTCCCAGAGTCTGGAGCTTCGCAACCAGTGTGGCAGGCACTATGGTGTTAAATGCTGAACTATAATCCACGAACAGCATCCTCACATAGGTGTTCTTATTTTCCAGGTGGGGAGAGAGCAGTGTGCAGTGTGAAGGCAATAGCATCATCTGTGGAACGGTTACTGCGATATGCAAATTGTAGGGGGTCCAGTGAAGCAGGCAGCTATATTAAAACCATTTAAACAATCATAATAAAGCATAATGCTATTGTGAATTCAGAAACACTACGTTTCAATTAAATAGTTATATGCGCCATTGCAGGTTTAATATATGTACTTTAATTATGTACATGCCTGTAGGTCACGTGTGAATGTCAGAGCGGCTCTGTTCACAATTAATGCTGCTCCACACGAACTGTTATCATTTACATGTGTGGACTGTGGAGCGTCTCAAATTCCATTTCTGCATTGGGTTTGGGTTTATTATAACGTTCTTCTGGGAACGCAATGTGCACCATTTCATCAGATTTGTAAGGTAAATCATTTACACAAACTCAGGAGAATACATCGATATCTTTCTCAATATGCTAACTGTTCACCGCGATTTCAAAATAAAAGTTCAAACCCTCACTCCAAGTTTACACGCTTTGATGTCTACATATTCAAGAACTTACAGTAGCATTTGTCGTGAAGAAATTGCCAAATATTAAAGTTTAGGTGGACATTAAAATTAAATGTTGTTTAGTCAATATTAAAAAAGGATTAGATCGCGCAGTAAACTGCAAAAACGTAATGTACGCCAACAAAAACGTACGTAAAAATGCGTAATTTACGTTAGCTCTATTGTTTATTAGGGATCGGCATTTCAAGCAAAAGTAATATTCGAAAACTGCTGGGAATTATTCGAAAATAGAACCCCTTCCCTGTATGCATACACGCACGTCATGTTATTAGGTTAGTGTTACACACCCATAAACAGAGAGAGAGAGAGCATTCATACTTTTAATCTTTATGATAACAAACTGTTTAATTTATTTAAAGATCTTAACTCAAGCCATATAATGATTGTAACATGCTGAAACATATTAATATAATAAACGTAACAGAATGACAGTACTTATTAACATAGCAGTCCACCCATTAGCATAAATCAACTGCTCATAAGGTATTAAACTGCTCAAAAAATATATTACAATACTTTCTCTCGCAATTATATTGTTGGGTAATTATACAGTATATTAACTGCGGGCATCAGTGAGCCGTTATAAATATGCGGGGCATTGAAAACGCTGGTGAGTGAAACTGCATGTACTTTAATGTAACAGGCTATTGCTAGCATGCGGCTAACCATATGTCCCTTTAGTGGCTCCGTAGAATGCTTTATTTGTTTTCCGTGTCTTTCCCAGTATGGATTCAGCACACTTCTAACCCAGTCGGGATATTTGTGGTCCGCACAGAACTCTTATTTGACATTGTTCTTAGTTGCAAAGTCTACAGCGTTCGCGTGAGAGAGTGTTGTATGACAGCTTTTAGGTGCATTATTGGCAACGCTTACCTCTGCTTACGCATTACCACCGAAAACATGGGGAATATTTAGACAAATATTATCGCACAACCTATTCGATATTCTATGAATAAATCAACTAATCGAATATTCTAAAATCGTAACCCATCCCTATTGTTTATAATACAGTATGTATTTTAACAGTTGTGTTCAATTAAACCATATGTGTGACGAGTGGGGCGGGGGCGGGGCCGAGAGCCGTGGGAACGGAGCGAGGCCGGTGGAGTTAATGATAATGAACGACACCTGCGCCACTCACTGGTCTCGAGTCCCACGGAGGAGCTCCGCAAGGATAAAAGGAGGAACGACGACAGTGGAAGACAAGAGAGGACCAGGCCTGGACTTCAGTTTGTGTTTTGTGTGCGGCAGTCGTCCGTGAGGGGCTGCCGCTTTTCTTTTGTGTTTGTTTATTATGTTATTAAAGTGTTTAAATGTTCGCCGGTTCCCGCCTCCTTCTTCCCGTTCTAGGAACTGTGTTACAATATGATTAAAATCAAATCAAATCAATTTTATTGTCACATCACCACAGCACATGTGCCTTGGTGAGTGAAATTCTTGAGAGCATGCTCCAGACAGTGCAGAAATAATTTACATATGGACAGTACATACTTACAGACTTATACAGAAGACAATGTGCAGAATACACATACATATACTCAGTACACTGCAGTGTACTATTAGACATACTTACAGTTATCAATACACATTATTACTGACAAAAAAAATGTATAGACTGAATGCACTGTAAGTCGCTTTGGATAAAAGCGTCTGCTAAATGCATAAATGTAAATGTATACACCCTATGTACACATTCTACATTATGTACATATATATACACACAGTAATATGCGAAGGTGCAACAGATTATACATAAGCTATGTGTCATGGATGTGCATTAGAACCACCAGATTTTTTTGTATTTGTGCAGTGTGTGCGTGTAGTCCAGTTGAACTGTGTTAAGTTAAAGTGCAGTGCATGGCATACCGTAAAGTGGGGGTGTGCTGTAGGGTGTATTATTTCTGATTGTTCATTAGCCTGATAGCCTGAGGGAAAAAGCTATCCCTCAGTCGGCTAGTGCGGGATCGGATGCTGATTACTTGCTTTTGATACATTATTTGAACTAATTATTATTGCCGCATTACTATATATGTATTTTAAGCCATTTTCAAAGCTATTGCTGGTATTGGTCTATTTTTATTACCATAAAAAAATGTATTATAATTATCTGATTAATCGTCAAAATATTCAACAGGGGCCTCATTTATAACCGTTGCGTACACACAAAACCTGTACTTCCTACGCAAAACGTGGGCTTTATAAAAAAACAAACATGACGGCATTTTTGTGCACCTGCACGCAATCTTTTTTCTTGGAGAGAGAAAATTTATGAAGTAAACAACGATTTTAAACTGTTTTCATTTCGATATACACATTAACATTAAATATTCCACTCTCATAAATGGAGATATGCACTGAAATTACATAAAGTCATTACGGAGAAGTTTTAGACATAGCCTATTTGTAGTGGATGCGCTTGATTACTCTTCCTGCGGCATGCTATGTTTTAATGACAGTGAAGAGTGCAATAGGTGCACAATAATTGATCAGTGATGTGCACCTACTTTGATATTATGGCAGACACTGCTGGATTCAGTGGAACATTCTATTGTCTGGTTTGAATAGGTCCAATGATAACTGTACAACCGCAAAGAGGTGTTGATGTCGTGTGAAGGCATGAAAAATACCACTGTATTTGAAGGATACAACTTGAAGGTAACGGTAATTGTATTTACACTATATTTTTCCACTAAAAATTGCTAAAAGATGTTCACCTTATCAGCAAAACTGCATTAATTTAATTTAATTAGAATTTTTTTACAACATCTGAAATATTATTTGGCCAGTGGAAATGAATGAGATCAACTCTATTCTAAATTATTTTTCTGAGAACTATTTTAAACAGTTTTTATGGTATGATATATTTATTCAAAAACATAAGGATACTGGATGATTTTTTGCAATAAAACTTAATGTGTTTTATTTCTTCTTAATGGTATTTATAATCCGTATCTCATATTTCCTTAATGTGTTGTACCTTTGACGGTGTTAAACATGGTGTCACGTGGATGAGAATATGCATAGAAATTATATGCAGGTGAGGTTATGCATAGTAAAACTAGGCGTTGTAAGCTCCATATATGGTGATTTTGGGGAGGAGTCGGGGTGGAGATGCACATACGCACAATCGTCCCCTGACTGGGATTTATAAAGGGATTTATGCGCAGGTTCTGATGTTTTATAAATCTAAAAACATTTGTGCATATGCAAAATCTAGCTTTTGTGCACTTTTAAGATGAAATCTACAGAGAGTTTTATAAATGAGACCCCAGATTACTTGATTACCAAAATAACCGTTAGTGATAGCCCAAGAGCAGATAAAATATAATTAATCATCTTGACTCATCCTTTCATATATAAAAGTTATTTAAAGGCATAAATGTGAGATTTTATTGCTTCTATTGTCCTCATTTGTAAGTCGTTTAGGATAAAAGCATCTGCTAAACAACTAAATGCAAAGTTACAATTTTTTTTTTGATCAAAACTTTATTTTAACATGTAGTACATGTCAGTAGATAAAAATATTAAGGCAAAAAAAGCGCATAGTGCTGCTACTTTTTTTGGTTCTCAGCATAAAACTTTATTTCAGTGTGTCCAGCACATTTTAACATGTATTATACCATGCTATTATACCATGTATAACAGTTTGGACTGATACATTATTTAAGAGATGTATGTATGGATAACATGTTTAGCTCTAGTCAACTTTTTATTTTTAAAAAGTAGCTCTCGAATGAAAAAAAGGTTGGAGGTTTAACTTAACCTTTAGTTTTAATGTGTTAAAACCCCATATTCAGTTCAATTGATCCTAACAATAAATACATAAATAAATAACCTCAAAAGAGAGAACAAGCATGCAAAACTATTGTGATATATCAATACAGTGAGAATACCTATGAAAAATATACTCACCATGACAACTTCTCCAGCACATCTGTGACGTTTTCACATTCAGGGCTGAGGAACGGGCTGGCCTCAGCACAACACATTATAGCTACTGTATACATCTCCAAAAGAGGAAGCGGATCTTCATCTGGTCTCCACTGAAATCCATGATGCATCAAAACCTGCATGAAAATAAGAGCAATAAATGAATGGTCCAGCCCAAAGCCATTTCCAACAAAGGGATATAACAGTAGTAAGAGTAATAATGAAATATGGTACATGCTAGATCTGACAAAACAGAAGTGATTTATATGATATGCAAATAAAAAATATTCAAATCATATATTGATAGGATCCTAGCATGATTTATTGAATCTGCTGGTCAGACAAATGTGTCACAAACTGATAAATAATGAATTGAGAACAGCAGTTATCCTCAATAAAAGCAAAAAAAAACAATTAGAATAACGGTCTCTTTAAGTTATATCTGCTGATTGCTTATATAGATAACGGTTATATGATTATATATAACCTTTTTTTTCCTGAGTAAAAGTACAGGCTCAAATACGCTACAATACACTACAATAAGCTAATTTGTTAGCCATCAGGAGCTGTGACATACCATAAAAACAAATGTCATGACTGCAAGATTTAATGACTTTAAAAGACAAGCATGCTTCATCTCTCCCTCTGTGTTTTACCCATCACATTTATGAATGACTGTTTTATTATTGTTAGTTTTGTTATCGTTGGTGCAGCTATGCAAACATGCAGCATCGTCCACGAACAAAGACTGACAGATCAAAACGCATGAATAAAGTCATACTTGACAGAAATCCTGACAAAAACTATTGGAGGCATCTAGCGTCGACTCGGAGCTCCGTTTTAATTCAGTGATGAGATCCTGAAATTTGTGTCTGAGGGCCACAACCTCAGTCGCGTTGCCCTCCTCCTCCGCCATCTTCGCTGCATTCACACCAGCCCAAATAACTCAAACTACTACGGCCAAGGCCTGATCCAAATATTCATGACCCGTTCATTCGCTATTAGAGGGCTACCGAGCATCGTCAGCACAACCTAATTAATATTCGAGAGGAAATCTGCATTACAGCAACGTAACCAAGCGATGTCTACAAGACATATTTAATATTTATGATTGTGAAGCAGTCGCCATAGTAACGGCTATGAAGTACATCAAAGTACCGCAATTAATATTTATCACCCATCTTTTGTCATAGTAGTTTTCGAAACTTCGCATCGTAGCCTACACTGTCCCAGCAATGGCGCAGGCAGTTGGGTGTCTCTTTTCACAGAAATTACTAGGCTAACAAAAGAAGAAGAAGAAAATCACCAATCATATAAAATAAACGAGTTAAAGAAAGAAAGAAACAAAAAACACTTGAGATAATATTGTTTTTGCGTAGTGTATTCGTCTTATTAAGAATCAAGTGACTTTATTGGCATGGCAAAAAAGGCTTTGCATTGGTAACAATAAATAACAGACATACACAATTTTCATGTTTTGAAAATAAAATAAGGAAAATAAAAAAGTACACAATGATTTGGTTTGTTTCTTATTTAAATGTGTTGATCAATAGGCCTACACTTGACAATAAACGTGGAACACACAACACTATTATACATTAGGTCTACTTATTCATCACACTGTTCGTACATACTTATTTTTCATTTAAAATTTGCCCATATCAGACCTGTACACACATAATTGTCTATATTATATATTGTATTTTTGCTATTTTGTACATTGCCCATATATGTATATATATTTTTTATTATCTGTGTCCTGTCCTGTCACTCTGTTGCACTGTGGAGCTTCTGTCACTATAACAAACTCCTCGTATGTGTAAACATACCTGGCCAATAAAGCTCATTCTCATTATGTGTTGTTATTGTGTTATTTGTGGTCCTGTAGCACTGGTTAATCTTTTATCATGACAGGACATCACAAACCAGGTTTGCATATTTGCTGAGTTTCTCTCAGCACATGGGAGTGTGTTCCTTTATGGTAAACTCGTGTTATTTATACGCAGATTGATGAGACCGGGTTGCATCCGGTTCAAGTCTTTTTTATGGGTTTTGATTAAAGTGTTCTTTACACTGGAATAAAAAGGTTCTTATAATAACTATTCACTGGATAAAGCAAGCATACAAGTGATGGACAAAAGAAGAAACAAAGCATGTCACAAGCAATCATATTTTTTATTTATTATATGGATTTGAACAATCTTACATAAAATGACAAAATAAATGAGCAATTACCAGTAAAAGAGGGCTTAAACTAATAATAAGCAGAGTGCAGTGATGATGTTTTCTTACATTATATTAATGATAAAATATAACATTCTGTGCTCTTAAAATGTTGGTTGCAATAATGATGGCAACATTTTGGAAAAGAAGTGGTGGGGAAAAAACACCCATGCCTTGACAATTTACGAAGAAATTAGCATGCTAGAAAAGTTAATATGCACAGCTAACAAAATTCGAATAAGTGGCATAAAATGACAGGTAGACGGGAATATAACTAGTTTTAGGCAAACACAAGAAAATCTTGAATGTCACAATGTTTTTTTAAGACTTATGATAGTAGCAGGTGCTGCAGTGGCAGTCTGTGTGGTTCACTAGTTTGACATCATTGACAAACACCTGCAAATAAATACAAAAAAATATTAGTCGGATTAAATGTATTATAAAAAAAAAAAATACTGTAAAACAATAACATAATGAAACAATATTCAACAGTAGAAGTTATTAATGCACATTTTACCCGTTTAACTTCTTTGGCTACACAGCATGTAGCTTCTGATGTGATATTTTTTGGAACAAGCATGGTTTTCTTGGACCTCAGGGGGGTGGGGTAAGCCCTCGAAAAACAGCATCCCATACACTGATAGACAGGAGCTCCAGGTTTTGAGAAAATATTGTTCTCCTTGAGTTTGCACTCCTCACATCCAACTTGTATAAAATACAAATATAATATTAAAGGAAATGGTCCCATGAAGTATCAAAATGTAGTCATTGGTTAGCAACTTACAGTTATTCATGTCATTTCTTGGATACAGTTGTCCAAGATGAATAAGCATAAAAAACAATAACATACTTGCTCCAGCATATCTCGTCCAAAACATGATGGCTATAATAGAAAAAAAAGCCAAAACAGTACATACATTAGGCTACACAACTATTTGCTACATTTGTACATTTTAAATGGATTCTTTAAGCTCATAAATATTTCATTTGAAAAATTACCTTTGTTCTTGAGTTCCTGCGAGATGTGATCAATCTGTCTTCTCAGAAACAGGTATAGCTACCTTTTATACCTTGCTTATGTCTGCCCCGTTGTGTGTGTGTCCATGTGCATGAGCAAGTGTGTGACTGTTCCCTTGCTGACCTTGTAATCCATTAGGTAAATTAAGTAAAGAACTGAATATGTACTGTAGTTTCAATGAACAATATTTTGTCTTTGAGATATCTGACTTTTATCGTTTACTTTGTTGACTGGGAAAAAAAACCCCACCCATTTTGTACAGGAAAACATTTGTTCTGCTGTTTTTGTATTTTTTATTCAAACGTTCAGATTGTTACATGATTTACTGACACATAAAGTAACCTGTAATTAACGCTGTCCTTAATCTCCACCATAAACACACATATCAAGTGTCAAGGTTGGATGTTTGCTTCGCCTTCACTATCTCTCAATCTTTCCATCTGCAGCAAATCCACAAGACCTTGGTTTGGATTGTACAGTTTCATGCCTGATGTAAAGGTAATTCAATATTTTCAATGCCAGATGGAGAGTCACATTAATAACAAACTGAGATTGTAGGAAACGACAATGGCAACATATTCTCAAAAATGCATACTCTTCTATTTTATGCTACCGTATTTTCAACACTGCAGTTTATTTGAAGAGTTTGATCTATAGATTTTGTGTTACTATGTCAATTTATTGATCTGCTTCCTTTAACGTTCTCCTCGACTTTCAGTTCAATGTTACTTATAATTCCTTTATAATTATTCGTAAAATTCACTAGCAATTTCTGAGTGAAAAACGCTGGTGAACCATTTACTAAACACATCAACAAAACTGACAAAAGCAGCATTGCAAATGCATTTTGCAAGAATTCAAATATTCTTCTATAAATCTGAAATTGAAACAGCAGTTCTAACAAACTATTTGTTGTCATTAATAGTGGAAGTGACCACAAACTATAGTCAAAATCAACATACTTATTCATTTGTTCCCCTTTTGAAGACACTTTGGCTGGAACAAACATTTACCCAATCTAACTCCAAACTGCAAGATTCAGAAAAAGTGCATCTGCACATCTTTCTATGGTTACTGACAGATGAATCAGCAAATAACAGCCACTCAACTGAGCCATGGAGATAGTATGCCTCTTCACTTTAAAATGAAAATTAAAAAATCCCTCAAACAATTTAATGCCATGACTTAAAACTTACTGCTCCAATTTAATACCTTTTTAAGGCCATAAAGTGTGAATTAAGACCGAAATGTGACAATTTTTGTGTGCGACTACCCATGATTTGAGATTCAAATGATCAATTTATCCTACCCCATTTATAAACCACTTCCATTTTTTGCCCTTCCTGACTGGATATCAGTTCTGACACTACATGCATTTACATTTAGTTATTTAGCAGACGCTTTTATACAAAGTGATTCACAAATGAGGACAATAGAAATAATCAAATTCAACAAAAAGAGTAATAAAATGTAAGTTATATGAAACGTCTCGATTAACCCAACCAGTACACATAGCAGTTTATATATACAGTGGGGAAAATAAGTATTTGGTACACTGCCGATTTTTCAAGTTTTCCCACTTACAAAGAATGGAGAGATCTGTAATTTTAATCGTAGGTACACCTCAACTGTGAGGTTGAAAATCCAGAAAATCACATTGTATGATTTTTTAATTAACTTCCATTTTATTGCATGAAATAAGTATTTGATCACCTACCAACCAGCAAGAATTATGGCTCTCACAGACCCGTTAGTTTGTCTTTAAGAAGCCCCCCTATTTTGGCCAACAACTTCCTTCCCTCAGTAAGAGCATTGAAGATGGGTCGTGGCTGGGTCTTCCAGCATGACGTATGGAGGAGTGGGCCAAAATCCCTTCTGCAGTGTGTGGAAACCTGGTCAAGAACTACAGGAAATGTCCGACCTCTGTAATTGTAAACAAAGGGTTCTGTATCAAATATTAAGTTCTATTTTTCTATTGTATCAAATACTTATTTCATGGAATAAAATGGAAATTAATTATTTAAAAATTATACAATGTGATTTTCTGTTGTTTTTTTTAGATTCGGTCTCTCACAGTTGAGGTGTACCTACGATGAAAATTACAGATCTCTCCATTCTTTGTAAGTGGGAAAACTTGAAGAATCGGCAGTGTATCAAATACTTATTTGCCCCACTCTATATAAACATCTACACACACATATATATAAACACACAGATACAAAGAAAACAAGTAGATAGAAATAGAAAAATAATATATAAAGCTATTGTTAAGACTTTTTTTAAAGGAAACAATTTGTTAGAAAATGAATAGAGATTTCAATTGATAGGGGGTCAAGTGTTTTAAATAAAAAAAGAAAAACAAATAGATAAAATAGAATTAGAACAGAGTGCTAGGGTTAGAGGGTGAAATAAAGATGGCAGATATGTTTTAGCTGATTCTTTATGGACTCAGTTGCTTGGATTGAGTTGGGCATGTCACTCATTCCACCAGGAGGGAACATTTAATGTAAAAGTCAGTGAAAATGATTTTGTGGCTCTTTGGGATGACACAATAAAGCGATGATCACTTTCAGAATGCAAGCTTCTAGAGGGCACATAAATCTGAAGTAATTAATTTAGGTAAAGGGGTGCAGAGCCAGTGTTGGTTTTGCAGGTAAACATTAGTGCCCTGAATTTTATGCGAGCAGCTATTGTTAGCCAGTGCAGATTGATGAACAGAGGTGTGATATGCATTATGTTCGTCTCATTAAAAATTAATCTTGCAGCCGGATTAGTTGTAGAGGTTTGATAAAACTGACTGGAGGACCTGCCAAGAGAGCATTGCAATAGCCCAGCCTGGACAGAACAATAGCTTGAACAAGGAGTTGTGAAGCATGTTCCGAAAGAAAGGGCCTGATTGTCCTAATGTTGTATAAAGCAAATCTGCAAAGTTGTACATTGTCCCAGTAGCCTATTTTACAATTAATTACATTCAAGTCATCCTGTGTGTAGTACTGCAGAATGTAAATATGGTTTTAGCCACAGAAGCCAACGATAATTAACAATAATAATTGACAAACAAGGATACTGATACATTTATCCATGGTGATATTTATTTATTTATGACAGCCTCCGAGCAGAAGGGATCCAAGAAGGGATGTGTAAACAAATGACAGACAAAAAAACTAAACAAATCCTAAGATTCTATGAAGATAAAAGAGTGCCAGGGAGTGGCTTCAGGGGAAAGGTTCATTATTATTTAAAAATGCATTGGTGAGCTGTTAACATATTGTAATAGTTAAAGACTACTAGGCCAAATTAATATGTTTGATTAAATCAATATAATTGATAGGAGACAACAAATAATTTAAATCGATCACATATTAATATCAAGAAGAGGACATCCTAGATCACAGAAGTTCCCAACAACAGCCACTAGATTTGGACTAGTCATTTACATTTGGGTTAGTCATTTTCAGTGGTTGCAGATAATTTTCCTCCTATTTTTCCCCACCTTTTAATTTCCTCTGATGTACTCTGAGCTGCTGGGGATCTGGGATGCCAAAAACTTTATTGTACTGAGTTCTGAACAAAATTCACAGCGGAAATCTTTTAAATGTAGAAGGTGGGGGCTTATCCACCAAACAAATTCTTATAAAAAAAAGAAAAAAGAGAAAAAACAAACATCTACATCCGTGGAGCGCCATAATCGTCTGGCATCCTCTCAATGTTATACCTGAAAATAAAAATTATAAGAGTTATATTAATTTACACAGGTGACAAGATAATATTCTTCTGTTACAATAATTGATCGACAATTTCAATCAATCGGTCGTACTTGAAGCAATGCATGTCAGTTCAAAATTTTGTCAGACTTGAGATGGTAGCAATGCCATGTCACTGGTAACGTATGCCATAAAAGTATTGTTTGAGAGCAGTTGGCTGGCTCGATCTGCGCAGCTTCTCCAGAGGGACCATGTGTGTTTCATGTTATTCTGACATCATTTCCGGTATTGCTCACAAATCTGTGTTTTTATAATAGAACTAACTTATTTTATGCAACCCTAATACAAAAATTTTTTTTTTTTTTATAAAATGTTATTTTAATAGTATTGGCCTATGTTAAACTTTATTCATCTATATACAGGTGATTTATTAAGCAGTACTTAACATTTGGAACGAAAAGTTTTTGTTGCAAGTTAAAAAAGGTTCGAAACCGCTGTGTATTTAACAAATATTGCATCTAATCCACTCAATCTATGAAAAAGTATGCAAACACTGCCAGATCATCACTAAAGGAAGCAGAAGTGACTTCAGTCAAATTCTGGAGTTTGCACATAACCTAGGCTTTCTCACGTGCACTCACCAGCTGATATGACCCACTCCTCAGTAACATTAAGGTAAAACTTAGCAAAGAGAGCTTGAGTACCTGTGATTGGAGATGTACAAGATGGGGACACCTGGGATCTTCCGAATCCTCCTTTTTAGGTCCCTGTCCACCGTGGCCACTATGTAACATTTGTGCTAATGAAAAAAATGGGAATACTTTTGTCATAATATAAAGGGTATCATCTCTGAGATTAGAATTGTATCATAGTCTCACTTATTTTATTGATTTGTGAATTTACTTCATTTTTACTCCTAATATATATTTGAGAATCTCATTTTATTTATTTGTTTGTTTGACTGCTTGCTTTTGTGAACCCTCCACATTTGCTGTGCCTTAACCTTCATAATGTATTCAAAATCTGCATTCGACTTTGCATTCCTGGGTCCATTTGGACCTGGTGGATTATTAAACAGTCATATTTCTGAACTAAAGCCATATTGTATCACATCAATAACTTCTAATTAATTAATGAATATACAATTATCATTTGAATGTTAGTGTTTTTTTTACATCATTTTAGCCTCTTTTTTTATTAAATTGAACCATGAAAAAAATGATCATCAAAAGGTGTGCATATTCATATTTATCATAATTCAGTCCTAATGGTGCGTGAGATTTTTTTATATTACTGTAAATTATCTAACTCACTGATCAAAAGAGTCTGCATAACATTATGTGTAAAGCCTCATTTGATACCCGGGTCAAAATTGGACCTGAACACAAAAGGTAATATGGTTACATCTCTTAAAAATTAGATATAAATGGCAAAATGGGCACCCTGAATAAGCTGAAGTTCAGTTGTTTATCTTTAAAACAAAAATGTATCATCTGTATGCAAAATAACACACATTTGGTTTTTGACCACTGAAAATGTGTACAATTTAAAATATTATTGGAGCCACACTATGATTCCGTTATATCTCTGACTGTAGCCATATTGGGCAGGGGTGGTGAAACGTCGGTCCTGGAGAGCCGCAGCCCTGCAGAGTTTTGTTTCACCCCTAATCAAACACACCCGAACAAGCTAATCAAGGTCTGAAGCCAATAAGGCCATTCAGGTGAGTTTTAATTAGGGTTGGAGCTGAACTCTGCAGGGCCGCAGCTCTCCAGGACCGGATTTCGCCATCCCTAATATGTGAAGATACCAGAAAAAAAAGGATCTTAGAATCAAAATCAAATCAAAAAGGATATTAAGATATATTTAATACATTTTGGGTGGAAAAATAATATAATCAAAGTGCTTTTACACATTTAGATTTTTACCCACTGTCACAATTGGCATATAATTTGGTTCCAAATCTCAGGTGAAAATTGTTACAAATAATGATGCTGTCATCTTAGTAAAATTAAACAATTATAATCCTACAGATTACAAAGTTCTCATACCTGCATTACTCTTTGCACCAAGCAGTCATCAGCATATGTTCCTTTGTGTGAGCAAGGTAATCGATCAAAGCGGGGATCTTTGGCAATCCTAAAAAAAAGGTTCAAATCAGCATGAAAACCAAAGAAGAAAGCGTGTAGAAACTTTCATACATAAAACCACAGTGAAATGCCAATACATAAAACACAGTGAAATGCCAATTTGAACTTTACTGGTAGATGCACCCAGTTAAGCCTTTTGTGGGGCCTTGGGCTAACGCAAATACATCGGACAAACAGATGCCTTAAATACGGGATGATACGGAACGGTTGGCAACCCTATAAAATGCAAAAGAGAATTGACTCGGGGGGGCCGCCTAGTGTCCGGGACCCTGGGCTGCAGCCCATGTTGCCCATTAGAATAACACAGACCTGAATGCACCACATATACTTTTCACATACACAACAGCTTTCTATCTTTTATCTACACCATTACCATTCCAGATGCTAACAACTTTTGATGAAATTACCAAAAATACGCTTCAATACCCTGGAAACAGGGCTTCTTTCTCTCACTCAATTTTTGGGATTTTGCGGGTGTCAGAGAGCCGCTATCACTATGCTTGGCACTGCAGGACAAGTGGGATGTCTGCCATTCACAAATCAGAACAGAAATGATGACACATTGCTTCTATTGTCCTCATTTGTAAGTCACTTTGGGGGAAAAAACTAAATGACTGCATGCAAATGTAATATAAATTCTGTTGAAATGGTAATGTTTCCAAAATTGGACAAATTGTTCAAATGTAATTTACGGCAAATGACATTGTTGTCCACAATGTAGTTAATCTTATGACCACTGCAGTGGCACACACTTCATCAAAGGTGGAACTGAAGTTAGTACTGCTTAAGCCAGCAAATGCTGCAGCTGATTTACCAGCATTTCAAAAACTGTTCACACACACAAGCTCTAAAAAGAAAAATGCCTTTTAACTACAACATTGCGACAAGTCTAAGCATGACATGCTAAGGGCAAACAAAGCTAGTAATTTTCCCTATGATCCAAGAAATTTCTGCAAGATATATATTATGCATATGCATTTAATTGTGCATTAAAATTATACATTTTATGTGTGTGTATTTGTGTAATGAACATTAAGCTTACATACCATGTTAATGTATTTGTTCATTATGTTCTTTGAAATAGTGAATGGCATGTTTGTTGTTCCTGATGCTGGTCTGCTGTGCTACGTTACACATTGCACTGTGTGTTGTTAGGATGACGTTTCAGAGGATACATTTTTAGGATCAACTGCCTTAGAGGTCTAACAGTGCTCATCAGTGCCAAAATGATTATGATGGCCAATCAAATCAGAGAAGACTAGCTTTACTGTTCAGAGTAGCTGAGTGTGTGTCCCAGCACTTTAGTTTTAACAGTGAAAGACGCAAGTAGCTAAACATATTTGCCAACTGTTTTATGAAAGAAATGTTAAACAACTGACAGTATTATGCTTTTTTTTGTTAAAGTTTTTTCTGTTTTACATAGAAAATATAGGTGTGATTCATGTAATTCACAACTGAATGTGATTTAAAGTGAATGTGTGGATATTTTACAATAAAAACTCTTATTTGCAAATAGTTCAAATTGATTTGACAAACAAAACTTATTTTACAAATTTCATTATTCCCTTTAAATCTTTAATTTAAATAAATAAAAACAGGTCATTTAAATAAAAAGGATTATTATTATGCACCTGTCCCCAAATACTGGTTTGGTCCCAAGTGTTCAAGACACGGTTACTGTTACATGTATGTCATGAAAGTGTGCATTACCGCAAAGCCACTCGAAACTTCATCCCTAATTTCTCAAGCTCTGCCATCACACAGTCCGTTATGCAAGGAACACCTGAATGACAAAAAATAATAGCTTAATTATTAGCTTGAAAACTACAAATATATGTTCGTAGTTTAGTCAGATTGTGTAACTTGTATGAAGATTAAGTGCTGTATGCATAAAGCACTCAGCCAGGGTAAATATGTATAAACGCGTATTAATACATACAGGGAATTGAAATTGGCCTTCCCATTTCATTCATCAAAAATTATTCAACAAAGAAACCTGTTACTAAAATACCATTTTGTGTTGTAATAAATCATGAACAAATGAATGGTGTCATATAATACTATTACATCATACCCTTGCAAATGTACTACTGGTTAATTCAGTGGTTGACTGCGGCCCTTTTTCTACACAACACTTAGGTGTGTTCTGTTCTTAAGAGCATTTCTGATGTTTTATGCATATGAACCCAGATCAAATGGATTCTTTTTTTAAAAGCTTATATTTAAAAAAAATACAAATCAAATATATAGTAGCAGAAGTAAATATTATATAATTCATGATAATCGTGCAACAAATTATATAAGCCTTGAATTTTACACCAAGCCCAACTGTTTAAAATCATCATGGCATGTTAATGTCCAATTACAAATTTTATTAGTTTTATTTTTATTTAAAAATGAAAATTACCATAATTTACTCACTCATGTCATTCCAGACCTGTATAGACTTTCATTATCCTGTAGAACAGGTAAAATATTTAAAATAATCTTTCAAATGTTTTTATTACTTACAAGTAAAAAAAAAATAGACTAAACTTATATTTTTTTTGTCCAAAATTAACATAAAAATGCAAGTTCCTAACCTGTTGTCAGCAACAGCATTGCACACAGGATGCATTCTTCCTTTGAAATATATAGACCGAGAACAACTTCTTAGAACAGTGCTCAAGCTTTTTAAAATACCTAATAATAATAATAATTAAATGACAGTAAAAAATTTAAGTTCAGCTGCATTCTGATTCACAGGGTCCCGACTCCTTACACAGTGTTCACTGCTCTCTACTCACTGAGAACATGATTTATGTTCATTTCACTTGACAAAATATGTTAAATTATAACACCTTTCAGATACTTTGCACAATAAAGTCTCACAAGTGATTGAGGTGTTCTGTTGTTGGATGTAATAATGAACATTTCAGTTGTCATTTACCCCAGACATCTGAACCGCTGAAGACACAGTGGATTACTTTTATTTTTGAAGGGAATGTGCCCCCCGATCTACCTAAATGAGTCTATGGCCAAGTACACACTGCAGCTAAATTCTGTTGTCACTTCACCTTTTACTCTTTAATCGCGTTCTGTACACATATAATTCACTAAAATACGGGAGTGACAACCGCATTTACAAAATGTCTACGCAATGTGTACGGAACTGAACAACTAGTTGTTAACGACATATTTGAACGTGCAGTGTCTTCGCCTGTATGTGAGATGCAATAAAATAACAGCGAAAGAAGTCTTAACTTAGCACGGGTCTAGCTGCGTTCATGAGCCCAACGGCAAAGTGTCAGTGTTGCCAGATCTTCATAGAAAAAACAACAAACAAGGACAAGGGCTAAAAAAAATGCTTTATGTTTTATAACACCAAAAACATCATATATCTCATATCCACAACAGACCACTTTATTAACTTAATAAAGTGCATATCTTTATGAGATAAAACCAAACAACATGCCGAAAAACACTTAAATATGAGGACATGGCAACACTGCAAGCAGCCTCCCGAGCATAAACACAACACTGCCCATCTATTAGCGGTAGTATAGTTAAAATCGACGAAAATTGTATTCACCCCTGCAAGACGACAGAATGTTGCTATGGTTACAAATGCTGGAAAGAGTGCTGTTCCATACACACATGGAGATATAATTTACGGGAGTTTTGACTCCTGAAACTTGTAGTGTGAACGCCACCACGTAAATGTCCATTTCATGACATGTTAAAATAAAGATTTTGTTCAGTTTTTTGACTAAAATATTGGTTCATCACAGTTAATTTACCTGAAGTGATCTGCTCTGATGACTGGTGCAACGGTTTTTAAACATCCAAGTGAATAAACGATAGAAATCGCTTAAAGTTTATGTTAAAAAACTAAACAAAAGAAACACAGGAACCCTAAATTTTCAGCCCTGTATCCATTCCACAGGATAATATTGTAAACTCTGTATTAAATACAGCATCATTTTTGTTCAATGTTGCTGCAAAGGAATCTCCACAGTGATCAATTTATCCAATATATATAAGTGGCATGACATGTAGGCAAGTATGGTGTCAGATACTCTGAATTTGTGCAGTGTATTTGTATTTATCCCATCCAAGCACACACACACCCTAAACACACACCCGGAGCAGTGGGCAGCCATTTTTGTCGCGGCACCCAGGAATCAGCTCGGGGTTCGGTCCCTTGCTCAAGGGAGGTTAAGGAGCTGGCTGTCTGGTGCACCTCAGTCATGTTATTGAGGCTCTCCCCCCACTCACCATCATGAACAGCACGGTGGAAGAGACCACCATCTCCCAGTGCTGTATTGTGAGAAAGGCATTCTTCCTTCGCCACCCCCCCCCTGACGGTTCTACTCTGCCAATCCCTGCTGGAATTTTGGGTTACAAGTCCGACTCTCTAACCATTAGGCCAAAACTGCCCCATAACACCCATCCTCTTTCACATCAGCATTGATTAAAGTAATTCTGAGAATGTGGAGACTTACATTTAGCATAGAGGCAGTCCATCATTGACTGCACACACACACCTAAACACACACCCGACAACATCGCGGCACCCAGGAATAGCTCGGGTTCGGTCCCTTGCTCATTTGGAGGGTGGAAGAGAGTGCCTTACCCCCCCCACAATAGAAAACTCTCTAACCATTAGTTAACACCCATCCTCTTTCCATCAGATAAAGTTGGTATCAACAAGGATGTAATATGGAGGTCCAAGCTGGGTGTTGTATTGAAAGAACATACACGATGGGTACTTTGCTCTGAAAGGAAGATAGGTTGAGGCAAAAAATTATAATTATATAATTAATGCAAACACATGCATACAAAGACTCAAAAGTATTACTCAACATATTACTATAATTATCACTACAGGAATTATATAGACGTTTAAGAGAACAGAAGTTTGAGCTGTGATTTTCTCTGATGACGTGTGTGATGTTCGGCTAGGCCTGACAGAAGTTATAAATTAGATTTTATTTGATATTCTGATGTACAAAATCTTCTAAAGTGATAATTAACCTAAGAAGACTTGGTAATACCACTGGTACAGCTTGTACAGATTACTTCTTTTTGGTGTATGAAACTTATGAAAAACATTGACTTTCATTGTATGGACAAAAACAGCCAATTAATTCAAATTAGGGGTTCTATGGATCATAGCTGTTCTGTACGGAGTCGGACCAGCCCCACTGTTTGGCACGGATGTGATTTGTGGATTAGTTGCACAGTTTAACCATCATAGACTGCACGAATTTCACGAATTCTGCAAGAAATACGCACACGCGCTTATAAGTTTTGACAATTAAAACATTCAAGCATTTTTAAACAATTAAAGCGAAGATAAAATCATTTAGTACTCGCATGCTGTTTTCTGTGCACACACACCAACGTGTTTCAGAAACTGCAAGAACAGTTTTCTGTTGCGTCTTCTCGCACTTGAATGGACACATACCTACAAATTTATCTCAGAATACATTTTTTCAGCAAGTTTTTGTTCAACAAGCTGTTGTTGCTCCCATTTTAATACTGACTGTTCTGTTATTATTAATAATTTTTAATCGTTATTAGGTTGGTACTATTTGCTGTCGTATCAAATAAGTACTTAAGTAATAAACAGAATGCAAAGTTACATTTTTGCGTAATATAAATTGATCTCAATTCAAATATCTTTTGTATTTCATAGAGAGGGAGAGAGACAGAGAGAGGGAGATATGGAGAGAGAGAGAAGAAAATGCAATGAGTTTGGAATGTTGTGAAGGTGAGTAAATGATGACAGAATTATCATTGTGGGGTAAACTACTGCTTTAGAATATTTATATGATAAACCATTAATAGTAAATTGACATGTATGGATTAAAAAAATTATAATAATAAAGACAGTTTGTCTGAAAATGTGTTGCTTTATGAAAAATTTGTGTCATGTCTAATTTGAAGTTTATCCAAAAAGAGTAGGACATTACATTATTTAGAAAATTTACATTTATCATAAATTGTTTGGATGTATCTAGTAATCTAGCTGCATTGCTGAACAGTAGTTTTATCACGGTACCAGAATTTCAGTAGATGAAACTAATACAGTACATTTCGGTACTATAGCAAAACTATCGGGAATACTTTACATTCATTTTTTATTAAAAAAAGTAATAATTTTTAACCGTTTAATTAAAATAAATATATATATATAATGAGTTAATTATTAATGGTATTAAGTAGTAAATAATAAGTTAAGTTAAAACATTAGCATGGAGCCTTAAAATATTGTTCAATTATATGCTTTGAAGTTCTGTATGGTTGTACTATTTTTAATACATGACATTCTGATTATTATTATTTTATTCTGATCATTTATTAACTTTTTAAAATGTTCACTAAAAGCTATTCTATATTTGGAGAAAATATTAGAATAGATATTATCAAACTATACACTGTGAGTCAATGTTTATATATCATGCCATTCAAATAAGCATATTGTAATGTCTGTACAATAATAAATCACCATGCATCAACAGATGCAAAGTAACACAATCAGAAATAAAGAATTCAAACATACACTTCTTGTTCTTTAATGGCTGAGGGATCTTCTTTCTTCTTCTTTTGTGTTTTTGCCCTGTCCTTTTCTTTTCTGGACAAAAATAATGAAAAAAGCAAGGTTATGAGATGCTACTTTTTACAGACTGCATACTGTACCAAATTGAGTTATTTTCAACTCAATCATTAAAATATGCATTTTCAAGGATCATAAAATGTATGCCAGAAATTATACTTATAAAGGTAAAGGGATCTTAGAAAGAGTGCTTTACATTGAGGCCCAATAGGAAAAATAAATGGCAGCAACATGTTACATTGCTCAGCGGATTACTTGTCTGTGTTCCTACAGTCTATGTAACGTTACTTTTCTGTATATTGTATGAGTTTTTAAACCCATAAAAACTGAAAACACCAAATCAAAACAACCAACATTTTGACCGGTAACGTTAGTGTAATTAGTAACAGTTTACTATTTAATTAGATTCACTCTGTAACACGCTACCAATATTATCAACTTGTGAGAAGCATTTTAATCCATGTGTTGCTTATAAATACTATAATACTATACAAGTGATGATACTCACATCCTCTGATCTTTTAAACTGATCATTCTTTTCATGGTAGCATATTTTTTCTGTTTCTTCTGTTTTCCCTAATTCACACAAGGACAAGTTTTCATTCAACCAAAGTTAAGCATTATTCATTATTCAACATTGTTAAGCATTATTGAGATAAGCACTTTATTTTACCATGACGGCTGAAAATGCTCGAGATTAGCACTCTAGTCCTCGTGTGTTACACTTTGCGACAAGGACTTCTCTGACGTCAACATTATGCGACGCTTTCCACATTTTACTTACGTAGCGTCATTTCCTGCCTCATCTATGCTAGCGATAGATCCTGCGGTGTTTCCGGTTCTCAATAAACATCCATAAAGGTAAATATCTAGAAGACAATACTGCAGCTGTTATCTAAATATGAATAGTAAAGTGTTGTACAGTACTTTTTAGGCTTATTGATTATTTTTAATGGCATTGTGGGTATTTCAGTATTGAGTGTTGTTTTTCTATGACATTGTGTGATTATTCTGCGTCTTAACGTTATATGTTTTGTTTATGCCACTCAGAGTTCAGGATATGTAACGTAGGTTTGGATTGTTATTTAGGTAATTTAGGCAATATATGCTAACATTTTTCGGGGACTTTAGTTTTGTGTATTTTGCTTCACTAATATGCACCGTGGCGGCTGATGTCTTTCAAAGAGGGGAAGCTCATTTTCGACATATAATTGTCCGTTTATTAAAAATTTTGTTCTTTTCAAGATGCTCTGTGACCCTGTCGTACAACTAGGCGTCTTTTCCACTTTAATTGAATGAATAAAATGAATGAAATGAATGAATGAACAAACAAACAATTAAAAAAAAGATATTAACGATGGAGGAAATGTGGGAATTAGGTTAAACAAACAAGGAATGTGGTGTATAATAGGGTTGTCATACCATAAAAATGTCTTACCATACTATACCAACTTAATTTATAATTCAATTCTACAAAATTAATCAAAATTTAATAAATAGAAGAGCAATATTATTCTCTGAATACAGTAATTATTTTGTTAGAAATGATCAAACAAAACTCATCTTAGACTGGTGAAACTAATTTAGACTATATTTATAATTGTGAATAATGTTATGAGATTAATGTTTTAAATACACGTGTATGTTGGAAAATAATGTAATATGCCTATTTTAGACGGGAAACTCCATGGCAGAAGTTGTAAATCACTGAATGATTCTTTCAAAACGCTGAATCCTTCAACGAAGAACACAAACGAAACAAAAACAGCACTTTGTTGTCACTTTTTTGTAAAAATTTCCGAGTAAACAGCATGTAATTAAAACATAACATTATAAATGAATAATAAAAAAAAATAATGATTGAAAGAACCAAGTAAAGCCGCTTTGGGACTGATTTTTTTCTTTATAGTACAAAATCGCTGTCATCAAAAGGAGATATCCAATATCACGCAGAAGCCCAGCGTCCAGGCCAGCCCACTTTTACCCCAGAGACGCTAATCTTTATCCAATGACCGTTTTCTGAAAAAAACTTTCAGATCACCATGAAGTAAAGCTGGGCTTCAGCAGGGAAACCACTGATCGGGAATGTATGCAAGGAAATGAGGCAATGTAGCTGAGAACGAACTCGTTGTGGTGACTAACAAATTTTTAGTAAATTTAACACAATAGTAAAACCAAATTTTTTGACATGAAAGCTTCCCTTGCATCTTAAATAAATCCCCACTGATATGCACCGATGTAATCGATATAATATTAAAGTTTGTTCATAACAGACTTTAATTGTAAAAACGACAATATGGAAGATAGGGTGACCATGTAATAAGCCCAAGGGGGGACAAGGGGTATGTTTCAAAATGGAACTGCCTGGCGCGGCGGTACCCCCACCCCACGGGCAGACTGATAATGGTTTACCCATACAAAACATGGTTTCTATTCCCCTAAACATGTGTAATTGCTGATGTATTGAATTTAATTGCATTGGAAGTGTAATCTTTTCTAAATAAAGATTCATAATATTTTGAACATTCAATGGAGCACTTCCACTTACGTTTACTTTAGCTATTTAATTTTATTTATTTTTCATTACAATTTATTCACTTTAAATAAATTATAATATAAAATTATAGGATTAACAGGAATTGTAGTTGCACCACAGGAACAGTAACAGGAAAAAAAAGTTTAACTCACAACTCCAGACACGGAACGAGAAGGGGGAGGAAGGATGGAACTTGATGTTAGTAAAGGCGTGCAGGGGAAAAAAAACTTTCAGGAACAAGGGGACACCTAGAAAACCTTTTCACCAGTTGAATAAATAAAAAGAAAGATAAGAGACAGAATTAAAGTTCATTTTTATGTAAGCTTCAAATGGTTTTCCAAGATAGAGGAGTGCAAACCCATCACCATCACAAGGTGAACAATCAAAAAGGTGCCAAGAACATGCAAAACAATGACATATTTTGACAAAAGACTGTTTCCTAAAAGTGACACTTTGCACAGACAGTCCACCAATGTTCACTCAAACTTCATCTTAGGGGGTTTACATAACTAGACCTTCAGTTCCAACTTGAGATCACAGCATGAGGAGAACCTTCTCTTTCACTACATAAGTGTAGATCCTTGGAATGAGTTGAATTTCTTGCAGTTCCTTGTGTCCGTCCAAATCAGATTGAGAAGGACGTTTTGCAAAGGTCACAAAAAGCCCTCTCGGTACTCAACACCTTTCAGCAAAATATTCATTTTCCCAGTCTTTCACCAATCTCTTTTTAATTGAGATGGCTGCCTTCGGTCTCTTTCTCATTTTTCGTTGGAAAGCGCGCATCTAAAAGTTCCTTCCCAGTGTGTCTGGTATGCACGTGCGTGCGCTGTCATGACAACAATGGAAACGACCTCAGCAGTTCAACTGGGGGTGGGTGTGGCCCCTGAACCCCCCTGGGGCTCGAAAAAGTGACCAACTTTTTTTTTTGAAAGCATTGATTATGCGTGACACGGTCTCACGGGAATGAATTGGGCTTCAACGCTGTGCGCGCACGCACATGACGCGGGACGGGTGTCACCCTAATGAGAGCTGCAGTAAATTTAGCAGAGGTTAAAGGTATTACATCTCCATGGAATTGAGTTGCTGTAAAAAAGTAATAATGGGAAAGTATTATTTTTTTTCCACATTATAATAATTTTTATAATCTGTTTTCTTTATACCATGTAAAGCAAAAACCAATTCAATGAGGCAAAGCAGATTTGTGGTAACCTTGTAAATTGTAAAAAACTGAAAATGCTGCAGAGTCATGTGGTCATGCTTTTTCTGCTGCATGGAAGCTAATGGCCACCATTATCTTTGGAACAATGTTGTAAAGGTTGTCCACCATCAATCAGGGGAAATGTGACCAAGAACCTTACATTCACTGGTTGAGTTCCAGAGATCATGTGTGTAGATGGGAGGAACTTGCAGAAAGATATCCATCACTGCAACACTCCACCAATCTGAGCTTTATGTCAGTGTAAACTTGAACCCCCCCCAAAAAAACAACAACAGGATGTGAGAAAAATATTTATTGGAATTGAGGCCTCTGTAAGGAGGAAACCAGGAACTGCTCATCATTTATGTAATATTATCTCAATGTTGTAGGTACCATCGTGCTGTATTTCAGGCAGGAACTGGTCAGTGTAGAAGGAAAGCTGAATGTAGCAAAATAAAATACAGAGAAATCCTTAAAGGGATAGTTCACCAAAACATGAAAATTATGTTGTTTATTCACCCTTATGTTGTTACAGATCTTTTTTCTTTGTATGTGCAACATAGAAAATATTTTGAGAAATATATAATTATTTATAAAAAAAAATAGTTTTCATGTAATGGAAGTCATTGAGCTCCAATATTGTTTGGTTCTCAACATTAATCAAAATATCCTTTTTTTTGTGTTCCACAGAAAGTACCCAAATCCGACATGTGCAAAGCTTGTCACATATGCTCGACCTGAGGTTGTAATTGCCGCTCAGTGTGCTTCATCTAAATATCAAGAGGTAGTTCACCCAAAAAATGAAAATTATAATTTACTCTCCCTTAAGTTGTTCCAAATCTGTATTAGTTTCTTTCTAAGAAGATATTTTGAAGAATATTGGACACGACCGTTGTTGCGCCAGGTACAGAGCTGTTTCAGATCATTTGACCTTTCTGTCAGCATTCCATAAATAGAACAAAGAATCAGTTTGCTGTGGGAGAATTGTGGCCCACGTTGTGCCACGTCCAGTGGAAACAACTGGTCACGTCGCATCATGTCGTACAACTCATGTCCAGTGTAGACATTGTGCAAAAATGTGACAGTGAAAGGGTTTGAATACTTTCTAAATGCACTGCAAATATTTGTACTTAAACAATCAAACAATGCTTCACAAGTCCTAAATCATATGTATGCTGTCCTTTTCCCCAGTAGGAGAAGACATGGGGGTACTCCAGACCAGATAGGACAGCAGAAAGCAGGGCAGACCCTGAGATCACAGAGGTCTGAGTGGAGCCTTAACATGGTCTAATGGACCGTCTCTTTTGGCTGACCTTCGCCTTCTGTTCAGTCTCGTGGATTTTCTTCTGGGAGGTGCGCTGGAAGAAAGGCAAGGAAAGTCAGATTGAAGAATGGCTCCAGAGACACAGCCTATCCAAATACAAGTATTTGTTTGAAGGTTAGTTCAACACTTTAAAAACAAACACTTTTAGTTTATACATTTGCCTCACCAGGATTGTTTAGACGTATTAGAGCAGTGGTTTTCAACCTGTGGGCCGCAACGGTATTGCAGGGGGGCCGTCAATTTGTATTAATAGAAATAATAATATTGTTAATACATGTAAAAATGTCTAGTCATAATTAAATATCACAATTTCACAAAAATATCACAACCGTTACTAGGTGTTAGCTATTCAAGTTCGCTGATTGGTTTAATAACAATCCGCATTTTATTGCATATATTTTGGCTGCATACATGCTACAACAGATTTAAACATGGATAAATGGTAGGGGTGCTCCGATCTTTGAGGCCGATCGTCGATCACAGAAAACACTATCTGCCGATACCATCACCGATACTGATCTCTGTAAAGCCTTCTTTTTATCATATATAATTATTTATAGTGATACTCTAATCAGATTTTTTAGACATTTATTCAGGGCCAGAATTTCACTTTTGAAAATGGGCATAATTCCCCTCTTAGGTAACTCTTGTGAGAGGGGATTTTTTTAATCTGAGCAGTGGAGGGGGGCATTTTTAAAAGGGTTGGGCCGATAGACGATACAATCGTCCATCGCAGATGGCTGATAGACATCACAATTGCCCCACCCCCCCATATCCCCCTTAAACCACTGCATCTCAATACCATCCGTGTTCGGAAAGAAAATGACAGGTATACGGAACCCTTAAAGGGAATAAATGTGAGATGAGAGGAAAATACATGTTTCAATAGCCAACTTTCTCTCTCAGTTCATTGGGTAATTATGCTGTATATAAATTGTGGCATCAGGGAGCCGCTATTATGCCTGGCATTGAAATTGCTTTTGAATGCACGATCGCTTTTTAGTTTCACTTTTGAGTTGAATGCTTACGGACATTTTGCTGTGTTTTGTTTGGGTTTAGTTAGGGCTGGGCGATATATCGCATTCATTATCGAAGGCGATTCATCTGCGATAATGAACACAATCTTGCATAGCTTGTCAGTGAACTACGGCTCTGTGTATTAAATATCGCTCCATTTGAAAACAGGTGATAAAGATTTACCGCTAATCACGGAACTGGCTTTACTGATGAGATGTGCATGATAATGTCATTCGATATATCGCCCAGCCCTAGGTTTAGGAAATAGAATAAAATAAATGATATTGTCTATCCTCTCAGAAAACCTGGAATCAGTGTTTAAGTACCCCAGGCACATAATTTTCCATTTTTGTAGCACAATCACCATCAAACCGATGCGAGCTTCGGATCTTCCAATGTTTCTCTAAGGCGCTGAAACCTAAAGGCCCTGTCCCAAATGGAACACTTCATGTGCACTTTCAGTCTTGCGGACTTACAATGGTCGCTGCATGCGCGTGTGCGTTAAGTCCACGAGACCGTAGAGCAGTGCTTCTCAAAGTCCAGACTCAATTCAATCCGGACCTGCCTCCATTTCGTATTTCAAGAGCACTAATTATATTTCCTACTTTGATAAACGCATGTTAAACTTGTAAACCATTTGTTTATTTTTTAAATGTCTGTTTGGAGATGATCCGAAATGAAAGTGCAGGCGATGAAACTTTTCCTTCATGACATGTATTGTCATGACATCCAGTGAATTTGACTTTTGATAATCGGGTGGCATTTCACTGCAAAATGAGTATTTTATTATTATTATTGTTATCACTTAGATTATGGCCATTTGACTTATAGCAGAGAGGAGAGAGGAGCAGAGAGGACCCAGAGAGGAGAGGAGCATACCACTACACCAGTCCAGTACCCATACCCACACCACCATACCAGCACACCACCCAGAGAGGAGCATACAAGGCTTCCCATTCATTGAACAGCGCCTCCAAACCAATGCTGGCAGATAATTAATTTGCACCCAGGGGCGCCGTAAGGGGGGAAAGGTTGCAAGGGCCCGACGATCCCCCGAGGGAGAAACGTGTGGGAAAGTGTCAGCCCGGCCCCGACCGGGCTGCCTGCAAACGCGGGCCGGGCCTCGGGCCTGTTTTATAAATTTTAGACAAAAAGTGATGAAAAAAAATTGCAAACAACACGAGACCGTGTTTCAGAACAGCAGCAGAGAGCCATGTTTTGCGTTCAAATACACACAATAAAGAAAAGGCAAAAGTAATTACCATGCAGGGGGAAATTAAGGAGATATTTGAATTATTTACATTTTTTTCTGTGTCGCAGATGAAGAATCAGATGAAGATCATGTCTCCTCATTAGACGCGCATTAGAGATAAGCTATTATAATTAAAGAGTTTTTGTTTTCGATTGATTTATTTCGGTAGTAATTTAAAGCTATAGATATATTTATCTACTACTATTTCGGTTATTTTTTGTGAATTGCCATATTGTTTTCTTTATTTTATAAAATTATTTTATATATTCAGGGCTGCAATGCGACCATTTTTTGACATAAAAATTACTCAATGGTCTGCGCTGCTCCACTCCAGCCGCAGCACATCAGGAGAAAGATTTTATGAGATAATGGTTTCACACCGCACGAAAAAAGAAAGCGCATCAGCAGAGCAGCGCGCGCCCAACTCGGCGCGTCAGCGAGCGCGAAGGTACAGCGGAGGATTTGGTTTTCAGTAAAAGACCAAAAAAAGGGGAACATGTTGGTTTTCAGCATATAATATCGGCCATTGGCTGCCCTGATTTCTAAATATCGGCATCGGCCAGAGAAAAACCCTTGTCAGTCGACCTCTATTGCAGAAACTTAAATACATTTTTTTGCTACTTTTGCTCTTGTTATTAATGTATTTTGAATGCAAAGGGCACTTTATTTTTTTCAAAAAATGAGTGTTTATTTACTATGCATGTTATGTAGGCTACTGAATGTTTATTAAAAACAAGTTTTGTAATAACCAATTATTCCGGTCCGTACCTTTGACACTGATGAAAATTCAGATTTGGACCCTTGAATGCAGACTTTGAGAATCCCTGCTGTAGGGTGTCCCATTTGTCATTTTAGTGTTCAAAAGGGTGCTCGGGACCCCTTTGCGGTCGCTATGTGCCCTCAATACGCACTTCTGCCGAGCTCAGAAAATTAATTTGCATTTGCAGCAGTGTCTGCCTGCACTTCTACCCAACAGTCAAAGCACTACTACTATTACCATATTGCATTACATCATGAAAGGGAAAAAAGAAAATGCGGACTCAGATTTCTAAATATCGGAAGACTGTGAGGAAACTTAAATACATTTTTTTGTTTTTGCTCTTGTTAGGGTTTATTTTTTTCAAAAAATGAGTGTTTATTTACCATTTGGGACAGTTTATTAAAAACAAGGCCAAAGATGTCTGAGTTCCGCTCCCCTTGCAACTGATACTCAACTGCCATAGGCTCATTTGCGTTCGAGGGGAGGGTGCTTACTGATAGGTCATTTGAAGAGCACATGCTAAGATTGCCACAGTTAGCTATTGTTCTACTGAAGCTCCTCGCCACGGTACCGCTGTCCGTGCTCGTTTGACTCGCACCTGGTGCTGAGGTGACGTGGAGCATGCGTCTGAAAAGTCTCCCGTTGATGTGCTCATAAAGACGTTCTGCGGGTCTAAATAAACAATTCTTTAGCAGTTGTTTGGGGGGTGGCCAAAGCTAGCTCTACCCCTCTGTTAATTGCGTTAAACATTTCACCCTATGTTTTAGTGGACTTCATGCATTAAATGGTTGCTGTTTTTCTTTAGCAGTTTAGTGGTTACAGTTTTTATATATTTTTTTACAAAATTATTATTTTTTTTATATTATATTTTTCAAATATAAAATTTTGTTTAACATTATACTAGAATATGTATTATCTTGGTATAAAAATTTAAGTTGGTAAAAAAAATGAAGGTATAAAACGAAAGGGTGCCAATAATAAAAAAAATAATAATTTTTTTTTCGTGGTAAGAATCTTATAACGGTTTTGTTCAATTATTTTACAACAATTAAAGATGTTCAGACTCTGGAGGAGCTGAGTTTATGTGTCCTGTCTCGGCTGGAGGAAGTGGTAAAGGAAAAGTATCACTGGAGGGAGATTACTGAGGCTCAAGTGCAGCTGCTCAGAGACTTTGCCTTCCAGGAGTGGCTTTGTTCCCAGAACCTGGAGCACTACTATCACACGTGAGTTCACATACACATCATTGTTACTCAAAAAACATCAACAGCTATGTATACATCAGATTTCTAGTTGGAGAATGAGAAGAATAGATCACATTGTTAGTGATTTCAGAGTTTGTTTATTGTGATGACAGAGTGATGGATGAAAGAATGAGAGGTCTGGTCAAGCCAGGTTCAAGTGCACCCTTAAATGTGTCACGCTACGTTGTAGATGAAGATGAAGGTTAACAGTCTTTAATAAATCCACATATAGGTAATCCACACAGAGGAAGGTAATAACATGTAACAATCAATGAGACCCGACAAACTGAAACTGAACAGACAAAAATTTAAATACACAGACCAATGAGGGACTAATGACTAAATTAACTAGACACAGGTGAACTGACTAACATAATCAAGCGGAGACAGGAACTAGGTCAAGGAACACATGAGGAATGAAAAAAAACTTAAAGTCCATGTGGTTGTGACAAAATGATGATGCTCCTTACTACTTATGCTACTTCTGAGAAAGTACAGCTCCTGTAGCCATCTCTGACGTGTCTGTCTGCTTGATAAATGGCAGAGAAAGTCAGGAAGTTGAAACATTCACTCATCCATCTATCCTGTCGGTTATATAATGGCTCTTCTATATACTGTATTTCGGCAGCCTGAAGACCTTGGGCTGCACTACCCTGGATGATCTAGCACAGTTTGACAGCCAGCTTCAGCTTTCTCTAGCAGCGTGGGGCTATTACTACGAGGATTATATCAAACTGTCTACAGGTGTGAGGGTCCTCCAGTCATCTAAGGGAAGTAGAGATCTAGACTACGAGATTCAGCTGGTGCACAGCCTTGCTGAGAGGCGGCTGAATGAGAAGTGGTCTTTTGGTATGTATTCTATTGTTCAAATTTATTTTTAAACCACAAGATGATTCTTTAGGGTCTTAATGAAACGTCTATAACACTCTCTGGTTAAAATGTCTCAATGGTAGTGTAAAACCACCCTTTTAACCTCATATACAGCTCTGTTCACAGCAAGCCATTATGATGCATTTCCCTTTAAATGCTAATGAGCTCAGCTCACCCCACCCCTCTCTTCTGTGGGGTAACGCACAGTTCTCTGAGAGACTAAACTTTAGCCGCATTCATCGTAAAACTTGCTAACTAGCACATTATTAGGAAAGGCGATCTGCAAAATTCATAAAAAAACTTATACTCACGTCTTCTGTAGGTGAGGCTGAAACACAAGTGATTAGTGCGAACATACACTCATTTAGGTAGATATATTAAAAAATAAAGGTAATTCACTGTGTCTTTAGCGGCTCAGGTGTCGGGAGTAAATGACGACTGCTGTGAAAACACCTCAATCGCTTAGGAGTCATTATGGTCCACACCTGCTCAGGTGTCGAAACAATGAGTTTACATGCACTCTCTTAATGCGATTATAATGAGATTTTGACAATATTGCGATTAATCTTTACCTCATGTAAACGCAACACTTCGATTTAAATAATGCGATTAAGCTCATAATCTCAGCAAGCATAATCGCATTAACATAGTTAAATTCGTATGCTGAATTTAATGGAAATATACAGGCATGTAAACACCTTAATCGCAGTATTGCCGCTCTGACCAAAGCGCACATGCGCCCGTGATGTACATGAATGACGGGATGCGCACCTGTGTTAATACGCAGATTAGAAACGATGGAGGGGAAGAAAGCAACGCATTTCTGGGGAAAACACAACTCGCTGCCACCAGTCTCTGTTCCTTACCCTCATCCAGAAACGGCGAGAACGCGACGGCAGCGTATAGGCAAACAAATTCCATCACATTTCTGTGGCACCGGAAATGCGTGAAATACACCCATACAAAATCATTATGCATTAGACATAAATAAATTAAAACAGCGGCCAGTAAACACACCTGCTCTTTCTGTAGTCTTGGGTTTCATGACCCTTTAAGTCAATTTGTTAAAATAGGATCAAAAACAGAGGTCAAAACATCTATCTAGTGCATGTTTATTAAATAAAGTGTATGTACTGCAGATAGAATACAAGACTTAACAATCCCCACATCTACCTCAGGAAGATTGACAAACGTAATTGCTCTAAATGGATTGCATTTGGCCAGTGAGAGAACATTAAAACATAATAATGACTACTAAAGCCATTTTTTGTGAGACCTATTTAGTGCTTTTGTCTGCAACAGTACTGAAATGCCTTTAAAGTGGTCATATGATGCTATTTTTAAAGATAATTTTGTTTCTTGGGTGTAATAGAATATGTTAGCCTGCTTTAAAGGGTTAGTTCACCAAAAATGAAAATTAGCCTGTGATTTACTCACCCTCGAGGCGTCCTAGGTATATATGATTTTCTTCTTTCAGACGAATCCTGGCAAAAAATTGTCCTGGCTATTCCAAGCGTTATCATTGCGGTGGGTGGGTGTTTCTGTTCAACAGTCCAAAACACATAAAATAAAGTGCATGCATGCATAATAAAGGCACAAAATTTGTTTAACACTTTGCTGTCAATAAATTCAAGACTCTTGACAAGAAGAATAAAATAACAAATACAATTTTGTGCAGACTACATTTTAATTTGTTTGCCCGTCTCACTTTCTTTCAGTAGTGGAAATTTAAATGTGAGATTCTGGAAACGAGATCTAAATTTAGCTGGAAGGGTCGGGAAGAAAATTATTCTAAGCGGACAGCGGGTGAACAAAAAGTGAATATATCGCGGGAGCGTGTGTGTGCGGAATATAACTAATACGACGAATATATTCCCAACGAATATAACTCGTGGGTTTTGCTCTTGTGATTTTCTTTTCTCAAATAAATGTCAAATAAATTGTTTTAATGTCTCACCTTTCAGCAGGAGCTCTGATATTTGGCTGTACCATTGCTCTGTGCTTTCTGATAAGGGACCTCATGTTTTACGTGATTGGTAAGTCAATCACTTGATACCATTATTTTAAAACTTAACGTTAACTTATGTAGTTCTAAAATGTGATAAAACAAATATGTGGGTCATTCCACGAAATCGGTGCCTTTTGCGTCACTAAGAAATAATCAAACATAGATTTAATATAACAACGAATACATTTTCAATAAAAAAATAACAATACTATGTATTCTTTCATCAATATTACATCAAAAAAAGTAAATTAAATATTATTTTATCTAATTTAAATAGCATTTATGCTGGTAAGGGTAAGGTTTTTGGCCTCTCCCTCACTGTGATTTTTCTTTTTCAGCAGGAATTTTAATTTGCAAAATGAAGGAAAAATTATATAAAATAAAATGTGCATATTGTTTTAAATATAGTCTCACTGTTAAGCAATGTTTTTGGCATAAGTATGCATTTTTTCTATTAAATTTAAATAATTTTATTGGTGTCCCCTGATTTCATGTCAGCCCTGTTACCCTCATCAAAAAACCCTTGTTCCAGCACTTAAAACACAATCAGGTTTCTCTCTCACTTCTATGATATTCTACTTTTGATGATTTATGAGTCTTGAATGGGGGGGGGGGGGTATTACTTGGTGTCAATTGGTGTACTATTTTTTAAATGTAAATTTGAACAATTAGTTATTAAATTTTATATAATCAATATGTACAACATGTGCTTTTGATTGAAATTAGCAAATTAGTTTGAAATCGTCAAACTGGTTACTGTCATCCCTGTTACTTTTCATGGTAACAGTTTCTGACATGAGAGTAACAGGGATGACACACAGTGGGTAAAATAAGTATTGAATATGTCACCATTTTTCCCAGTAAATATATTTACAAAGGTGCTGTTGACATGAAATGTTCACCAGATGTCAGTAACAACCCAAGTAATCCATACATACAAATAAAAAACCAATAACAAATAAGTTCAGAAATTAAGTTGTGTGTAATAAAATGGAATGACACCGGGAAAAGGTATTGAATTACTGAATTTTATTTTAAACTTTTTGCAAAAGCCTTGACAGCTTTAAGACGCATCCTGTATGGAGAAACTAGTCGCATACATTGCTCAGGTGTGATTTTGGCCCATTCTTCCACACAGTCTTCCAATCTTGAAGGCTCTTTGGGCCTCTTCTATGAACTGATCTTTAGTTCTTATTTTCTCATTGAGTTTCCTTGGCTTTGTTAAGGATCATTGTCTTGCTGAAATGTCCACCCTTGTTCATCTTCACAATCCTGGTAGGTGTTGGGAGTCAACCAGCTAATAACCAGCTAAATCATTTCCACTGACTAGAGGCAGGATTGCTTTCTAATTACTGGTAGATTTCAGCTGGTGTCTTGGCTTTCCGTGGCTGCATTGAAAACTTAGGCAGCTGCCTCGATGCCTTCTGAGGCAATGACTTTGCAGGCAGCGTTTTTGCACGAAGGCACCTCACGAAACTGATTTCGGACAGGCTTCTGAGGCAGTGTAAAGGTTTAATTATCTACAACAAAATAGAATGAGTTTTGGCGATAACTAAACAAATATTTGATTACTATAATACTGATTTCTCGCAAAAAATAACATCAAAAGTGCAAAAAAGTTTTACATTTACACAAACTAACCACCAAGTGCAACTTTCAGATGCCATCTTTATTTAAATACATACTTAAAAATATATATTGTTCTTAATTGAGGTGGTCACCATCCAAAATGACGATGTTCTTTTTCATCTGAATGACAATTAAAAAAAAAATCACAAATTTGAAACAATCCCAGTGAAAAGAGGGACTAAAATGCTGCTCATATATGTGAAAACTATCACATAGTTCTAATTAAACTATAATATCTAGAAATTTGTGTGTCAGTAACAGGATTGACAAAAATACCAAAACATGAGGTAATAATAATAAAATTACAATTATCATAAAATAATAAATTACATAGCCTGAGATGGCACAATACAATTCCTTGTTATTTTAAGGTGTCTTCATTTCATGGATAGTTAAAAAAATGTTGATTAAACTTATTTAATTTTTTTATTTTTCCAAGTCGGAAAGGCACCAATTCCGTGGAATGACTCATTTTTTATTTGTCAATGAATAGCATGATCTATGATATACACTGTATACAGTACTGTTACAGTCTTAGAAATGTTACTGATTGTTTAAGTTATTTTGTTTAGAACAAATGAAAATACTTTTGCTAGTAGGATATATATGTTTACATTTCCAAATAATAATTGTTTTCTGGATTCACTGCATTAATATATCATTAAACAGTCAATTCATCATTTACTCACTATCATGTTGTTTCATCCCAGTATGATTTTTTTTCTCATGAAACACAACAGAATTTTTTTTTATTACATTTACATAGCTCATTCCTATCCAGCAAACACATGCGGGGTCCAGGGGCTGTCAGGCACTAAAGTACAAAAAAATATTTTAATTTTAATTTGCGTTCCCCCCTTGCGGGGCCCCCTCTAACGCCATATGCTTGGAATCGTCCTAAGAATGACCACCCTTCCCGTGTTGTTGTTTTTTGTTTTTTTGCCGACGCCGTCCCTGATCTTGAGTCTTATCTATAGTAGTATATTTTTATTTTTTTTAGTACTCTCTATAGTAGTATTGCATCCTTCATATCTCCATCCTGTTTGCTTAAGAGTCTTTAGTGCACACAAATAAACGTTATTATATTCATATCTGTAAAGACGGAAGATACATCTTTACGATTCTGTTAACATCATATTGAAAACAGCCATATTTGAGGTTGATGAAAGATAGGTGAGCTCCTGGAGGCGTGCTGTGGGCGGAGCTAAAGAGTCACGAGCACTTGTGTGTCGATTGCCAACAAAAGATGCAGTTTCACTTACCGCCTCCAGTTCTGAATCATGGCCAGGATCTTTTACTGCTGAGACCGCTCCATCTTTCAGTATCAAGCGATGTGCAAATCCAGAGCCGAACTGGGCCTTTTTTATAAAACATTTATCACCGAAATGACGGGAACAAATAAACACTTGTAAAACTCAGTTTCTGCTCCAGAAAAACAAACAGCATCCACTGTTCTCGTAACATTGGGTTCTTTGGGAAGCTGAACAAGGTTATCTTTCCCTCACATCCAAAAACACACTACATTAGAGACATTTTTCTTGATGAAGTCCTGTGCAGTGCTGCCAATGATGTTGAAGGGCATGCGCTCGCTCTCCCTCTGGTCGATATGTGCGCACGCTCTTTTGGGAGAAATGCCCATACAAGGAATTCCTCCCTTCATGACATCATGAAGGGCCATGCTCAGAAAAAAAAACTTTCCGAAATTTATACAAACCCAAAAGGAGTGTATTACTCCTATCTTCGAAAGTGACATGTGGCCAAGCATGGTAACCCATACTTGGAATTCGTGCTCTGCATTTAACCCATCCTAAGTGCGTACACACAGCAGTGAAAACACACACACCCGGAGCAGTGGGCAGCCATTTATGCTGCGGCACCCGGGGAATAGTTGGGGGTTCGGTGCCTTGCTCAAGGGCACCTCGTCGTGGTATTGAAGGTGGAAGAGAGCGCTGTTGTATATTCACTCCCCCCACCTACAATTCCTCCTGGATATGAGACTTGAACTCGCAACCTTTGGATTACGAGTCCGTCTCTCTAACCAGGCCCATGAGATCCACTTTTCTGCAGAGTTCAGCTCTAACCCTAATCAAACACCTGAGCATGCTATTCAATTTCTTCAGGATCTTTGATCAGGGTTGAAGCTAAAGTCTGCAGAGCATTGAGGAAGATTTGAGGAAACCTGCATAAGACCCTCCTTTAATGATCAGTGAATGTTAATAATTTCATTGATTATTTGATAATTGTAGATTCTTTGTCATGTATAATTTAAAATATCAAGTACAGTAATGAAACAAAAGAACTTAAACTAGAGCCGAACATATTGCAGCCTCAATTTCAGTCAGTTTTCTCAGCAATTAACGGTAAAATGGAATGCTATTGTAAATGCAGCTTCTAACACCAGAATTGAGTCAGTTAACATACCACTTATAAAGTCATAATCCAATCTGTCATGCCTAAGAAATGGCAGATATATTGCAGCATGCCATAGTAAGCACTATGGTGGATAATTTGAGAAATGCTTTAAGTATAATTGCCCTTTCTCCATGTTCAGTTATGCAGCGCTCAACCATTGATCATATTTTCAACCATTGAAAAAATGTTTTCGACTGTTAAAAATGTATGTCTTTAAAGGTGCTATATACGATTTTTAAATATATAAAGAATCTGCAAACCTCTATTTGTTATATAAAGATATAGTGCTGTAATGGCATTCTTAGCAGGGAGTGAAATATAACCTCTCCGTGTGTTTTAATCCAAGCTTTTCTGTTTAGTTTTTCGTTGTTTCGTGTTTATTGTATCCCTCCCTTTGAAAGTTTTGGCCGTCCCCGCATTTATAGGAGTCTATAAAAGTGCTCCAGCACTCCAGCACTGCTCTGTAAAAACAAGATGTGCAGTACAATGCTTTTTTCTGAAGGCCAACTTCCACATGCCATGTTTCTATATTAGCATAATGCTTACCACATCACTTGTTATTGTTTACAAAAGCCAAAGGTATCTAAATTTCATTGTTGTTTATAGTACATTTCATATTCATTCACACACACACACACACACACACACACACACACACACACACACACACACACACACACACACACACACACACACACACACACACACCGGTTTAGTTAGCTAAATGGGGACATTCCATAGGTGTAATGGTTTTAATACTGAAAAAAACTTATTTTCTATCGCCTTACACCTAAACCTACCCCTTACAGGAAACTTTCCACATTTTTACTTAAAAAAAAAAACTCATTCTGTATGATTTATAAGCCTTTTGAATTATGGGGACACTGAAAATGTCCTCATAAATCACCTTCTCCTTGTAATACCCATGTCATTATACCAATTTGTGTCCTCATAAATCACAAAAACACGCACACACACACACCTTTTTGGAGTTCCATTGTATTCTTTTGCTTTATGGAAAAGAGAGTAAGCACTCATAAAAAATGTGTTCTACAAAATAAATAAAATCATACCATTTTAGAGTAAATTTTACAGATTTTTCTGAATTCATGCAAGTTTCAGTTAGTTAAACACTTTTGCTCTGATTGCGTTATTACTTTTGTACTAATGTTTATTTTTATGTTATTTGTTTAATTTTCTTGGATTGTCTGGGAAAATACATGTTTTAATTTTCTATGTTGTCACACTTTAGTTTGGGGACCAGTTCTCACTATGAGCTAACTCTTAACTATGTCTTTTGCCTCAGTAAACTAATGTGTTGCTTATTATAGTAAGGTAGTTGTTAAATGTAGGTGTGGGGTAGGATTAAGGGATCTCTAAATTATGGTAATGCAGAATAAGGCATTAATAAGTGCTTTATAAGTACTAATAAACAACCAATATGCTAGTAATGTGCATGCTAAAAAGCAACTAGTTAAAAGTGAGAATTGGTCCCTAAACATGTTATCTTTTACATTTATTAATTGTCAGTATTTTAAGACTCATTTACTCTCTTTAGGTGGAATAACTGTTTCCATCATCGCATTCGTCTTTACCATCAAATTTCTGTGTGAGCTTGCTGCTCGTGTGGTCAGCTTCTTACAGAATGATGACCCTGCCCGACATGGGGACCGCAGTATCTATGACTATGTCCGGGGTAATTATTTGGACCCACGCTCATGCAAAGTCTCCTGGGACTGGAAAGAGCCACAGGAAGTGGGTCAAACCATGAGTTTCCGAGTGCAGGTGACCAATTACAAGATTTTCTGACTCTGTAATTGACTATACATTGGTGCTTCATGCAGCTCAGTTAAAATGACTACAGTTCATGTATTTATGAGTTGTTTTGAAATCCCTCTTCCAGCTCTTTTACAAAAATGGCCAGCCTTTTCCTGCACACAGACCTATGGGATTGAGGGTGAACATCACTCACATAGAGCTGGCTTTAGAAGTCCCTGTGACCCAGGAGGTCCTCCAGGAGCCCGAGTCTAATGTAGTCAAAGTGGCCTTTACTGTGCGTAAGGCTGGACGCTACGAAGTAGCTGTCAAACTTGGAGGCCTGAATGTGGCTTACAGCCCTTACTACAAGATATTCCAACCAGGTAAAGTGCAAGTACAGATTCCGAATTCTTAATTTTCTAATACTCTCTTTGGAATGAGGGACCTCGTATACATGGTTTCATCCTAAATGTCAGAATTAGCATACACAATTTATGCAACTCTATGAATATAACCCATTTTACTTAAATGCAACTCACAACCCTCATATAATACTTGGTTGAAAGACCTTCTGCTTTTAAAGGATTAGTTCACATTCAAATTAACATTTCCTGATAATTTACTCACCCCCATGTCATCCAAGATGTTTATGTAATTCTTTCTTCAGTCGAAAAGAAATTAAGGTTTTTGATGAAAACATTCCAGGATTTGTATCCATATAGTGTACTTCAATGGACTCCAAACGGTTGAAGGTTAAAATTACCGTTTCACTGCAGCTTCAAAGGGCTATAAACGATACCAGACGATGAATAAGGGTCTTATCTAGTGAAACGATCTGTCATAAAAAAGTATATGCTTTATAAACACAAATGCTCGCCTTGCTCTGTTCTACGATGCGCGCTTACACGTAATATGTAATTAAGTTGAAACGGTCACACTTGACCTAGGCGGAAGTACAGAGTCAGTGTTTACAAGTTGAACGTGCAAATACTAAGTCAAATGCCGTTTACAAAAAGGGAGTTACAACTCAATGAGTTTACAAGGTAAAACAACGATGTCGGACGATTTTGAACTTTAAGAAGATGAGATTGAGCCTACGTCAAGTGTGACCTTTTCAATGCTATTACGTGAAGCACGCATCATAGAACAGAGCAAGGCGAGCATTTGTGTTTATAAAGCACAATAAAAGTTTATAAAGTAATATTTTTTTCTAATGACCGATCATTTCACTAGATAAGACTAGGGATGCTCCGATCGATCGGCCGGAGATCGGTATCGGCCGATCATCACATTTTATGACTTGATCGGTACTCGTACATTTGGCCGATCTCATGTACCGGTCGCAATTTGTGTGTTTCTGTTTTTGTTAAAATAACCGCGGCAGCTCTTGAATTTGGTGCCACCGGCGCGCGTCCAAAGAGAGAGAGAGAGAGAGAGAGAGAGAAAGCGCACGGAGCTGAAAGGGCTTGAATAAAGCGCGTTTAGCTTTAGATAAAAATACAAGGATATAGCGCTGAAAGATATTTACCATAAACGACCCTGAGCGCTTGTTATGTGATCTGCTCCGCTGTTTTGATGCGCTGCTCACTTAAAATGGTGCTGCTGCGACGGCTCGCAGTCCGGATGGATGCAGGGGTGCGGATGCACTTATAGAAGTATTTAAGGATAAAAGACTCGAGTTGCTTTTAAAATATTCACAAATCCTTTTCCTCGAGTAAAGTCTGGGGTCATTTCAGGTCAAGTCAAGTCTTAAGGCTATAAAAATGCGACTCGATCTCTGCCTTGTGGTGCATCACACACATTTTGTTTGCATTTATTTTTGTCTTATATTAAGTATCCTGATATACATAATGTTATGCATAAACACCATTTTAAAGGAATATTAAAATGTTCACTGTATAAGGAATCATTTTTGTGATTATTTATATAACATTATTATTACATATGTTATATAAAGCTTGAAGCATCAGAATCGGCATCGGTATCGGCCGATCACCATGACAAGAAATCGGTACTTGGTATCGGCTGCAAAAATCCTGATCGGAGCATCCCTAGATAAGACCCTTATTCATTGTCTGGTATTGTTTATAGCCCGTTTGGAGTCCATTGGAGCTAACTATATGGATACAAATCCTGAAATGTTTTCACCAAAACCTTAATTTATTTTCGACTGAAGAAAGAAATACATAAACATCTTGGATGACATGGGGGAGAGTAAATTAAAAGGAAATTTAAATTGAAAGTGAACTAATCCTTTAATACAGCAGCCAGTTTTTATGAATAACAGTCTTCATTTTTTTTAGCTTCTATTCATTTTGTTGCATTAATTTGTATTAGTTTTTAAATCTCAAAAAGCTGCAGTTTTTACAGGGGCATGTAGACTATAGATTATATCGACTGTATGTGTGCAAATATGCCCAAAGATTTTTAAAAGAAACTTTAAAAGAACACTTAATCATCACAGTATAACACATCTATTAAGCGTTAGGGATATTCAAACTGTCCAGAATAAGTTATTCTGAATCAGTTTTACCTGCTTTTGTGCAAATGAGAGTGACAACAATGAAAGTGTCAACAAGTACTCTAGATAGGGTAACAGCAAGACAGCCCCCAAAATGGGAATTGTTTTGCAGGTAGGGCCACAGACAATTACCCTCTCCTTATCCTTCATGACTGATTTGTTTCTAGTTTTGTGTTGCTACAGCGGTGCATGTTTCTGACCAAACTGTCATAAACAGACTCTATGAGGTTGGCATGAGAATAGATATGTATAGCTAGATGCCCTATTAGCCGCTGTTTCTATGGGCTGATATACGTAAGCTGTCCGCCATATTGGAATGTCTGTGAACACTCCAGAGCAAGTTGCCGGTGCATCTGCACTGCAACTGTAGTTACACTCATGTATAAATATTTATATCTTCAGTAGACTTCAGAAGATGCTTTTGCATCATCAAGACAATAATAATACAACAAGACAAAGCCAACAAGGCATTTTAAAGCTACTTTATTTTAAAAACCTGTAATATTGAGTTGCATATGCATATTAAAAGCACAAACCAACACATTCTTACTTGTGAAAAGCTACTAGGTTTCTTCAAGAATTTAATTTTAGGCTTCTATAATGTTGCATTTTGAAACTCGTTGATTGTTATTGTGAGTGACGAGACCATTCCAAGATGGTGGACACGTCAACGTATCTAGAGCGGTCGAATATGCCATCTGTATATACCTATGGGCATGAGGGTCTGATGTCCTATAATGGGATCTGTGCTCACAGTCCAGCGCTTTGCAGCTCGAATTGGCATTTGCCAGAGAACATCAAAATTGCAAGGTCCACCAATGGTGCCATTTTGGCAGTGGATGGTCTGGGGAGAAATATCCTTGGAGAGTCACACAGACCTCCATGTGTTAGCCAACGGTGTCCTTACTACTGTTTGGTACCGGGATGAAATCTTTAGAGCTGTTGTTGGCATTGACTGTCCCTCATGTTTCCCAGACCTAAATGCACTTTAGAATGTCTGCTACTTTATGTATTGGAGCATCCAAAGAAGGGCTGCATGATATATTGTGATTGTCATGTGCATCTAGTCAGTAAAGCCAGCTACGTGATTAGTAATAAATCTCCATCACCTGTTTTCAAATGGAGCGACATTAAATACACAGAGCCGTAGTTCAACAACAAGCTACGCAATTCATGCTCAGAATCGCAGATGTACTAATCACAGAACCGGCTTTACTGACGAAATGCGCATGACAATCACATGCTATATATCGTGCAGCCCTAATCCAATGCCAGAGCGTAGCACCACAGGCTGTCCAGGTGCTCAGTGATGCCCTGATCTAGGTCTGGCCCCCAGGACATCACCCACCATCTCATCAGGAGCATGCCCAGATGTTGTCGGAAGTGCATTCAGGCACATGGGGGCCATTCACACTACTGACTGACCTTGAGTTGCTTCTATGAAATTCATGCCTGTTTCTGTGTGATTTTTTTTTTTTTATCTAGACCTTAGTGGGTTCATCATGAGTTTGGTTTCTATTGACCATTGTCACATAATTTTTTTCTAAATTAATTAGGAAATATTTTCTACTTCAGTATTTCATTCATCGAGATCCAGTGTATGATTTAAGTGTTACCTTAATTTTTTGGAGCAGCATATATACTAATGAAAGGTCATATTTGACAGTTTTCAACTCAACAATTTGTGTTTTTTAGTCATGCTTTGTTTGTTTGATTTGCAGCCATATATCCCTGTAGACAAGCATCTGTAAAATCTGGCAATTATTGACATTGTTAAAATTATTGACATTTCCTACATTCATGTAAGATCAGTTGATCTTCAGTAGATCATGATTGTTCAAACGCATGCTTGTTACAAATTATGTAGGACACTACATAACATTTCAGTCAAAATAATTAAACTCACCAGAGATTGTAATAATTTACAAATGTAAGCTTGTAATATAAGTTTCTGAAGATTCAGAGTTTAAAAATTGCATCTATAACAGTTTAGTGGCAAAATAAAAGTAATGTCAATATATTATGTAGTGTTTTTGAGTAATACAGCTATAATAATTATATAGCACTTGTTTAATATAAGTCACTTATTTAAGTAGTATTGTGCAAAATTGTTAAAACACAACTAAGCCATTGGTAACACTGTAACAAAACTGAATTAACTTGAGCTGTTACACATATATTTAGCCAGTGCATGTGCTGAAGTTGAGTAGCAAATATGGCCAAGTCAAAAGTTCTCACAAAAGCTGAAGCTATAGAGAACATACATTATTACATTAGAAAGTCTATAGCTGCTAGACCATTTCCAAAACACTTAAAGTTCCTCGAAACACAGCTGACATCCTTATTCATAAATTTAAAATATGTTGTACCAGAAAAGCTTTGAGGGTGTTGAAGAAAAGGCACAAAATCATCAAGGAGTGGTTGTCACAGGAGAGTCCTGCCCTAAATGCATGGGTTGAAATCACAATGGACATTTATAGAATGGAGCAAATAACAGCATTTGTAAATCATAAAATGGAACAATTTGCTTTGCACTGGGAAAAATGGATCGAATATGCAACATCTCTTAGACCTGATTTTATTTTGTAATCAAAATTCTGATGTAAAGAAAGATTATTCCCTATATGTACATACTAGTATTCTTTCTTGCCCCTCGCCCTTTTTATTTTCATTTTATAAAAAAAAAATATCCTCAATATGTACACAACATATGTAACGGGCAGATTTAGATATATAAATACATGTGAATGTGAGGATAGATATATATGTGCTTATGTATGAGTTTATTCGAATGTATTATGTGTGATGTGCATCTGATAGAAGTGTTATATTGTTTGAGGAAATTAAATAAATAATAATAAAAAAGTCAAGGAGAATAAAATGTTTGATTAGAGCAACTGAGTAAAACCCCTCAATTTACTGTCAAAGACTTGCAAGATAGTTTGATGAATGGAGGCAAAAACATTTCAGTACAATTTACAAGAATGGAAACCAGCAGAACTGATTTTTTAAAGTAATTAGTAACTAGAAATGCTTTCCCAACAACCAGTTTTCCTTTTTTTTTTAAATACTTTTTTTGTTAGTAATATAAAATAATTATCTGGTAATATGTTGTTGCATTAAGCTGTGCATTTAGAAAAACTTTATTTTGTAGTAAAATGAAAAGATGCTGATGACAAATGGCATGAATTGCATGTGTTGCAGGTACAGTGGTCCCATCCAAAACAAAGATAGCATTTCACTTCTCAACACTGGTTCTGACTTATGGCCAGCAGCACACACTGCAGATAGAACCACGGGATGAGTATGGCAACCCCACCAGTAACTCTGTCTCACTTGTGGATGAGGTCAATTACAGCATGCTTGTCCACCCAGTAAGGACACTTACTGCATACCCAGAGTTTTTGAATTCAAACTTTCAAAGTTTGGATATATGTCTTAGCATTAAAGTGGTTTCAGGTCCAGTAGAATTTCCATTCAAATCTCTTTTTCTTACTGCTCCTACAGTTGGGCACAGTGGATGAGGAGAGCTCAGATGATTGCTACAGCACATCAGTATCATCAAACAAGCCAGAGTGCCAAGTTCTAATGAGGCTTACCTTCAGGAAAAAAGGCTGCTTCAGAGCATGCATCTCATACAGGGACCAGCCCCTTAGCAATGGGGAGTTTGACATCATTGTACTCAGCGGTGAGTTAATCTTGGCATTGGAGAGGTTGTCGTAAAGCCTTTTTACAAACATGGATCCCACCTTGTCACCAAATTCCATGAATTTTCCAGTGTGTTTACTGAATAAAATGTACAAAAAAAAGAAAACTTTTCAAAAAGAATTAGCTTATTTTTTCCATGACATTAAATCACAATTTTTCGAAAGACATAGGTCAATTGGTGAAACTAAATGTAAAAATAAAACAAATCTGCTGGTGCAGACAAAATACAACTGTACTGAACATACATTCTTAGAAAAGTCTAAATATGTATCTCAAATCATCAATGTATAGTATTGAATGTACTAGTAAATCTAGTATTGCCAGTGCTAAAATGTATTGCTCTGAATGGCCATATTCAGATTAATCCCCTCAAGGTTCTGCCTGTTCTTGTCTGGCCACAACCCACAATAGTACTTTTTTTATGAAAGTTTTGTGTAAAACTTGAATAATACCTAATATTAAACCTGACTGATTCAAGGTTTTTGCCCAGTCTGTTTCAGTGGTGTTCAACAGACTTGAACCAATAACTGAACATGCAGTTCTGTTGCCAGTCAGTAAAGCTACTATTAATGTAACCCAGGGCTTCCAGACCAATGCTTTATCCCGAGATACTCTTATCATGTTTTCAGTATGAATCTGAGACAAGGAGTCACCCAACATGTCAATAGGAAGAATCGCTGATAATTCTCCACAGTTCTGACTCTACCCCACCCCCCACCCCGAACATTCCCATGTCCTGTATCATGCTCTTTCATTGGCTATATCAGTAACTTATTTCACACTGCAGGGCTCTGATTTGGCGACAGGTCCAGATATTTAGCATGCTAATGCTGGGCACCCATTGCTGTCAATTTATTTATGTCTTGCATTTGTACAATAATCTTTAAAACCAGTTAATTACTAGTATCAGTAATATGCATTAACATTTGCCACTATAATCATAAATGAGTGGAAATGAGATGTCAAGGAGTTTTAGTGATCAAAGTGTGGGAACTCTGTTGTCTCTTCAATGTAATTGTAAGTGCAACAAAGACAGAACACAGCAGATTGAATACATAACATCCAGAAGAGTGGAAGCACACTGCTGTAACCTTTTCTCAATGTCTTTTCGCCATTATGCACTCACAGAAAATGAGAAGAACTGTGTGGAGAAAAATGTATCTACCCCAGGCATAAGCATCTACTTTGAGGCCTACCTCTACAGCATGGGCACTTACAGTAGTTGTCCTTGGCAGTTTCTAGCATCCTCCCAGCTAGCCCTGCAGAGACGGCCCTCCATGGGGGATGATGAGGAGGAACATGACTCCCCTGTAGAGGGGCTGTCAGATAAAGTCAAGAAACCAAAAAAGGTGTATTGCTATATCTCACCAAAGGTAAAATAGATTTTGAATGGGTTAATGCTACGTTTTTTGTGGTTAGTTTTGTTATTTAATATTGGTTCTTTGTTCATTTAAAAACTGACTTACTGTGTTTCAGCAATTTTCCGTGAAGGAGTTTTACCTGAAAATTATTCCTTGGCGCCTTTTCACTTTCCGTGTGTGTCCTGGAACTAAGGTTATCTCTTTTTCAGACTACTTTTTCTGAACCATTTTACCAAAAACACTATTCTTTTGTTGACTGCAAAAGCTATTTTATTCAAGGATATTTATTTTTGTTGTAATTCTGGCAGTTCACTTACCATGGACCAGATCCCGTTCATAAATACCTAACACTGGTAGTAGATGATGGGATTCAGCCTCCCGTAGAGCTCAGCTGTAAGGACAGAAATATCATGGCTGCAACCTTTATTCGCTTTCTCCACAAGAATATTGGTTAGTGTGAGTGGCAGTGTGCCGTAAATACAGTCAAATGTAGATATATTGTTGTGAATGATTTGTTTTGTGCGTGTTTGAATCTTCTAGGTGGATCAGAAACTTTTCAGGATAAAGTGAACTTTTTTCAGCGGGAGCTAAGACACATTCACTCCAAGAGACCTCGCACTAAAACCTGCCTGAAAATCAGCCGTCACTCTCTCCTTGAATCGGTGAGCACATCTGGCAGATCATTCCTCATGGGCCATAGAGTACAGAAAGACAGTGCAGTCTCTCAATACTCGTATAAGCCTGCAGCCCTGCACCATTTATTTCTTGGAATTTGTATTTTTTATTTCTTTGGTGTAGTGCAGTCTCTGAATTTAATGGGAGCTAAAAGTGACCCCCCCCCCCCTTTTTTCAGTCTCTGAAGGTCGCACGGAACTTTTCTGTGTCGGATTGGAGTAAGAACTTTGAAGTTGTGTTCCAGGATGAGGAAGGTTGGTTAACCAATTGATGTTATTAGTTATGCTAATTATTCTTACGCATTTCACAAAACCTGTCAAGACCATAATAAATAACATAAAAAATAAAAAATAATGCCTGTTTTTTAACCATTAATAAACCTATAATCATATTTAAAGGTTGATTTGTTCTTTGTGTTTATTAGCTCTGGACTGGGGTGGGCCACGGCGTGAGTGGTTTGAGCTGATCTGTAAGGCACTGTTTGATACAAATAACCAGCTTTTCACACGCTTTAGTGACAACAACCAAGGTTTGGTAAGTCATAGCTGTACAAAACAGCTTTTTATGCTGCTTTATATTGCAAACTGGTATTTCTTATCTTATTTTAATGTATTGTTGTAATTATAAACACTTTGTACCTAAAGCAACTAATTAATTGGAAGTCTTGCTCAATCACTGAAAATCGCTTAACGTTGCAAAGTAAGGTGCATAAAGAGTTCTGCATGATTGTCTGTGTATATTATGCTAGGATATTAGAAAATATTTTAAAGGGAATTAAATTACACTCATCACCTTTAAAAGGACTGTTGTGATAGAACTTTTTTTAATGCTGATGTTGGTCATGAGTTGATATGGAATGAGCTGTTCTTGTATGTTGTATGTTCTGTGTATGTTTTTTGGGCAGGTCCACCCAAATGCTGATCGCCCGCCTCACCTGAGGGTGAAAATGTATGAGTTTGCAGGTCGAGTGGTGGGGAAATGTCTGTATGAATCAGCTTTAGGTGGGGCCTACAAGCAGCTGGTACGAGCCCGATTCACCCGCTCCTTCTTGGCTCAGATAATTGGATTACGAATGAACTATAAGGTGACAATTGATTCATAGCCTTCCAATAAATGTACATTTTAACCTGTACTGATATATTGTATGCCTCCTTTACAAATGAACACTCATTTTAGGAGTAGTCGTATCTCCTCTCTTTGGGTGTAAATCTTGTAAAGCATACCTTTATATATATACAATACAAATTAAGCTCAGATGAGCTTTATTTGTCACATACACAATTATACAGAGTATAATGAGGAGTGAAATGTGTTCTCTGCATTTAACCCATCCAAGTGGAGCAGTGGGCAGCCGACATTGCGGCGCCCGGGGAGCAGTTGGGGGTTCGGTGCCTTGCTCAAGGGTCTCACCTCAGTCGTGGACACTTCCTGCCAGAGCCGGGATACGAACCCACAACCTTGGGTTTCCTCGGGTTTCAAGTCCAACGCTCTATCCATTATGCCACGACTGCCCCTAACCTGTAAACTTGTCACATTTAAAAAAGACCATTTACATGATTCATGCAAATACAATGATATTTTATTTGGGGGGTCGTTCGGTTTATACCAATTATATATGACAAACAAAAACTCATTTTTTTAGGCTGAAATGTGAGGTTTATTTAAACAGTAAGTATATAGTTCTATTTCTAATATCAGAGCCCCTGTCAACTTTTTTTTTCAGCCCAGAGTTTGCAAGTATGCAAATACTCTTACTTTCCTTGATTGAAATTATATGAGTGTTTGTTTATTTTGTTTTGTTTTTCTTTGCTTTGGCAGTACTTTGAAACTGATGATGAGGAATTTTACAAAACCAAGGTTTGCTTTATTCTTAACAACGATGTCAGTGAAATGGACCTGGTGTTTGCAGAAGAAAAATATAGCAAGTCAGGACACCTGGAAAAGGTAGTCATCATTAATTAAATGAAAAACAAATAAAAAAATGAAATCTGTTTATTTTATTCTTGATCCAAAATATGATCATTCAGTTAAGTGCATGTGTGTATGAAAGGCAGGGGTGTCCAATCCTGTTCCTGAAAGGCCAACATCCTGCATAGTTTAGCTTTAACTGGCTCCAACACACCTGCCTGGAAATTTCTAGCTGGTGTAAAGGCCTTGATTAGCTGGTCCAAGTGATTTTAATTAGGGTTGGGGCTAAACTCTGTAGGACAGGGACTACCAGGACCAGGTTTGGATACCCCTGCCTGAAGGGTTATTTGAAGGTACATTTGTTGTAAACTTTCACTAATAGTAATAATATTACAGGTGGTGGAATTGATATCTGGTGGTGCTCAAATTGCAGTGACAAATGAGAATAAAATTCACTACTTAAACCTGTTGGCCCAGTACAGACTAGCCAGTCAGGTGCGAGATGAAGTAGAACACTTCCTAAAAGGTAAAAGCTCAAGTTTCTGACTCTTTATTTAAACTTCTGTACGAAATATCCTTAACTGAATGACCTCTTCTGTTCAGGTTTGAATGAACTGGTCCCTGAAAACCTTCTGGCCATATTTGATGAGAATGAATTGGAGGTGAGAAATTACATTAAACTGTAGATATTCTGCAAATTAGAAGAATTGAGAATCCTTCAATAATGGAAATGTATTAACAATGCTCCCTTAAATATAGTTAAGGATTTCCAGAAAAAAAGACCATAACAATAGTTTTCATAGCTGAACCCCTTTATCTGAGCAGTTCTGTTTACATACATCTGTTCCATAAACATCCCCTGGCTGATACTTTCTTGAGGGAACACATTTTTTTTTTCAGCAACTTTTAACAACCCTACACCCCTGTTTTAAAAACACCCCTGGCCAAATGCCCCCAGAGGGCATCACTTCCCACTTTTATAATTACTGTAGTTACCATGTTCTGAACATCACATCCTTTTTTTCCCTCAGATGTAATCTATCTAACGTTAGGTGGTTGAATAAAAATATTTGGACTTCATATCTAAAAATTTCCTCAACTTAGCACCAGCAAGCTTGTTAGCTAGACAGTTAGCATCAGCTAAACATATTTACTTATTTTCAGTATGGTTATGAATAAACATTCATATCTGTCTATTCAGCTAGTTGAGCTAAACAATATAAAAATGTAATGTTATAGGCCTAACGTTACTATTGATAAACAATATAAAAACAGACATCACATAGGGCTAAATGCGTAACGTTAGCATTTTAATAAAACTGCTAACGTTACAGCAGCGGGGAATATGAACGTGCATGAGTTATTTTATTTAATCTGTATAATTTTAATGTTTCGTTTTTCTGACCTAAAACATAGAGACACTGATGTTGATGTGTGTGATTTCAAGCATTTCAGTGGGCTTTAATAGATCACCCTTTACCGCAGATTTAGTTCACAAACAACTGACAGTTTTGAGCTAAATATCATTTTCCGTTACAATAATTAATCCTAAAATTCAACATTAGTAACTTACTTTTCACAGCATCGGTTACACGCTCACAAGATCTCCCGGTTCTTACTTGAGAGTTCAGTTCACTGGAGACTCGCTTTAAACGGATCAGTGAATTGTCGACTCATTCCAATTCATGAATGAATCATTTGTTGTGATTTGAGAACCGATTCATTGAAAATAATCAGTTTGTTCATGAATCAGACACTGCTTCTGCGTCTCGGAGCACGTGATATGTGATATATTATAAGGAGTAACGATATGTTTTATGAAATGTAGTGAAGTAAAAAGTACGATCTTATGCTTTGGAATGTAGTGAAGTAAAAGCTACTCAAAATAAAAAGCCGACTGATAAAGTCGCAAAGCCGACTGATAAAGAAGCGTATACCCTCCTCTACACCACTGCTTTGAGCATACCATGACCCAGATTGCACAAAAAATTATGATGAAATTATACCACAATATATCATTTCATGACGATAAAGTTTCCAGGATTCTGCAATGTCTATTTTAGAATAATATTTTTCTCTATTAATGCAAGTGTCTGCATTAGTCCAGAGACGGCTCTAGTTCTCAACTGAACATTCGGAAGAAGCATTACTTAAAAAATTTGGCCAAAGACAAATTCTGTCATTAATTGCTCACCCTCATGTCGTTCCCAACCCGTAAGTCCTTCGTTCGTCTTTGGACTATTTTACCGATGTTCTTGCTACGTTTCTGGACCTGGGAACATTGTATTTGTGTTGCTGTCTATGGAGAGTCTGAGTGCTTTTGGATTTAATCAAAAATATATATTTTTATTTATTTGTGTTCCAAAGATGAACAAAGGTCTTACGGGTTTGGAAGGACACGAGGGTGGGTAATTAAAGACAGAATTAATTTTTTTTGGGTGAACTAACCCTTTGAAAAAAGTTCACAGACCAAGTATACATACAATATCTGTATTTAATTTTAATGGTATTGCTTTGTGTAGATATTTAAAGATGCCCATCTTTAAGCATGACTGTTGAAATGAAATAGTAACACTTAACAGTAAGAGCCCATTTGTAACATTAAGATTAATGAAAGCTGTAGAAGTGTTATTCCCTGTTAGAATGTATTCATTTCAACATTTACTATTACTAATAATTTTTTTAATTGTAAAGTTTCTTCTGCTAACAATAGTCAATGAAATATGAACTAACTTTAATGATCAAATATAATAATTCATATTAATAGTTTTGTTCACTTACAAAGTATGGTTCAGTCCGGTTTTTTTTTAATAGTGAAGCACTATTTTATTTTTAGTTTAGTTTAAAAACCATCAGTTGATTAATCAGCATCAGCCAGTGTGGTCCAACCTAAATATCGGAATCGGTAAAATCCACTATCGGTCTGCCTTGTTAACACCATGTAAAATGTAAACCTATCAGTTGGAGGAAACATGGTGAAAGTCAATGCAGAAACAAGGTTGTGTTGTTGAGATGTATGTCAGCCTGGTATCCACACGTTATTGGCCTTCTATAGTCCTGTCCAACTCGCCTCATGTAACAGCCCCTCTCCCGGTATCTCCTCTGTGCTATTGAAATTGTGCTGGGAGACACACCATACCTTGTGGAGGCATGTATTGAATTGCCATCCTGGAGGAGCTGGACTACCTGTGCAACCTGATTGGGTTGCAGGGACTGCCACATTATAGTAGTAGTGAGAAGGACCCTAACAAAATGCAAAACTAGAGAAAAATCTGTCAGGAGAAGGATAAGTAGAGAGCAATTCTGGCAACCTCCTGCAAAACCATTCTTTTTTGGGGGGTTGTCTTGCTGTTTCCTCCAGTGTACCTGTTGTTACTTTCATTTGCACCAAAGCAGGTAAAACTTATTCACAAGCACTTATGCTTCTTAAAGGTGGGGTAAGCAATTTATAGAAGCCAATGTTGATATTAGAAATCACCAAAACAAACACGCCCCTACCCCAAAAGGGTCTCGACCCTATTTTGATAGCTTTGCCCCACACATACAGTGGGGCAAATAAGTAGCTTCACAACTTCTGACAGTGGAAACGGAAATAATTGCGTACTGTACTGAACCGTACCACTCCGTGGAAACGAGCCACTAGTGTTTCTATTAAAAAAAGCGGGGGAAAAACTACAAATAATCATGATAAGATAACAAAAATGCCATGAATTCTACTACTAATAACCATATAAAACGCACTAAGGATTATTGAGCTGCTGGGTTCATGAATGTTAATCACGTAGACTGCGTTCGCTCTAATTGATTCGCTGAAATCAAAACGGGACGATAATAGGTGAGCGTCGGCCAATGAGATTGTCGTTTGAGCATTAGTTCCGACCACCACCAGAGAAACCGGCAATTCTTAAAAGCTGAAGAATTCCAAAAGGAACTTCTTTATTTTGACAGGAAAAAACAACAAAGGATATTGTTTACATGAAGCGCAATTCCGCATGTTATGAAAGACAAGAAAACAACCCGCGGCCAGAGACTATCCTCCCTATACTCAGAATATGCAAGCTGCGTAGGGCCCCCGAAACACCAGGGGGCCCCCTTGCTCTCAAAGATGTTTTAATTTTAGTTTAGTTTTGAATTTGGCCAGCGGCTATGAAAACATGACTGATAATTTATTGTAATGCGGTGCTGTCGCCCTTTCTACATAAAAATCTGTCAAATCATGTAACGTGAATTTTGTAAAGTCTGTTGTTCGAGACGAAAAAAACGAGTTGAAAGCATAGCGAGCTGCGGAAGAGATACTGTTTCTCGAGCGCTTTCCGCGAGCGCGATTCAGGGCGGAGTGAAACGCGGACAAATGCGTTTCATTCATTCGTATTTATCCACTCGAACCCCCCCCTCCCGGTTGACACAGTTTTGCGCAGGGCCCCCAGAAGTCTAGAATCTGCTCTGCCCGTGGCAAACTGCGAACTTCGCAACATAGTGTCCCAACTCGATGCTTTCTCTGAAGACTGCTTAGATGTGTTTGACTTGAGGCAGCACTGCTAGCCTGATCGTTGGGTGTGTCATCAAAGTACCGCGAGAGCTGTAAGAGAGCGGACGTCCCCTAATGCTTTCTCTCTCTCCATACTTGGATGTCATATGATCGTCATACATTACTCTTGCGTGTCACGTGAGAGAGTATAATCGCAGCCTCTGCGGTTGAAAAATCAAATTTTTTCATATAGCGATATTATCGCAAATGCAATTAATCGTTCAGCCCTACTGGATGCTGCACGGTTCGACACGACAAATCCCCTACAGTAAACTGCTGCCACGTTCTATTTATGAAATGCTGACACAAATTTCAAGTGATTTTCAACGCTTTATCGCGTTCGGTGTTGGCAGACTTTAGCTGTTGCGGCGTGTCCGATGTAGACACCGTGTTACTCAACTATCGAGAAGAAACAAAGCAACCTCGGTGTCCGATCGCAGGCCTTCCGCTCATTGAGTTCTCTCCAGCGCCGGAAAGCTGGTCCGATATTCACACGGTTCCTACTTCTTGCCTTATCGTTCCTCTTTTGTTTTTTATCCCCCATCTCTATCTTTCTGTCGCTCGGCTCAGCTGTTTGTTGAACTTCTTTCCTCCTGTAAGGTTTATCTCCTCCACATCATGAGTAGACACGCCCCTTACTGCTGATTGGCTACAAGTTTGTTTTGGTAATCGGGCCCGACTCCTTTTTCTAAAGCGTTTTTGAAAAATTACATACCCCACCTTTAACCGGACAGATTGATGTCATTAAAAAAGTTTAACTTACTTACCGTTATACTTTGATTAAGTGTTACCTTAATTTTTTTGAGCAGTATAGTTTGGTCATTCAGTGTCAACTCAACCAGAGGACTCTGACTCAAATTTTTGTTAATATATTGCTTCAGCAGTAAATTGTTAAATTTGTACACCTTTTCAGTAAAAAAAAAACGAATGGGGGATCACGTTGTATACAGATGCAAGTAATGTCTGAACAACAAATAATGTAGCGTGTGAATGTAGCCTTAATGGGTTTTTTTTTTTACAGACTCCTCATGTAAAGTCAATGTTTAAAAAGCTAAAGTCTGTGTAAAGCAATATTAAATACATTTGTTCTGAGTTTGTCACAGCACAGAAAAATGTGTTAAGCACAAAGCCAAATTAGAATGTTAAAAAAATGCCAAGTAAATAAGTTATACAAATCTTGAAAAAAATAAGCAGTATTCTCTGCTCTCAAGTTTGTAAAGTTTGTAAAGCTATCCGATGTAAAATGTTCTCTGCATAGTCTAGTGAATTTGCTTTTGCCAAACTAGGGAGGCGAAATAGTGTAGTGATGGGTACTCATGTCGCCAATGACGTTATGATATTTGGATCACGTGTCACTTAAGGTGTGGTTATGAGTGGTTATGTGGTCACACAAGAAAGATTGGTGGGATCTCTAACTTGTAGAACCTCTTACTGTATCATCAACAAAAGATAGACAAGTAAATGAAAAGGAATAAAGTGCATAAGATGTATAAAATGCAAGTGATTATGTTGGGTGTTATGTCAGAGCTGAGCTACGTTATCTGGAAAGATAAACGATTGCTACTCTGAAACAAATAAGGTGAAGAACCTTATTATGCATCAAACAAATGCTTGTGAGATTTGTTATCAACTGCAATCAGCTATATAATATCTAATGTAAATTAGGCAATCATATACTGATTACATACAACAATGCCAAGGTCTCTGGAAGAAGTTTGGACAAGTGATAGTTACGTTTTCTGAGGTTGAGTGAGCAGTCCGGTGGCGGCGACTTCATCCACTGGTTGTGCTGGCACAGTGCAGTGGGGAAAGGAGCAGAAATGCGATTCAGCAGCCTTGAACATGTAGGATGCTGATCTCCTGGAGCACGCAGATTTGGCCCGGGAGTAAGTAAGTAACACTCAAGCAAAAGTACCTTGAAGTGAAGGTTTCCTCACCAGAGCTTAACCTTGTTGCAAATGTCTGTATGTCGTCTACCTCTCTAGGCTAGAGACTCAGAACTTGGTCAATCCACTTTGTCTCTCTAGGATGGAGACTCAAGGTGTGCTGCATCTATTGTTGTCTCGCTGGACAAAGACTCAAAATGTAGAATATGTCTCTCCTTACAGGCTGGAGGCTTAGAACGTGTGGTCGTATCTGTTGCTGCCTCACAAGTTGGAGACTCAGGACTTGGTATCTGTTATTGCCTCTTTCCGCATGGGCCAGAGGCTCAGAACGTTGATGTTTCTCTCTCGGGATGGGAGACTCCGAAAAAGTGTTTCTGCTAGTTAGAGCCCTGCACGGGCCTCAAATTTAGGTCCGAGATGCTCAGGCCCTAGCCCGACCCATGTCCGACAGCTTATCAGAATTACCGGCCCGAGCCCGTCTTTTTTCCCCCTTCTCCCAATGCTGCTTATACTACTACCGCTTCAGCTATTAAAATAGTTCAGTTTTGTATGTAATGGCAAAGTGATTATATTTCGTTTAATTTTGTTGTCCATTTAGAAAAGTTTTGGAGCATTTTTTTGTTCGTTAAATATAAGTTTTTGTTTTTTTTAATGTACAGACCAAGTGGCCAGCGGCATACAGTAAGCTGATCATAGTCTATGTTTGAGTCATAGTCTGCTGCTGGACACTAAACACTGTCGAGCCGCCCAGCACGGTCTTGTCTCCACCAGTGCAGCAATTTTTTTTCATCATAATTGATGGATGTCTAAAATATAAAAATAAGGCTAAAACAGGCCCAAGTCCTGGTCCGCATCTGAACTATAACGTAAAAATTGGCCGAAGCCCGGCCCTAGAGGCATAAAAAAGTCGGGGCTAAAATGCAGGGCTCTACTGCTAGTGTCTCACCCTTGCAGGACAGAGACTCAGAAAGGTTTATCTGCTATTGTCTCTCTGGTTGGGACACTCAGAACGGATATCTGTTACAGTCTCTCTGGACGAAAGACTCAGAACTTGATCTGTTAGTGTCCCTTCCCTTTTGGGACTCAGACTCAGAACAAGGAGTGTCTTTTGGGAAGGTATCTTTATCCCTTTCCGATGAGGAGATTGCAATTTGGCACTTCTCCATTTCAGTGCAGTGATTGGTTTCCATCAGAGTGGGGGGGGGGGGGCATGCTGTGGCCCACCCTTCTTTCCTCCTGTAGAACTTATGTGCAAAAACACACATTTAGAAAACTGTCACTAAAATTTTACCAGTGCATTTTTCACTTACCAAACCACAACCAGAAACATTAAGTCCAGACATGTTGAAAAAATAACTGTCATGCATACATTCATTTGTCCATTAACAGCTGAGTTTGTGTAAGATGTTGCACTACACGTTGCTGTCACTGAGAATACGTATTTATCTGAATAAGTATTAGGTGTGTGTTGTATTTTGTATCAATTTAAGGTTTGAGAACATAGTTATGAATGAATTTGATTGGAACTCTGTGATCTCTTTGTTTCACCCACTGTTGCTGCATCCAGAGGTCCTAAGGAATTTTTATGGCGGACACAGGCTAAAACCTTAGGAATCAGTCTATTGGTGGGTGAAGCGTAGAAACTGTATTTTGACCAATGAGAAGTCCTGTCCTTCACAGGCTTTGTACCAAAGGTTTTCATTTTGCCCTCTAAGAGGTATCTGGCTGTTGTCCTGGTATTGGACAGTTTGCTCCACCAAAACCCAATCAAAATGTAACAAACCTTTGTCCGCTATTGTGGTAAGAGGGGCCCTGCCATAAACTGGGCACTGGAATGTGCTGTCCACTACAAAAGTGGGCATTTGCAGTGATCATTGGCATCTACATCAAGGTGGCTCTTCACAAAATTGAATCTACCTCTTCTTGATATCATAATTTTTTTAGGAAATTTAAATGAGACCAAGCTATTTTGTAAATTACACAACCAAGTAATATGCATTTATGTGATGAAGGCAAAGCCAACAAGCAAACTGTAAGCTGTAGTAACTAATGGTAATGACAGTAATTCGCGATTGAGCGGGCGAAACACTGATGCTAATTAGAGCCCTGCAAGCCCGTCGGTACCCGACGGGGCCCGACACGTTGAGTCCATTCGGGCCGGGTTCGGGCCGCTTTTTGTTTTTACAAATCGGGCTCAGGTCGGGTTCAGCTCCTTTTATTGTGCCCAAATACGCGCAGATTGTTAACATGTTATTTCCTCCCTCCTCTGTTCGCTTGGAATACGGTTCTTCTGGGCTAAACGTGTGTTTAGCGCATGCGCTGGTTCAAAGGTGAGCACGCGCTATGAGAGGGGAGGGGTTGTGAAGGAACGGGAAGAACGTTTGGAGTGGATGTGATGGAGGATTCAATAAAGTGTGCTAACTGAATAAACGTCATGTTTTATTCTATTTAACACAGACCACACATGTACTGTATGAAATATTGTTATAATAAGTATATTATACATCGCTTATGCAATAGGCACGTACGCAACGCATATACGCACGCATTAGCATACAGGTGACAGTTGACCATGCAGAGCATCAGGGAGAAGTTGGAGCGTGGGGAGTTACTAAAAGTTCCCAATGCTTCGGGAAAAGCTGCATTTTGGAAGAGTTTTGTCTGTATTGATATTTGTGGGCATGATTGTCGGTGGTGGTAGTTATGTTTGAGGCCTATAATAAAAGTGTATCTCTTAGTAGTGTGTTTGTGTATAGCAGAGACAGCGCGCGTCAGAGAGCTTAAAGTGACATTGCTGTTGGTCTTGGGTCGCATGAATGTGTTCGGGGCAAATTTTATTTTAACATTAATAAACTAGTGTTTTCTAAGTCGGTGTCGCAAGGATGAAGTTGCAGATCCCGACTTGCCATCTCCTCATTAGACGTGCCTTTAAGAAATGCATCTATACTGATTGATTATAATGAAAGAGTTTTTGTTTTCTATATGTTTTATTTCATTAAGTACTAATTTAAAGCTTTCTATATATATATTTATCGTGTCTAAATTGATCAAACATGCTATGATCAGCTGGCCGCTGGCCGTTAGCTACTTTAAAAAACAAAAACTTACATTTAACGAATAAAAAAATGCTCCAAATGTTTTTCTAAATTACCTTAATAAAATAACGAAACGAAATACAATCACTTTGCAATTTCATTCAAAACTGAAGTACTCTAATTACTGAAACAGTATAGTATAAGCTGTTTTGGGAGAAGTAAAAAAAAAAAAACGGGCTCGGGTCGGGCTCGGGCTAGAAATTCTGATTAGCTGTCGGGCCAGGGCCGGGCTAGGGCCTGAGCGTCTCGGTCCAGGGCCGGTCTAGGGCCTATATTTTAGGCCCGTGCAGGGCTCTAATGCTAATGTGCTCTAGTTCTTAAAGTGTTAGGGGAAGCCATAGAGCCATGCTCAGTGGATCCATTGCGTCATCAAGAAAAAGGCCATTATTCAGGCCACCCAAAAAATCCTGAACACAAAAATGGTTGACAACTTTTTAAGTTGAAAAGTTGAAAACTTGTCTAACTCCACAATTCAGTACTACGTAGTTCACAGTCTCTGTAACACGTTTTCAGCAATACATTTCTAATGGGTTTAGAAACAAATCTCTGAATTGCCTTTTACATGGACTTTAAAGTTATGACTGTTTTGTCTTGTTCCCAGTTGTTGATGTGTGGTACGGGCGATATTAACGTGCAGGACTTTAAAGCTCATGCTGTAATTGTTGGAGGGTCTTGGCACTTCAGAGAAAAGGTAAGTGACTTAGTATTAAATGTATTTCATCCTTTTTTCAAGGTATGCCCTTACCATAGGTTTATACAGAAAGCATGGTATTACCAAACACATCTTCATAGATGTAATTGTACAAGCACAAGGTGACAGAAAGCATTCAATGTAGGGTTCCCCTGTGTTTTGAATAACTTCAAATTTTCCAGTCCTGGAAATCACTTAGAAATGAGAGAAAATGAGTGAGAATTTTTTTTTTAATTACCAGTTTACCACTTGTTCAAAAATAATAATGTTTATAATGGAAAACTTTGAGTTAAGGAATGCTTACTTTTGACAGTGTGAATATCGTTGTGTTTGCCAATGTTCTGTCCATTCTCATCTTTGAAGGGTTAGTTCACCCAAAAATGAAAATTAGCCTGTGATGTACTCGAGGCATCCTAGGTGTATATGACTTTCTTCTTTCAGATGAATCTAATTAGATTTATATTAAAAATGGTCCTGGCCCCTCCAAGCATTACAATGGGGTAAGCGGTGCTTTTTGTCAACAGTATCCGTGATAAAATGTACCTCAAACGGCTCCGGTGATGAACAAAGGTCTCCTGTAGCAAATCCATGAGTTTTTGTAAGACAAATATCCATATTTCAAATGTACATTGCTGTGAATTGTTTTTGTGTTATTTTTTTTATATATATATTTGTCATACTTAAGATCATCAAACAAATGTTAATGTGAAAATAATGGAAAATCAACCAGAGCCAAACACTTTTTCAACACTATTCACATTGATGTGACTGTATTAATATTCACATGATATCCAGTGTTAATTATTGTACATATCTATGATTTTTGTATATGATGACTTGATATTGGAATGTGTTTGACTTTACAATAATATGCTGAGAGACCACAGCAGGGGATGAATGTGTTAAAGTGAGCTCATCCCGATTGTTCTGTTGTTTAGGTAATGAAATGGTTCTGGGCGGTGGTGTCATCCTTCACACAGGAGGAATTGGCACGTTTGTTGCAGTTCACCACTGGCTCCTCGCAGCTCCCCCCCGGTGGCTTCAATACGCTTTGCCCCTCCTTCCAGATTATAGCAGCTCCCACACACAGCACGCTGCCCACTGCACACACCTGGTGAGTGCACGCATCAAACTTCTTCTTACTTCCACAGAAGGACCAAAATCCATTTCCCAAAATTAAATGTGATATGCAGTTAGGTCCATATATATTTGGGAAAAGGCAATTTTTCAGAGCCAAAATTATGAAAATTTGTGTCCAAATATATATGGACCTAACTTTAACTATAATTTTCTTAAATGTAAATTTCAGTTATGTTATGGTTTTATTACTAATATTCAAGATTCAAGAAAACCTATTATGCCCCTGTAAATGCAAATGAGCTGGTGCTCCCAGCCCCCTTTTCAGAAGAGGGCAGAGCTTCAAGAGGGAGTCTATGGAGACTCCTATGTTGGTTTGTGCATCCCAAAAAATGCAACATGTCTATTGCCTCTTTGGCGCTGACAAGCAGCATCAGCAAGAAAACAGTAAGGACTGCTGCTTCTCAATCAGGGCTGTGTTTATGCTAATAGGGTAGAGAACGTCACAAATGAGTGGGACTTTTCCCCTACGATGACGTGTATGCAGGGAAAATCTGTAATTTCTTGTTCTGAGAGACTGTTTATGATTTATTGGGATAATAAAAAAAAATAGTGGGTGGATGTTTTCCATTATAGGCTGTTTGTATTCACACACTGCACCATACTGTGAACACCCACTTCACAAACTTCCTTATAAAAGTCATTTTTGCATAATAGGTCCACTTGTTGCCATTTGATTAGAAAAAAATAATTATTTACTTCACAATAGCTAGCATTATTTTTTGTACATAATAAAAATGTTTAAATGTACTGTATTAATGTTTCTAACAACATAAATATATTTTTGATGGACCCATCTATAGGTAAAAGTGATATTTTTATATTAGGCTTGCATGTTTAACCCCTCTTGCCATATTGTTCTGTTTTAACCAGTTTTAACCAGCTGTGCCTCCCAACATATGACTCCTACGAGGAGCTCCACAAGCTGCTGAAACTGGCTATCAGTGAGGGGAGTGAAGGCTTTGGTATGCTTTGAAACATCAGTCCAGCTCAGCCAGAGACAGAGTTATCTCCAAACCTCCTTTTTCATGAACATGTCACCACAGTGTACTTTACAGTGTACTGTAAAGGAAGGACTTTGATCACAAGATGCCTCTGGGAGGATTCAGGAGTTATGTACATATGTATTTAAAGACTGTCCAACAAGATGAAAATGAGAACGCATTTTTTTTTTTTCAGATAGTTGCCTCTCTCTCTATATGAGTGCTGACAAAATTAAATTGTATACATAAGTGTCAGGATGATTGTTTTGCATTTGACAAAGAAAATTGTTTTTGTTTTTTGTTTTTTTATGGAACATAGTAGACTAAGGGATGTTGGCAAGACTGCATACCCTCTACACTAAGGCCTTAACTGATCAGGGAAGGTTGTGTATATAACTGCTATTTTATTGTATGCTTTATTTATACAGTGTGTATATTTTCCCTGTAACGTTCATTTGATATTTATGAAAAAGGGACCTTAGACATGTTATAATGTTACCATCTTTTTTTCCATCTTTGGGAATTTCATAAATCATACATTTGTTTTTCTCAGAGATGTTCATACTGTTTCAGTTTCAACTGTTTTGGGATCAGGCATCTCAGAAATAGTTAAATGTTTTTCGTATTTCAGATAGCTGACTTGCAGATTTATCAGATGTGCTTTTTGCTCTTTTCTTGAGCCCCTTAGTTTTCATTTTGGACATTATTACTGAGCATATGTAGAAAACTAGTTATGATTAGATTTAGCTTAGGATGTCCATTTAAAAATATTACAAAGACCCAAGATCCTACCGTAAAACTACTGTTATTCTGAAATCTTTGAGCAACATCTATGTATCATACCAAACAAGTCCCCAAACAACATATAACATATAAAAAGATTTTTGCTTCTTTTGTACATAACTGATGCGGTTTCAATTTTGTTCTTTTAATGCCGATACAAAAGAAAAGTCTATTTGTGAGAGGGAAAAAACAATGCACAATGGCTGACTGTTGAAGGACAATAGTGAACTATTTTCCACTGTAAAGAGCCTGTAGCAATATTCGAGGAGGTCACATGCAAATCTGGAGTGTCCTTTTATGACCACTACAAACCATTTGCAAGGACACAAAATGCTAAAAAATTACTAACTTTGTTACACTGTGCCCCCCCCCCCATTTATATATATAGACCGACACACTTTCTTTTTCTCCATGTAGATGTCCTCTTGGGTTACCTCATTTCTGTGCAGATGGCTACAGTTGATTTTATTTATGCAACACAATAAAAAAAACGTATTAATTGTTAATGTCATTAAAATATGGAATTGTAATCCAAAGCATAATGTTATGGATTAACTTTTCTACAAAGTAAAATTCCAAATTTATTTCAGCATTAAGAAAGGCACTATATCAGTAGCCAGAAACAAGGCTCTGGTTACCTAAAGGAGGAAAAAGAACTGAAATACAATAAAGATACATATACCATTAACAATCCTTGCATTTTTGTGTTATATTGCTGCTCTATATTCAGCCTTCTGTTACTTTATGACTAAACCACAATTTAACTTCTCTTTTGTCTTGTCACTAACTTTTGTACTAGAATTTGGCAAAATACATACTCTGAGTGAGCTTAAGATCAAATTTTAAGCAGGGAATTGTGATATTTAGGCCTATAAGGAATGGTGACAGAAATCATCTGAATCGTAACGGACCGTATAACATCAACTCTGCACTGGATATTAGGCTAAAAATATAGCCTACAAACATCTAATGCCGTTACCCCAAATTCTTGGGTTTCCATCCTAAGCTGCGAATTGAACTTGTGTAAAATTGGAATATCGCATAAAACATTTGCAAAACAAGCACCGAGCACATCCAACGAGTCCAAGATAATAAAATCGTCACTTCCTGGTAAACTGGCAGTAAATAGAAAACTAGGATGCTAGCTACTGAATATAATAATTTTCATAGGCCTATATGCAGGGGCATAGCCATCATTTCAGAAGTGAGGGGGACAGAAATGTTATATATATATATATATATCCTGTATAAAACGTTACAATATAAAATTTCTGTAATATATATACAGTGCTCAGCGTAAATGAGTACACCCCCTTTAAAAAGTAAAATTTTAAACAATATCTCAATGAACACAAAAACATTTTCCAAAATGTTGATGAGAAATGTTGACAAGACTAAGTTTAATATAACATCTGTTTAACTTATAACATGAAAGTAAGGTTAATAATATAACTTAGATTACACATTTTTCAGTTTTACTCAAATTAGGGTGATGCAAAAATGAGTACACCCCACAACAAAAACTACTAAATCTAGTACTTTGTATGGCCTCCATGATTTTTAATGACAGCACCAAGTCTTCTAGACATGGAATGAACAAGTTGGCGACATTTTGCCAGATCTATCTTTTTCCATTCTTGAAGAATGACCTCTTTTAGAGATTGGATGCTGGATGGAGAGTGATGCTCAACTTGTCTCTTCAGAATTCCCCATAGGTGTTCGATTGGGTTCAGATCAGGAGACATACTTGGCCACTGAATCACTTTCACCCTGTTCTTCTTCAGAAATCCAACAGTGGCCTTAGATGTGTTTTTAGGATCATTGTCATGTTGGAAAAGTGCACGACGACCAAGGGCACGGAGTGATGGTAGCATCTTCTCTTTCAGTATAGAGCAGTACATTTGTGAATTCATGATGCCATCAATGAAATGCAGCTCCCCGACACCAGCAGCACTCATGCAGCCCCACATAAGGACACTGCCACCACCATGTTTCACTGTAGGCACCATGCATTTTTCTTTGTATTCCTCACCTTTGCGACGCCATACAGTTTTGAAGCCATCAGTTCCAAAAACATTTATCTTGGTCTCATCACTCCAGAGTATAGAGTCCCAGTAGTCTTCATCTTTGTCAGCATGGGCCCTGGCAAACTCTAGGCGGGCTTTTTTGTGCCTGGGCTTTAGGAGAGGCTTCTTTCGTGGACGGCACCCATGCATGCCATTCCTCTGCAGTGTACGCCGTATAGTGTCACGGGAAATAGTCACCCCAGTTTGGCTTTCTACTTCTTTAGATATCTGCAGTGAACTTGCATGTCAATTTTCTTCAACCCTTCTCATCAGAAGACGCTCCTGACGAGGTGTTAACTTCCGTGGACGTCTCTGTGAGATGGTTGCAGTTCCATCTTTTTTAAATGTTTGTACCACTTTTGCTACAGTATTCTGACTGATAAGTAAAGCTTTGCTGATCTTCTTGTAGCCTTCACCTTTCTTGTGTAAAGAAATTATTTTCTTTCTCAGGTCTTGTGACATTTCTCTTCCATGTGGTGCCATTGCTGACAGCATGAAATGGGAAGGGGTTTTCTTTAAGTAACACCCTTTTATAGTCAACTGTCACCTGTGTAATGAATAATTAGACTCACCTGTGGTTGAATTCTTGTTAAATTAGACATTTGTAGTCTAAAATTTAGCTTTGCTCCAGAGACTTTCAGTGGGGTGTACTCATTTTTGCATCACCCTAATTTGAGTAAAACTGAAAATTTAGTTCTCTAAGTTATATTATTAACCTTACTTTCATGTTATAAGTTAAACAGATGTTATATAAAACTTAGTCTTGTCAACATTTTGGAAAATGTCTGTGTTCATTGAGATATTGTTTAAAATGTTACTTTTCAAAGGGGGTGTACTCATTTACGCTGAGCACTGTACATGACATGGTTATATGAAAACATGAAAATTATAATAATGGTTTCATTAAACATGAACGGTCTCTACTAAATGGCTTTTGAAATGAAAGAAGAGACATTTAAATTGAAGTAAAACTAAGTAATATTCAAGTACTACATGGACATTGATTGAGTTATGGGATAATTTAAGTCACACTTAAGTTAAATGTTCAATTAAGTGTTTCCAAAACCATAGAAATTATCAAATATTTGTCCTATGAAAAATATCATATAACACAAATAACAACTCATGAATCAATTTGTAATTTTCTGTTGTTTTTATTAAATGCTATAAGCACTTTTTAAGATCCAAATTAATACAATAGAAAGAAAAATATAATTGTGACTATATATATTACAATATCACACTGAAAAATAAACCAATCAAAATGTACAGTATATACACATGACTTATACTCCATAGTATTATGAATATATTATTAATAATAAAAGAAACAGTAAAATAATATTAATATAACATTCCATGGTTATATTAAAAGCATGAATGGTTATATTACATGTCTTTTGAAATGTAAATGAGAGGCATTTAAATTGAACTCAACTTAGTAATAAATAACAATTATATAAACAATTGATAGAGTGATGGAATAATAGAAGACACACTTAAGTTATATGACCAATTAAGTAGTGCTTCCGAAACAATAGAAACTGTAAAATACAAGTTCTATAAAGTAGAATACGGCACTCATGAAGCAATTTGTAAATTTCAGTTATTTTTATTAAATGCTCTTTTTAGTAAATAGAAAATTTTGATATTTACTAACAAGATTAGTAAATATTGATCCAAAATAATAAAGTAGAGGGAAAAAAAATTCTGACAATATATACATATTACAATCTCACACTGAAAAATAAACAAATCAAACTATACAGTATATACATCAGTTAAATATTTCTAAGGGATAAAATATAAAAAAATATTATTTTTTTCTGCCAGCCATCTCTGTCTTTCCATCTTGTAAAATGCAGACTCTTTAAACTCTCTCCATGTCATCTTTCTGCATGTTCTGAGGTTGGTAAATGAAAAAGACTTTACCAGGGCAATGAATATATTTCCCTGCTACGCGAGGGAAGCCTGTGTGTATGTGAGGACTGTTTGGGCCCCACTTCAGTTCCATTTTACAACATCTGCACAAGCGACTAACGTGTCCAGGTCAGGCCGTTTGCGTTTTTGCTGTCCTTTCTCCTCCACATGTTTCTTTGTGTCCCCAAGTGCACTCTTAAAGAACACTAACGTTTGTTAGTCCTTCATCACTGTAGGCATTAAAACCTTTGTGGAACAGTAGAAGAACCTGACAGGGCCTCGCTGATTAAGAAAAAAAGGGGATAGAGGAACCATCCTTGGCTGTCCATAAGCAAGACAAGTCTTTGTTTTCTTCTCTGGAGTTGTTTAAGATAAACTGGTGCTGAGCAGTTTGGCCAGGTGCTTGACATACTGTGAAATGTGCAGGTTTGTGGCCGAATGGAGCATGCTGTTTGGATCAGTCGAGGACTTGTGGACCATTGCTGCATACTCCCGAGGATGTCCTTCTTCCCATGGTGTTTATTAAGCAAGCTATCAATAGGCTCTGTGTTTGTGGTCCAGTACCATCAGTCTTCACAGGTCCAGTACGGGTCGCAGCTGAGGCCAGCACAGGCAGAGGTGTATGTATGTAGTTCCTACACACAGGGAAAAAAATGAATTAATTTCTGCATTCTGAAAATCCCGATTGAGGCTCAACGTGGGAACCATGATATGAAAACAGTGAGGGCACAGGCAGTGTAGCAGTGATGTCTACAACAAATTGAATATTTAGTTTAATGTGTAAGAAAATACCTTTTTAAGACCAAGTAAATCAAATTTGAGGAACAAATGAGGGAAAACACAAATATGTTCCTTATGATGCAAATGTCTGGAGAGAAACACGATGAGTTGTATTAACTTCCGAGTTTGAAAATACAACTTTCAACAGGCATTCATAATTTTAATTCATTTTTACAAAAGCTCACATAAATACTCCCAACACTATAAAATGGAAACATCTTTTACTGTAGCTTCAGATCATGCTGCAAAAAATGCTTCTTCCTCAGTATTTCTGTCTTGTTTTCCAGTGCAAATGCCGAAAAATTCTTAAATAAAGATACATTTACTGGAGATACAAAACGACATTAAAACAAGAACTAATATCTGCCATAATTGGCAAAAAGTTACCTTAATTTAAAGAGACGTTTTGATGACTCATTGACAGATAGTTGTTATTGTTTTAAGAATAAACTCATTTAATGTATTACATTTTTCAAGACTTCATTTATATTTGCATCTGAAATTGAACATATCTTGATTGAAAGATATCTGATATTTGTATTAGAAAACAAGATAAAACACAGAGGAAGAGATTTGTTCACTTTTTGCTTTGCATCCATCATTTTTTTAATTTAAGACTTTCTGCTCTGATTTAAAACTATCTCAAGGCATTGATTTGTGTAACGGTAAATAAAGACATTTTAAGACTTACAAACCTGCTGAAACCCTTTTGTGTATGATGTTAATGTGTCCAATATTTACCTGTATCTGACTGAGGATCTGGACGTGTACCAGGAAAAGATGACAGCATGGGCACAAGTAGTGTCTCTACAAGAAAAACACAATAGAAATATTAAAAAAATTACTAATTATATTACAGACACAAATAAACACACACACTACAATACTGCAGTGATGCTGCTGTTCTTGGCAGACTGACATTCATTTACAGTTGCATGGCTGTACTGCAAATATAATGCCCAATACAGTCAGGGAAATTGTACATTTATTGTTGTGACTCTACAACTAAAATACTATGGCTAAATTATTGTTACTACAGTAAAACCATGGTCAGCACACATTTTTGAACAGCTGAATACATGTAATCTCATTACAACAATGAAAATAATGGTTATGCCCATTCATAATTTAGCTTCAACAAACGATGTGTTAAAGATGACAAACAATACACAGAAAGGTAAACTACAGCTATATGCATTCATAATTTAGCTTGTAATCAACAAATGAGTGTTAATGATGACAAACAATACACAGAAAGGTAAACTACAGCTATATGCATTCATAATTTAGCTTGTAATCAACAAATGAGTGTTAATGATGACAAACAATACACAGAAATGTAAACTACAGCTATATGCATTCATAATTTAGCTTGTAAACAACATAAGATGTCTTAATGATGGCAAACAATACACAGAAACGTAAACTACAGCCATGTGCATTCATAATTTAGCTTGTAATCAACAGATCATGTCTTAATGATGACAAGCAATACACAGAAACGAAAACTACAGCCAGGGGCGCCGTTAGGGGGGGAAAGGTTAGGACGATTCTAAGGGCCCGACGATGGGAGGGGCCCCCGAGGGAGAAACGTGATTTCTACCGAGGGGAACGCTAGAGCCCTGCATTTCAGCCCGGCCCCGACCGGGCTTCGATCGGGCCAATTTTCACGTCATAGTTCAGACGCGGGCCGGGCCTCGGGCCTGTTTTTAGGCTTCTCCTTATGTTTATATTTTAGACATCCATCAATTAGTGATGAAAAAAAATTGCCGCGCTGGTGGAAACAACACGAGACCGTGCTGCGCAGCAGTCAAGAGCGGCTCGAAGTGTCCAGTAAGCGCAGCTGAAGAGTTCTGCGTTCAAATACACGCAATAAAGCTTGCCATAAAGCCCCAGCAAAAGTAATTACCATGAATGTGTCAGGGGGAAATAGTAAGGAGATATTTGAATTATTTACTAATAAACTAGTGTTTTCTGTGTCGATGAAGAATCAGATGAAGATCCTGATTCGCCATCCCCTCATTAGACGCGCCTTTAGAGAGAAGCACATCTTCACGGATTATAATGAAAGAGTTTTTGTTTTGATTTGGTTTATTTCGTTAAGTAGTAATTTAAAGCTTTCTATAGATATATTTATCATGTCTGTAAGTCATGTATTCGCTGACTTTCGGTTAATTTTTGTGAAGTGCTCCTGTTCAAGACGAGATGGCTCATCCTTGTTTTCTTTATTTTATAAAATAATTTTATATATTCAGGGCTCTAGACTGCGACCAAAATGCGAACATTTTTTTGAGAGTGTGCGAGTAAAAATTTGATGTGGTCGCACTTGTGCTAGTGCATGGTCTGCCTGCTCCAAAGCGCGAGTGCTGCCAGCCGCAGCACATTGTAGCAGGAGAGATTTCACTGATCAGGTGCAAGCGCTTAAGTAGAGCCTGGTTTCACACCGCACGCGTAAAAGCAGAGCAGAGGGAGCGCAGACGGCGCGTATGCAGCTTGTGCTTTCACTCGGCGTGTCAGCACGAGCGCGAAGGTACGCACAGCGGAGGATTTGGTTTTCAAACTAAAGTAAAAGACCGCTTCTTAAACCAGAGAAGGTGAACATGTTGGTTTTCTTGTAGAGAAAACATGCAAGTCCTGTCAGCGACAGACAGTTTAGTTTGACTTTTTGTTTTCGTTTTGAAAAGCTTTTATCTTTACCTCATGTTAAGGTATGGAGGCTTTCCTTATTTTTAATTATTATTATTTGATTCCTGTGTTTGCTAAACATTCTGTTATGTATTAGTCTGTATAATACAGCATGTGATGTGTCCTATGCCATACCTCCTCTTATTCGTTTTTGTTAATAAATGTTATGCTAGTTTGTCATTGTAAAGTACTGTTTTATTGTTGTTGTGCTTTTTAATTAAGAATAACAATGAATCCATCTTTGTGTGAAAGGTGTATAGATATAAGCAAAACAGACAATTTTTATTTTCTTGTAAAGTGAAAGTGATCTTCTTTTCACTTTCAAGATCGTGAAAGTGAAAGCAAAAAGAGGAATTCCTGTCACAAAATTTAAATCACAAATAATACTGATGAAAAAGAACGGGTTGAATGTTAAACAATTTCGTTACCATATAACTATAAACTATGATAAAAGTTCATCAGCATGCATTGATTAATCAAATGTTGTATAAAAAAAAATACAAATAAATTTGCGACCTGTCTGCCGCTGGCCGCTTGGTCGTTACTTTAAGAAAAAAATTATTTAACTAACAAAAAAAATGCTCCAAACGTTTTTCTAAATTAACTTTATAAAAAAGCAAAACGAAATATTATCACTTTGCCATTACATACAAACTGAACAATTTTAATAGCTGAAACAGTATAATCTGATTTGGGAGAAGGGGAAAAAAGACGGGCTCGAGAACGCAATCGCGATATCTCTCGGTATCCCCAGCCATAACCCCCCCCCCCCCCGGAAGGCAGGAGGGCCCGAGTGAATATGCTGTCCAGGGGGCCCAGAATCCGTAGCGGCGCCCTGACTACAGCCGTGTTCATTCATAATTTGGTATGCAAAAAACAAACAAACCGACAATGATCAACAGTAAACAAAGCCCAACAGGGTAAAGTTTGGTAACAAAACATAAACTGATGTCGCATAAAGCATCTTACCTTTGACAAATAAGCCGAGAATGCGTTGAATTAAACAACCGAGGCGATCGCCGCAGTGTTTTCTTCTTCTGTGAATTCAAACTTCCCGCGGTGCCGGAACCCGGAAGTGCGCCACGGGAGCGCTAGCGGCCGAAAGAATATTGCATTCGTAGTGGTTTAGCACTACCATTGAGAATGAATGGGAAACGGTTTAGGGTACTTGGGCCGATAGATAGGCTTTTTTGTAAACTACATAGGAGATGTACCCTTTAGATTTCAAGTTCAAATTTGAAGAACTCAACAACAAAACAAATTCTCAAGTTCACGTTTCTCTGATGTTGGTGAGTGTTCAAAAATCACTTGCAAGTGAACAAATAAAATATATTTCAGCTTTTTTTGCCCACTTTTCCGGTACTTGGAAACAGGACAGGAGTGTTTCATCAGCTCAAAAAAAAACAAGCATTAACCTAAGAGCGAACATTTATTTATTTGTTCCTTTTAGGAAACCATACGCGTGGCCTTTCTGTTTTTTAATCATTCAAAATTAGGCCCCCATTCACTTCCACTCAGGGTGCCTCACCACAACATTTCTTTTGCCTTTTTCACGAATCCTCAAATATGGCCCACGAGATCCACTTTCCTGCAGAGTTCAGCTCTATCCTTAATCAAACACACGTGAGCATGCTAATCAATTTCTTCGGGATCTTTAGAAAATCACAGGTAGGTGAGTTTGATCAGGGTTGAAGCTAAAGTCTGCAGCGCATTGGCCCTCCATTTCAAGATTCGAGGAACCCTGATTTATTTATGAATGGAAAAGAGGAACTAGTTGAGATGTTGTTTTGTTTTTTCACTGTAGAGTGATTATAACACAACTTTGTCAGATAAAAAAAAAAAAAAAAATTCCCCCGGAAACGATGGACGTGACATTTCTGTTTTGAAATCATTAAAAAATTGGCCAGCATTTACTTCCACTCAAAGTGCCTCACCGCAAGCTTGAGTTTTGACTTTTATTTATGTTTATTTATTCAACCAAGTGCTGTAAGCTTTTGCTTTTCCTTCACCGGGCAGCTAACACACTTCTCCAAGCCTCATCATTCATGCTTTCTCCTTTACCCTTTTAAGCTGATTGCTGCTTCTTTTTTGTCATTTGCTTTCTCTGTGCCTTTATGCTTCCGGTGTGACAAAAGACAGCTCAGCCTCGTCATTCTTCCTTTCTCCTCCAGCAGCCGATAGACAGGCTTTTTTGTAAACTACATAGGAGATGTACCCTTTAGATTTCAAGTTCAAATTTCAAGAATTCAACAACAAAACAAATTCTCAAGTTCACGTTTCTCTGATGTTGGTGAGTGGTCAAAAATCACCTGCAAGTGAACAAATAAAATATATTTCTGCTTTTTTTACCTACTTTTTCGGTACTTGGAAATAGGACTAGAGTGTTTCATCAACTCAAAAAAAACTACAAAAAAAACTACAAAAAAACAAGCATTAACCTAAGTGCGAACATTTATTTATTTGTTCCTTTTAGGAAACCATACGCATGGCCTTTCTGTTTTATTAATCATTCAAAATTAGCCCCCCATTCACTTCCACTCAGGGTGCCTCACCACAACATTTCTTTCGCCTTTTTCACGAATCCTCAAATATGGCCCACGAGATCCACTTTCCTGTAGAGTTCAGCTCTATCCCTAATCAAACACACGTGAGCGTGCTCAGGGGTGTCAGTTTGTGTTGAAAAGTGGTGGGGACAAAAGATCAGATGAAAAAACATTACAGCAGGACAGGAAAAATATTGAATAACGGCGCATCAAAAATGGGCATAGCGTAGGCCAGTCAACAACACGAAAATACTCAGCATAAAACCCTCAACAATGTCGACTGCACATGTAACAGGCCCTGCAACACCAGCTCAACCGAACAGTGCCAAAGCACCATACTGTAGAAAACAGCAGCACGTTAAGTCAATGATTACAATGAAATTCATTACATATGTAAAAGAAAACACACCATAAGCATACAACGCAACATATCTGCATCAAATAACACCAGATAAAATTAAAACAATGTGGGGTTTGCAACCCACATAGAATGCAGTGCAGTTAGAGAACCAAATCCACAAAATGTGAAATCCTCCTCTGCCATCGCACATCGCAGCGTAACCAATATAAAGTGCCGTGTCATTATAGTAAATACTGTCATTATGTATGCCACAAAAAACCCACACTAAAATCCAAACTATTTTAAAACTATAAGATGGCACGCAGGCCCTCTCTCTCGCATGCACACGCACGCACGCACGCACGCACGCACACACACACACACACACACACACACACACACACACACACACACACACACACACACACACACACACACACACACACACACACACACACACACACACACACACACACACACACACACACACACACACACACACACACACACACACACACACACACACACACACACACACACACACACACACACACACACACACACACACACACACACACACACACACACACACACACACAAAGCCAATTTTTTTTATTGATCTGTAAATTACTTAATCGGCTACAATTAACTAAATCAATCACAGTGCAAATATATGCTATATAAAACTCCCCTACCTGTACTGTTGATCAACATCTTCTCTTAAAGTTGAAAAATGTTAAAACTTCAAGAAGAACTAACGATGTTAGCCGGCTAATACATGGATGAATGAAACCTCCTCCCCAACACTTCGAGGTTTGAACGTAGCGCATCATGTCCATCCATTCCTGCTCAGGCCAGAGCGCAAATTCATGAAGCTGGAAAGGAGCGGTAGTCCCATGGAATTTCTAACTAACGTTAGCTAACTTCCCGCTTGAAGGCCGAGAACCGGCTTCTGTTGTTTACAGACCACGCAGCCTCTGTGTAGCTAGCTAAACGTAGAGTTCAATATAAGACTGACCAGAGTCGGCGCCAGGGCAGATCTACTGGAGGGGCATTGGGTCATCGGCGGGGGGGCACTGACGTTTGACAAATATTTTGACGCAGTGGCGACATCATAGTCCAACACAGCAGAAATGCTATATAAAACTAAACACGTTTTTTATTATTATTATTATTAATTATTACATGGCTTGGTTGAATTCTAATGTATAATGTGGTCTGTTACTTCTTGATAACAGCCGCTGCTAAGTACCGTTGCCATGAAAAACAGAGCGTTGTTATGGACGCAGGATTCTAAACGTAGAGACGGAACGGACTATTTTCTTTAGCGGAAGCAATACAATAGTTTTTAAATAAATAAACTCCTTTTTAAATCAATATTTTGTGTCAAATTATTGATTTATTTTGTAGGTAGCCATGTAATACAACCGCCTCGCTCTACATGATCCCTTACATATCTTACAGGCAGCCAAGTATAAAACACAAATGCAGATAGACCCAGCAAACATTTTGCGTGCTGCAAATCAAATGTAACAAGTTTACTCAGCGACCAGCGACCAATAAGCATTGACCAATGATGACTAAGCCTAGTAACATGTCATGAACAACCAAAATTATGCGTTTTCCCCGTTCATTTCATTTTATTTATTAACAATAATAAAAAAAAAAAATTTGGGCCACGCCATGGCCTGTGGTAGGAGGGGCATCAATAACCGCTAGGGGGGGCACGGCCCTCGAATGCCCCACCATAGCGCCAAAGTTTATTGAGGTGCAGAAGTTGGCCAACAAGTCGATTTCAGAAGAGCTGGTTCAATGATTTCCCTTGGTTACACTACTGTCCTAGACTGAAAGGAGTTTTGTGCTTTTATTGCACCAAGGCCTTTTCAAAGCAAACATCTTCACTAGCCAAAAATACAGAGCCAACATTTATTTTGACAGGCTTTAGGAACTGGAAACGGGCTGTGGAGGGTTTTGAGCGACACTCAAGCAGCAAAACACACAACATTGCAGTGACTACGCACATTTATGAGCCAAAATCAATTAATGCCCAACTATCCAGTGTTTTGGCAACTGCACAAGAGGAGGCCAGGTCAAACTTACAAAAAATATTAAGCTCTGTTAAGTACTTGGCCCAACAAGGCCTAGCTTTAAGAGGGCATGGAAATGAAGAGGGGAACTTCCACTACCTTCTCCTTCTTAAGGCAGAGGATGATCCTGCCCTTGGACACTGCTTAAAACAGAACCACAGCTACACCAGCCCTGTCGTTCAAAACGAAATGCTAAGTTTAATGAGCAATACCATCATTCGCAACATTGCAGAGGAAATCCTGGCTTTACCAGTGGTCCAATATTCAGTAATAATTGATGGAACACAGGACATAAGTGGCACAGAGCAGGAGTCCATCTGTCTCCGCTACGTTGATTCCGACTTGGAACCATGGGAGGAATTCATTGGCCTCTACGAAACTTCTTCCACCACAGGTGAGCAAATTTCTAAGATTGTCTCTGATGTGCTACTCCGTCTGAACCTACCCCTTTCAGGACTGCGTGGCCAGACCTATGATGGAGCAGCCAATATGTCAGGACATCTGTCGGGAGTACAGGCTCACATCAGAAAAGAACAGCCACTTGCTATTTATGTTCACTGTGGGCCTCTCTGCGTCAACCTGGTCATGCAAGCAGCTTGCTCAACCACACCGATTGTGAGGGATGCATTGCAGTGGACCCATGAGTTGGGGTGCTTGTTTGGACAATCAGGCAAATTTAAGACCATGTTCAAGTCTGTTGCAAAGTCCACAAGTGGTTCCTACATCGCACTCAAACCTTTGTGCCCAACACGATGGACAGTGCGCACCCCAGCCATTGACGCCATCCTTGGTCTATATGAGGCAGTCTTGGCTGCATTGGAAGAGATGGCTTCGTCCAACACATCCGACACAGCTTCTAGAGCTAATGGCCTTCATGAGCGGTTCCAAAAGGGCACCACAGTCCTTGGCCTGTTTCTGGCAAAGGAGGTGATGATGTGGTTAGAGGGCCTGAACACTTCACTGCAGGGGAGAGGGAAAACAGTTGGAGGCATGTTAAGTGCAGTTGACTGTGTGAAAAAACACACTCAGAGCAACGAACCGAAGAAGCATTCATCACAGTCTACACCAGTGCAACTATTCTCGTTACATCTTTGGACATCGAACCAATAAAGATGCCACATTTACGAAAGCCACAGAGGAGACATGCTGGCCCAGCTGAGCCCTACGTTCCATCCACAGATCAGGAGTATTACCGTGTACAGTTCTTCCAAGTCCTTGACATTGTAACAACACAGCTGACAAAGCGGTTTGAACAGGAAGGGCTACAGGACCTGGTCAAGCTGGATAAAGTCCTACTCTCTGGTCAAGTTGATGACGTGGTTGACCTGTATCCAGAGCTGCAGTTCCAGTCCCTAAAGGTGCAGCTGGCCATGTTCACTGTCAATTACACCTACAAAACCTGCTCAGAAGTGACAGAAATCATGAGGAACATGGTTCCCGAGGTCCGTGGTATCTTCAGTCAAGTTGAGGCACTTCTGCGTTTGTTGCTCGTTGTTCCTGCCTCATCTGCTGAAGCAGAGAGAAGCTTCAGTGCCTTGAGACGCCTGAAGACCTGGCTGCGCTCTTCAATGTCATAAACCCGACTCAACAGTGTGGCTGTTTGTTATGTTCACAGAGAGAGAATGTATAACTTGGACAAGAAGAAACTGTGCCAAGAATTTGTTCAAGTTAATGATCGGCGCATGCATGTTTTTGGGTCATTTTAGAATCAGTAATAGTTTATTTTGTTTAAGTTACTTTTTTTGGACAATGTACATTGTTTCTTTCTGTATCTAAACTGCATTGCATGTTTTATTTTGTGCAAATAAATCTTTAACATTTCTTGGTTCGCTTGATTTTTCAGAACATTTTAACCAAATGCTTTCAAAAAGTGGTGGGGACAAAATCAGCCATTTCAAAAAGTGGTGGGGACATGTCCCTAGAGTCCCCAGTGTAAATGACACCTATGAGCGTGCTAATCAATTTCTTCGGGATCTTTAGAAAATCACAGTTAGGTGAGTTTGATCAGGGTTGAAGCTAAAGTCTGCAGCGCATTGGCCCTCCATTTCAAGATTTGAGGAACCCTGATTTATTTATTTATTTATGAATGGAAAAGAGGGACTAGTTGAGATGTTGTTTTGTTTTTTCACTGTAGAGTGATTATAACACAACTTTGTCAGATAAAAAAATTAAAATAAAAATCCCCCGGAAACGATGGACGTGACATTTCTGTTTTGAAATCATTAAAAAATAGGCCAGCATTTACTTCCACTCAAAGTGCCTCACCGCAAGCTTGAGTTTTGACTTTTATTTATGTTTATTTATTCATTCACTTCTTCATTAAATTTTTTTATATTATTTATTTATTTCGCTTCATTTCATTTATATTAACCAGGTATGACGTTTCTGTTTTGAAATCGTTCAAAAATACGCCCCCATTTACTTCCACTCAAAGTGCGTCACCACAACATATAATTTTGAATTGATTTATGTAAATGCGTATTTTGATTGTTATTTATTTATTTCACTTAATTTGATTAAAATTAAACACAGGCATGCCACTTTTGTTTTGAACTCATTCAGAAATACGGCCCCGGTGCGTCTTCTTTAAATAGCTCGCTATGGAGTGCTTTACTCGCTTACGGCCATACCACCCTGAGAGCGCTAGAGAGCAGGAAGTTGGTACTATTGGCAGTTTGGTGAGAGAGGCTCACCACAGTTTGAGTTTCAAGTTTAAATAGTTTTTTTTGGGTCTTCAAATTATTTGTTTGTTTTTTTGTAAATTTTTTCTTTATCCTCTCAGACAGCATCCGCTGTTTGGGGGGATCCTCTTTTTTGAGCTTTTTCTACGATCTTTTCTTTGTTTGTTTGTTTTTTGGAGGACAGACACATGGCAACGAATTTGGAATTGGCTGGAGGAACACGATTGGCAAACGAATACGGAACTGGACAAAGACAACGAGATGGGAATACGATGGATAAGGAACAAAGAATTATGGCAGATAGACACAAGGCAACAAATTTGGACTTGGCTGGAGAGACACGAATGGTGAATGAACATGGAACTGAAAAAAGACGACGAGATGGAAATGTGACGGAACAAAGGAAAACCAACCCGAAGAAGAACTACCTGAAAGAAGCGACGGTGACAGTAGACATCTGTAACGTGAATGCGAGGGCAGAAGACATCATAAAAGCTGTAGCGGAAAAGATCGGCAGAGGGAATGTCTTGGCGGTAAGACCTAAACAGAATAAAGAGTATGAAGTGACCTTAGAAAATGTGGAAGATGTTGAACTGCTGGTCGACGGATTAAAAATAAAAGAGATACTGTGTGAGGTGAAGAGACTGCAAAACAGAGACTATGTTGTCTCGTTCATGCACATGCCCGCGTACATTGACAATCAGGTAATTATAGATAAACTGGAAGGGTGGGGAGTTACCCCAATTTCGGACGTCAAAAGACGAGTTTATCCGGGCACGACCATTGAAGATGGCACAAGGTTTTTAAAATCCCGTTTCCCTGAGGAAGTTTTGTCACTTCCGTATAGCACAAGGCTGGAAACGGCTGAAGGGTTTCAGTATTTTAGGGTGATGCACAGCCATCAGATTAAAACCTGTCGGCTGTGCATGAGCCCTGAGCACGTCTTGAAAGACTGCCCGGAATTTAAGTGCTACAAGTGCGAGGAGAGGGGACATTTTGCCAGGAATTGTAACGCAGTCAAGTGCCCGGATTGCAAAAAGGTTTTAATTAAGTGTGAATGTTGGTATGTGGACGAAGAGACTCATGTGCGCGGGCAGGTGCGTGAACGAGATGGACTATCTGAACAAGAAGAAGAGGGCATGTCAGAAATAAGAGAAGATCAAGCGGCTGTTAATGATTGTGATGGGGAACAGGAGGAGGAAGAGAAGATGGACGAGGACTGCTCAAAACAAGAGGATGAAATCGAGGTGCAAGGGACTACAAATGAGACTGTGAGGAATGAGATTGACGGACAAGCACAAGATGAACAACGTAAAAACACGGGGGAAGACACAGAACAAGAACACCAGCGTTCACAAGACAGCCAGGCAGAAGGAACTTGGAAACAGATCGCTATTTCTGATGCCTTTGAGGATATTTCAGATGCAGATACAGAGCTAAATGACGGCGGAGAAGGGAAGGAGGCAGACACATTGAAGAGAAGCATAAGAAAAGGTCTAACTAAGGTAAAGTCAAGTTTTGAAGCAAGAAAGAAAAGAAATGCTAAAGACTATTTAAGGAATCGTTTTGAACTGTTGAATGACTTGGGTGACATAGGCTAAAGATATGGGTTTAATGGAAGACTATATTTATTTATTTTTAATGGTTTTAAGTCTGGCTACTTTTAATGCCAGAGGGCTTGCAGATATTAATAAGTTTGAAAAAGTGAAAGAGATGTTTAAAAATACAGATGTAATATTTCTTCAAGAAACAAACTGGAGAGGAAAACACTTATGTGAAATAAGCAAGAGGTGGGAAGGAGAGATCATATGCAGTAGCGATGATAAGAGAGATGGCAGAGGGATAGCGATTTTAATAAGAGAAAATACAAATGTTGTTTGTAAAGTGGTTTACAATGATGATGTCGGGAAAGTTCTGGGCGTAGAAATGACACATGATGATAAGAAGGTATTTGTGATAAATTTGCATGCGCCCAATGAAGAGAAGGCGAAGAGAGAGTTTTTTAAAGATATAGGGATGCTGTTAATGAAATACAAGAATGTCATTTTATTGGGGGATTTTAATACTGTCTTAAGCAAGTTGGATATGGCTGACGGAATGGTATTTAAAAATTTCACAGGAAGAAAAGGAGTTGATATTTATTGATGAAAATAATAATATGGTTGATGTGTGGAGAGAAAGAAATGGAAAAATCAGACGGTATTAAGAAGGCAGCTGGTGGGAAACTTCATGTGTCAAACGAGATTGATTTTATTTTGGCTTCAAGGAATATAGAAGGTTTATCGAAAAGCTAAGATATGAGGAAAACGAGTTTTAGTGACCACAAACCATTATTCA